>JXTC01000042.1:1196856-1241218 GCA_002914845.1 Trema orientale | reverse complement strand
ATTACTTCATGATATTTTTTAATCAATTCATAAGGAATAATTTGGTCTTTTCATTGTACAATCAACTTAATTTGTCAGATTATAGTAAACATTTGCAGAGATTTGAAATCTTAACTATTAATTTACAAAAGCCAAAACGAGCTTAGATATAGCTAGAAATCCCAAACCTCATGTATTTAAAATCTTTTCTCCCCTCAAAAGTTCTTTATAAGAATTCTGTTATATAAATAATCTATTATAACATATAGATATTTCTGTTGCAAATAAATAGATAAGATAAACAAATTATAAATTATACATAACTCAAAAATATATATATAAATCAAACAATAGCTAAAAAAAACATTAATACAAATGAAATTTTGGGGTTTACGACGATAACATCGTTTATCTAATACCTGTAAACCTTACATTAAAGAATGTTGAACGCTTCGAACAAAGGATTTTGGTTCGAGCCACCAGCAATTACGCGGCTAGTTGTAAGATCGGTTACTGACAAAAAATGATATATTCACGACAATTTCCCATGAAGAAATTGCACGTCAACAAAATTATGTCTTTTCCGAATGTATATGGTTACTTCCCGCGACGTTCATTTTGTTGTTAAGCTACAATTAGTAAAATCCCTTCCAATAATTTTCGTAGAAGAGCTCAACATTACCAACTTCGATATCGATCAAACTTCACTCAAACCAAGCGAAGTTCAGCTTATGAGATAAAAGAAAACGACAATACAAAATTAAGATAGGCTGGTCTTGAGAATTGAGAGGAGGGAAAGCGAAGAGAAATGCTTTTCTTACTTTCCATTGGAATTAGCATGCTTATGGAAAGGCCAGAGATTTACCAGTCGCTCGAGAACCGCGGCACTTTTAGAGAAATAGCCAGAAAAGCCAGCTGGGGTTGATGGCGGAGGAAAATCTTCAGCTGGCATTGCAAATGGACGAATCATTTTCTCCATTGTCTCTAATGTTAGATATGATCCCACTTCTTGTAGCCTTTCTGGACCCATTATTGGTAGTGTATGTTCCTGATGCAATGTAGCTGCTTCACTGTCGTTTTTCTGCATTAGGAGAGGAAAAACAATAAATCAAAGCTCACTTCTATTTGAAAGATACGATAGTCAAAATTAAATGATGACGAGATACCTTCTTTGACCACCGCTCTCCTAAGGCTGAGCGAAATGGAAGAAATGAGAGGGGTGGGAGTGGGAATGAGTGGATGGATTTGAGGTAGGGAAGTTGTTTGGTAAGAAAGATTTTAGTAAGAAATGGATTAGAATAGGAATTACAAATCCTTAGATTGAGCCAATTTTCAATTCCTCCATTGGATGAAATTTTCTCATTCCTCTCACAACATAAACAAGGGAATAGTCCTCCCGTTTCTCACCAGTTTCCTTCAGTAACTCTCATTCCTTGCTATCTTCTATCCTTTATACCAAAAATAGAGTAAGATTCAAAATGGATTACCTCCAAGGGGGATAAATCTGCACCACGGCTAAAAGTCATCTCAATGCGGAACCGTTTTGGGTCTTCTAGAGCTACCTGCAGTTTCAGTTTCACACATGTCATATTGAACTCAGCTTGATGACAATTATATCTTACCAAAAACAGAAAAGAAAGAAAGATGAGCTGAAAAATTCTAACAGTAAATTGTCATTCATGAGTTTGATTGAATGAAAGGAGTAAAGCTCACAGTTGACAAAAATTACTAAGTACGTTTAATTTCAAGGTCTAATATCAGGCTCTATCATCTAACTTTCTGAATAACCGGATTCTTATGATCAAACTTATTACATCAGCAACAAATTTTTGTTAGAAGAAATTGCCGGATTTAAATTGTTCTCGTATACAGATCTTATTATCAAATGGCATCTGGTCTCAATTAGCATAACACGCAATGAATCAGCCAAGAACCAGACATGATCCACCAGTAACTACTTTGTTGGTCCCGGTTTGGTTCTTCTAATGAAGATTGATTATTCCAATCAGACAGGCTAGTCTGTGCCCGCTCTGATAGTTGACAATTGTTAACCCTGTTAGAATACCTAAAGTGGAAAACCTCAAAGCTAATCACCTACCTCCGTGTTTTCAAACATCCTGAGCACAATGTAACTCATGTAGTCAAGCTCCTTAGTTTTATACAAGCGGTCCAAAGCATTATGACAAACAAGGCTATCCTCTCCTTGAAGAGATTCATCCAAATTGCAGTAACGGAGAACATTCATTAAAGAATGGATATGTGATTCCTGTCATAAAGTAATATTCAATTAAATTATCAGAATAAAACAACTTAAACATAAAGGTACCAGCTAGTTGGGTTTGCTAAAGTAACTTTGTCTTGAATCCAAAGACTTGAGATCATATCCTGCTTTCATACAGTTGTGGGAATTTAAGGGTAAAAGGAGGGCTTACCTCCCGTCATGTAAGTTAAAGCTAATGACCATAAAGTACTAAGCCATACAGATAAGTCAAATACAAAAGAAACTTCAGCTTTTATATTAAAGACAATTTCCTTGTTCATTTTGCGTGACTTTTTCAGGCATTGGAATCATTAAATTTCGTTGACAGCTAGCATAAAAAGGAAAAACACTAAAACACAAGTAGAACATATGTAAAAAAGAAATTCTAGCTTTATCTGAAATGAAAAGGATAAAAATAGAAAAATAGTTTCTCGCTTCCTGGTCATAAGAAAGAGGATCTAGAGAAGAGATATGAGAAAATTCATGGATCCACAGGCATACTCTCTCTGTTCCACACATTTAAAATCTTTTTTATTAGGATTGATTTAACCGGGAGGAGTTTTACACAAAGAGAAGTTTGTGTACAAGGAATCTAGCTGTCATAAGATTTGTATCATAAAGCAGAAACACGTGAGAGTTGATATTGTTTTGAACTTTTGCAAGCTTAAAAAAAATTTCAGTTTTCGTTTTTTCCCAAGTTCCAAATATATTCCGAGGTATTTTTAATAATAAAATAATAAGAGACTACCCTTGTAGACATCTATAAATTAAAGGGATTTAAGAGTGAGAGTAATAAGATTTTATTGCAAGGTTGTAACGTAAAAGCACAGGGAATGTTCTACTCACTGATGTGAAGTATAAGCGTGTGCGCACATGGCGTTCAGGTGTCTTGACATTCGCATATCTGAAAGAAAACAGAGAAAAAAAAATTGATATGATCAATCATATCTTAGAGATGTGTAGTAAAATCACAAAATGAAAGAGAAAAAGACTCATGTTTACTTTGGATCCAGACGGTATTTGGTCTCTTTATCATCGTCATCATCCTGATCCATCGATATATCACTCGTAGTGCTGGATCTTCTCATGTCATCATTCTTAATCTTAACCTTTAACGCATCACCACTGGTGCTTGATCTTTTCATGTCATCACTTTTAATGTGAAACATTGACTGATATTCTGCATCTTCCTTTTCAGTACTAACCTTTGAATCTTGATCCTGATTACTCTTCAACTCAGCAACACTGATGGCTTCTTCACGTGTATTCCTCAGATCAATCAACATTTTACCCAACAGACGGCGAGCGATCTGAAATGTAGGACATACAATTGAGGTATAAATGGAACAATCTGAAATGTAGGACATACAATTGAGGTATAAATGGAACAGACTGAGACCCCAAGCCGAAATCAAAAGATATTTAGTTTTGGGAGCCCTGGAAACAAACTGAGATAGAATAGTCACGGTTCTAAAATATTCATGCACTAAGTTCTGTGATCTTCCGTTTTTTAAAAGTCTTCTTTTTCTAAGAAATCAATTCAAAGATTTGAATTCGTCGAAAATAAATAAATAAATAAATTTTATTTATTTTAAAGAGTTGAGCATCCAAACATATTTAACATCTCTACCAGTGACCCATCATGTGTATGTCTAAGCTCATTAACCTGAATTCATAAAGATGGACCTCAATTTGGCCTACAAATTTGTCAGGGATATTACGGAAATTTTACTTTCAATACCAGAAGAAAACATGCTTCTACAGAACAAATTACAAAAATACGATTACACAGCTATGTTATCAAATCTACTAAAAATCAACACATAGGGGCACTGGATCTTAATTTACTTCACATTAATACACAAGGTATAGTATTGAATGAGTATATGACTATTGTGCAGTAAAAGAAACATTTAAATTGAATGAGTATATGACTATTGTGCAGTAAAAGAAACATTTAAATTGTTATTAAGATACAGCCATAAACAATATTTCAGGATTAAAAATTTCTGAACTTTTTATCCAAGCGAAAAAAAAAAAATAATAAATAAATAAATAAAGAGAGTTTTCGTAAGCTCATGTTAAAACCATATTTCTTAAACTCAGCATCCTGTTGGCAGCTAAAAGGAATATGATATAATGAATAATGAGGGGATTAACACAGCAGGAAGCTACCTTTGAGCCAATCTTGAGCTTCTGCTTTGGATTGACTCCATACTCGTTTGGGATGACACCATCTGCAAGTAGCTGCAATAGAAATACAATGGAAAAGGCTCAGGTAACCATATTTATTTATAAATTGACCTGATGCTTTAGTTGATTTAAAAATATACATTGCTGCAAGCAAGTGGTTTTTCTTTTCACTGAATTTTTTTCCCTGGAATTGCCAATAACCTTTGTATTCAACTGTCTTTGGAGACAGCTGTCCCTCCCCTCCTACATCGTCCCCTGCCCCACCTCTTCTTTTTCTATCTTTTTTCTTTCTTTTTTTTTTTTTTTTTTGTTGTTTTTTGGGTTTCCCTTTCTTTTTTTCTGGTATTAGTTTTGGAGACTCTAGTATTATATTCTTAAAAGAAGAAAATTCCTCGAGAAACAAGTTGCTGAATATGGACGACTGGCTTTCTGTACCTGAGCAACTTTGAAGAGCTCATCCAACCCATCTAAATTAAGATGTGCATTGTGCAAAAGATCATATCTGCCAGGTGATGAAGAAAACAAATAAATCATTATCAGGTAAAAGATTTATAAGCCTATAAAATTCTATGTTTATTAGTAGTCTCCATCGCAGTAAGGCAAATTTAACTGATTGCAATGGGACATAACATGGACAACTTTGGACTCAAACCACTTCTTTTCCTCACATGACTAAAGAAAGTGAAGATTGCACAGGTAGAGGATATATATATTTCAATTTTAAAACCAAAAGGGAGGGGGCTGGGCCCAGGAGGTTCATGCAACAGAAATGGAAAATGGAGAATAGCAACATTTAGAATTCAAGGAATTAGATAATATCAGGTGTATAGGCCTAAGCAGAAAGAACAATAGAAAAATGAGCGGCCAACCTTGTATAAACAAAGGAAATTTAAACTAGCATCCAGAGCAGGATAATAACAGGTGACTTACTTGCACGAGTCATAGACATCAGGTATTTGTGTGATATCAAACCGCCTGCAGGTAAAATCCACAGTATCAGACACCGACACTTCATAATATTCAACAATAACAATCTTGTATTTAGATTTCACTTTTATTTCAACAAATAAATACTTATCCAGATTAATTCCTAGTATCCAGAATAATTGAACATCGAAAAAAATTAAATGCTCATGACTGTAACACATGCATTTGTTATACCTTACATATGAAATAAATATAACATGAACAACATTAGCAAAACCACATCTGAGATACAATCAAGACAGAGTGAAAATGGTAAATACTCACACTTTGCGTTCATTGTACAAGTCTCTTTCAAGCTTTCTCCAGCGAGCATACATCAAAAGGAATCCCTCACTGCCACATGGTAATCCAGCAGCAATACGATCAATATCAATATTAGTCTTTCCAAGGGCCTTTGCCTGGTCATAAGGAGGAATCACGTCATAGGCACTTGACTCGGTCAGTTCTTCATCTTCATCCTTAGCTAGCAACCTTACTTGTTCTGTAACCTTCTTTGTCAATTCTACCTATTAATCAGTGCTAAATTACTTAGATGTCATATAGCCATGATATAAATCTTTAAGAAGGCACTTCCTAGGAAAATAAGACAGTGATTACCAATTTCGGTAGAAGGTCAAAAGCATTTGGTGGCAGTCCAGCTCCATCGACCATCCATGAAGGCGATCCATTGCTCTGAACTGTCTTAGAACCAGAAGTTATAATCTCATTTAACCTTGCCTGCAAATGTGTAACGTGGAAAGAAACAATCATTTCCTGTAACAAGAACACATCGCGAACAAAAATAAACCTTGAATATGTCTAAACCACCGCCGGCAATAGAGGAAGGGAACAAAAACTGATTTTAATTTTGATAGAAACTTTAACAATAAAGTATGTTGCAGTACAATTACTCTGAGCAGTCAAATAGTAAAATAATCATATTTGCACTACTATTGCTGTAAATATATTATGGGCTGCTCAAAAGGCTTAGCCTTTTGTGCACTTTGAAGCTTTTCTTTGAACAGTATATTATTCAACAAAATCCAAGAATAATGAAATAAAAATTAATTCCAATAACATTATATGAATGGTCCTTACACTATTATTTTAAAAATATATTCCTAGTTCTGAAACAGGTTGATACATAAATAGTGGGGCACTAGTTGTGAGAATAAGCACGAGAACCTTGGCTTCTTTTATCTCGACACTGGCATTGTCAAGTCCATCCAGCATAGATGAGTCCTTGCTTACAAGGGAGACCTGTAAAATATGAGACAGTCAGTCATAAAACCTCAACGAACAAATAAGCATTCAAAATTATTCTTAAGAAAAAAGCTGACCAGGATTGGTGTTAGCTGTCCCTCCAGATCAAGGAGGCCCTTTGCAAATGCAGCTGCAGACATCTGTTGACAATTACATTGTTAATATTATTACTCGTTAAGGATGCCAAAGTTGACAATTAGGAGTATAAGAAAAAAAAATTTGGAGAGGGAAAAAAAAAAGGATGTGAGGAAATGGTGCAAATGTACCTGAACACGACCCTCATCAGAACTATAGATTTTTAGATCATGACGATATGTACTATGGAGGCGAAGCAGGCCAGTTCCTTCACCTGCAGTTTCATAAAAATACATTGTAAAACGATTCCTTTTAACAAAGATAGTAATCAACAACAATGTGATTGACTATGAAAACACAAAGCTATTATCCTCTTGCCTGCTATTCAAGAAAAAGGCAAACATCTAGCAAGTCAAAACTACTAGGTTTCAGGTGTTAAGATGTTTAAGAAAAGGTAATCAACAAACCAAGGACATGCCTTTAAAAGGTAAATTCCGTCAATGACACATCATGTTGCCTTTGCTAGAAATTTTTGTCTAAATCACAATCAGGAATGTGGACATTTATCAGTATATAGTAGCTAATTCTAGATGAGATGTCATGGAATCGGGACACATACTGCTTCGGAAATATATTCAAGCAAATTGATTTTATAAATTTAATTGAAGAACTATGACGCTAACCTGGATACATATTGTTTCGGAAATATCTACCAAGTTCTTCAGCCTGAAAATAAATTAAAGAAATAAAAAACCAAGAAAATGAAATAAATTACATAATAACAAATAAGAAAGAAAATTACATAATAACAAATAAGAAAGACCTAAAAGTAATACATCAGCACCTGCTTTCTGCCTGCATGTGTCAGGACACCCCCATATTTAAGAACCATTAGAGCTTCAACAGGTCGTTCCTCCTCACCTTCACCATTAGCTTTTGCTACTGTAACCCACTTTAGTGGCTTTAGTTGAACCTTTCTATAAATTCCAGAGAAATGTCCCCCCTGAATATAACATTAAAGACAAAATAGAAAGTGATCACATCATCTCTACTCTTGCAACATTTTGTGGCTAGTTGGATTCTTTCCAAAGAAAAAAGCTAAATCTCAAACTATTATGAAACCTCTTCAAGGACTGCTTTAACTTGACGAAGTTTTTCAGCATGCTCAAAGTCTTCTGCTTCACTGTCACTTTCTCGGCCTGGTCTAAACAATGCAAAGAGACATCAATAATTTAGAACATCAGTGCTTTTTTCATATAAAAATCAAATATCAATAGTTTATGCATTTATTACACAGGACTTGACACACCACTAAATTTGAGAAAGGAAAGAGCGATGTAAAACAATTCCAAATATAATCAACATAACAATTGATAACCTAAAAACAAAATTCATGCAGGTATCTTAAGGCTACCTAGTACGAGGTACAAGCATTCGAGTGGCATCTAGCAGATCTTGCAACTGGACAGCACTTTTGAGTTTTGTCTACAGAAAGAGAACCAATAACTAGTGACAAAATATCTCCGAGCAAAATAAAGTGACAATGTGAAAATTAAAGGAGCAGATAATAACTTCAGATCTGGGTCGTCCCCCATTGTACTTTAACATCAAGTTCAGCAGCTTTTCCTCAGTGACCTTCAGCTTCACCTTTTGTTTTGGAGTTCTATCACCACTGCCCAAAAAAAGTAACAAAGCTAAGAAGGAAAAAGAATATCTTTCATAAATGCAACAGAAGAGAAACAGAAATATGACATACTGACGAATGATAGCGATCACACATCGTAAATCCTCAGACTGCCCAAATGTGCCAATGATTCCACTTCCTTGACGAGTTAAACCCTCAGAAGGTTGGCTTGGTTCATTGATCTTCCATGGTAAAGTTGGTGGAATTACCGAAGAAAGATGAGGAGCTTTAGCATCTAAAAACATCTTTCTAAGAACACAAGCAGCATCATCATAATACCTGCATTGGGGAGAAAGAAACATTTACATTAGTCATAAGAAAGCAACATATGTGGTATTATGGCATTGTCAAACAACTAATTTTGAAAAAATACATCTATATTAAGCATTATGGAAACTTCATAAAATGGATAAGTAAACCAGCGACTGAATCACCCAAACCAAGATCCACCTTTCAGTAAGTCGAAATATTGAATCCAATATGTTTGAGCGCATGGAGTAAGCATGATTAAGATAACTCAATGTCATTGTCTATGAAAATAGGTGAGCTTTTAAGGTGAAGAATAAGAATTTTTTGACCATCTGAAAAAAGATATGATCATCAGATCAACCTAAGAATGCTAGAATGACTTATATGCAAGTTAAGCAGTTTAGGAGGGGACAAGAGGCTTTCAAAAAGAGGTAAAAGACGACGCTTTTAAATATGTAAGATACACAGACTTTCCGGTTGAAAGGATATATCAAAATGTAATATTGCTGACCATAATTGACTTTGACACAAACAAGCCATGACGCAAGAAGACCACAAAATTAGTTAATTAATTAACAGCATGTAAAGAGCATTACTTGTAGGAATTTTTCACAAAACTCCATCCATTCACATCACAAACGTAGGAGCGGCCCTCGCAACGCAAAAGATCAAATCCACAAACCTGCAAACAACAAGAAGAATTCACGAATGGACCAGAACTATAGGCCAATTCATAAGAAAATTATCAGAGTACCTAAATGGTTTTATAATTTCCCAGCCAAACAAAAAAGTATCCATAGTCACATATGAATATTAGAAACAATAAGAATTAGAGAATGGACTGAAGTACAGTCCATTTCATAAGCATCAAAGTATCTAAACATATGCTTAGTAGTATGTAAATAGTTATGACCCTGGGTCATGCAATTTTCAGTCGTCCGGAATCTATAATCAAGGAAAATGTACAAATAGAATGGTTTAATAACACAAAATGACTAGAAAAACTACATATGGAATCAACTTACAGCGCCCACAAACAATTTACTCATAGAAGCAGACAACAATTGGTATAAATATGGTTTATGCAATGTTTGGTATTATTAGCATGGCCATATTAACAGTCTACTAGGCAAGCAAGAAAAGTAAACAAAATCTGCATCATTTCTAGTAGCTGAAAATAATTCCTATCCAAAAAAGACTGATTACGTTTTGTTAAATAAAAATGATGTACCGATTGCCTGAATGCCATGCAGACTTCTCTTGACATTTGCTTCTCCATGGGTGTCAGTAAGACAGGATATCGTACCTGTCATATAAATAACAAACATTGTTCAAATATCACCATTTCAACTCACCCTGACAAGAAATGTTAGTTTACTCCAGAATTCTGCAGAATATGTACTCCAATACGTAGTTACTAACTACAGCCCAAACATCAACTGTTCGGGACCAGAATCACTGGTCACCAGCTTGACCAATGCATCACCAGTCAAATTTGCTGAATCTATTTTCCGGATGTCCATGAGATACATATTTTTCAAATGTGGGAAATTGTATGTGTGTCATACAGCTATTGCATAATCATAACATCAAAGGACTAACAAAACTAGACCACAATGAATACTAAACATTTTGGACTAGAAGAAGGTTGTGAGGTTAGATGTACTACTTACTTCCTTGCCATCAGGATTTCTCATGACAACACCGTCCACAACAGGAGATTTCCTTGCCTCAGCATGCGCATATTCAGAACCAACTGTATATACCTGTAACAGTTCTACAAGATGAGCTAAATGTATTTCATTTTATAAACAAAAGCAAAACAAAAGTTTGAACTAAATTACCATGAACTCTACCATTGAAATAGGTGGTGCAACAAGGAAAAAGGTATAACAGCATTGTTTCAGAAGTAGAAATATTTCATAAAGAGATATGCCTTTTTCTGCTTACAGTATTCAAGAAATAAAAAAATTACTATGCAGGTATCATACACCAAAAGTATACAACCTTGACATCTGTTCCTCCAGTTGGCATAAATTCTTCATATATGTAAGAGCCTTCACGTCTCACTCTTCTAACCTCAGGATGGAACTCACTAGACCGATTGCCAACCTGAGATGAAAAATGATTACATATATGCATATACACAGCGATAAGCATCAGACTCTTTCATGGATGGGCTGCTAGCCAAGACGAAATCACAGATTTACACATCATTTAGAACGGCAATCAGTATGCTTAAATGTTATTGCACAGACATGTCATAAGAGGCAAAATCTCTAGTGAACCTCCTGCCCCCCCAATGGCCAACACCCAACACAGACACACAGGGATCCTCAAGAACACATTTCAGCTGCACACGATATAATGTACCAGCCAGTATATTCAAATAGCTACAAACGTTGTGTCTTACTCTATAGAACATGAGAAAATACATAGCAATTAAGTAGCTCACCTTTCTAAATAACTCCTTCATTCCTCCGCCTGCCGAGCTAGGGTAATATATCATTATACAATGATTATCCCCTTCATAAAAGCACAAGACAAAAAATCAGTCATTACAACACATGGGAAAAGCAATATTATACATACTGATGTAAAATCTTAAAAGCTAAAATATAGAAACAAACTCACCATCAACAGGCTTCTCCACAAATGGTTTCCAGAAACGATTATTGTGAACCTCAACATAATCTTCTTCCTCAACAAAATAGTCCAGTTCTTGATAAGGTACTTCTCTATTTACAAGGGCGTATCTTGGAACAGGAATTCCAAACATTTCAAGGCGCTTGAGTCCACAAGATTAAGGCATCAGTGTATGTTTTTCAGCTTTTACAAATCATGGAATATTCAAATGAATAACTTAAAAAAAAAAAGTAACAAGTTCGTGAATGTAGAGTTAACAATCTTCATCAGTAGGTTTTAGTGTTTCTCCCTGAGTAATTTATATCAGACATAAGCTAATCCTCAACCTATTTTATATCAGGCACTTGCCTGTACTTTGTACATGTATAGCTGAATACAAAATGGCTAGGATTGCCATTTTCCATCTAAATAAGTGTTCACTGTCAAAGCAACATATAATTAAAGTAAAGATGGGGAGGGGGGGAAAAAAAGAATCAGACCAGCTAGGTTAAAAGAATCACTGAACGTTTCATACTTCATATTCCAGCCTGCTTCCTTCCCTACAACTACAATTTTAAACTATTTACTAGGGTTTCAATGTGTGACATATTGAGATGTCCCCAAATACAAATATGCAGCTTGGAGCTTATAAATCTTCACTTTGGGGCCCATAACTTTCGCAATCTGTTCAATTAGCCTTTTATAGAGACACGTATTTAACCAAAAACACCAGGGAGAATTAAAATTTAGGGGAAGGAAGAGAATTACTGCAATAATAAATCCTGAAAACAGAGATCATAAAAATAGAAACACCAACTAGAAGTTGAAAATGTGCACACATACCTCATATACCTTCCTTCGGTCATGAAGAAGGTGTTGTGGCTCCAGCTCATTGACAAGAAAAGGCCTGGATCAGAGAAGATTGGCAAAATAGAGAAAGATCAGCCCTTTGAGGATTCAAACATTAAGGATTTGAAATATGTAAACAGACCATTACATTATTGCATAAAAATAAAAAAACAAAAAATAAAGAAAATAAAAAAAGAAAAATATTCTTCCAAGGGACAAGCTGACAACCAATCTCATTTTATTAAATTAGCCCCCCACCCATGCCTCTTCCTTATTCAGCAATAGTTCCCATAACACTTCTAAGGAAAATTTCTGCATGTTCAAGGAGTTGTCCTCGTCCACTGAATCCTTAATACTCCTCTTCCTCAAGTAAACTGAACTTGGAGAGGAGTTCTATGGATCTATTAGCAAATAAAAGGCATATTGAGGGACAGTATTCTAGATATAATTACAACGATGAATCTCAACAAACTTTATTAAAAAAAATAATAATAATAAAATAAAATAAAATTAAAAAAAAAAAAAAAAAACTGAAAACTCAAAAAATTGACAATTCTACAATGATAAGAAAATAATGAAAAGAAATTCTTACTTTCTTAAAGCAGCATATGCCTCGGCCTTCTCAAGAGGATAGCCAGAGGAATAGAAGGCAATCAAGCAATCACATATAGGCCAGCTGACAAGAAAGCATTAAAACAACATGAGTAAAAGTGACAAGTTACTAACACCTGAATGTTAGCAAATAGCTCTCCTTTCCTTGTGGCAATGCAGACGATAGACACACATGTCATTTTCATACTGTTGTAAGGATTTCTTCAAACCCAGAATTTAAACACCACAAGAGACATACTTCAGCAAACTTATTTTATATCAGACAGATACTCGCAAAAACTTCATGATCCAAAGAAAAAAAAAATAAAATAAAAAAAATACACATACCAAATCTTACATGCCTCAGCTAATCATTTGGAAATGTACCTTTCTATTGGATCTTCAAGAATGACCTTGTCCCCAAAATGTATAATCTAACCGAATACACATAACATAAGTACAAGAACAAACCGCAAATCAGTAAGAACTCACTAAGTTCTAGCGATTTAGCCAGCCTATAGGCCATAGCTCTTTTAACATTAGAAACAAATTACAGATCAAATCCAATTCGAAACAACTACAAATGAATCAGATCAACACAAATATCTACCTCAAATTCGCCAAATGCCTGTATTCTATCAAGAATCTGTTTCATTGGTGCTGAGAACATCTACATTCACTGAACAAGTTAGATACATGGTCGTGCGTATATATATATATGTTATATGCATATATAGATATATCTATATATATAAAACGTGTAGTGATTTAAACCGTAAGTAAAAATGGTGAGATAGAACGGAAAAAAATAACAAAAACCTCGGGACCACTCTTCACCTTCTTTTCCATCACACACACTCCAATCGTGATTTTCTTTCCAAAACCTCCTTCTTCTTCTTCCATTTTTCTCTCCAAAATCGAAGAATCTGAATCCAATTCCATTCGTCAGTCCTACTTTCACAACTCAAATCCAATGCGAAACAAAACACAAACAACAACAACAACAAAAAGCTCATGCTCATCAGCTAGTCACCGCCATTGTTAACCACATCAAGCTCCACAAAACACATACATACAAATGCATATACAAATACACAATATATACATACCAAAGAAGAGGCAGGCGAATCTCAGGAAACTCGAGCCACCGACTCGGAAGAGAGAGAGAGAGAGGAAATTAATGAAGTGAGTCACGGAAGAAAAAATATCAGAGGAGGAGAGAGAAAAGACGAGGCGCTTCAAGAGCCAGAGGAAGAAAATAAAAATATATACGCCTTATATATATATATATATATATATACTATTAGGAGATAAACATGTGTATATATATTTGGATTCTAGAATATGCAGCTAAAAGGGTTAGTGGCTCGTTCTTCTGGCTTCCAGGGCGGAATGGGTGACGACGTGGAAAGGTTTGTGTGTGAGAGAGAGGATTTTGGATTCTCTCTGATTGTATTGTTGCCGTCTGTGTCAGACACTTCTCTTTCTCTCAACTTGGAATTAGTTTTTGGATGTGGCCCATTTTTTTTTATTTTGGCTTGTTCGCACCTAAGAAAACTGTCATTTAAGAAAAAATCAAAAAAGATATTAGTAAATGAAATGACAGGTGCTAGTCTGATTTGTTCGGTACTAATAAACTACTAATGATTTATTTATTTGGACCAAAATTAAATGAAATTAATTTATATTTGGTTGGGATTTGGGATTTATCTTTGACAATGGTCCAGCATTTTCTTATGGTTGTCTGGTCTCATTAGTTTTATATGCATATACATACGCATATCTCAGTACTATTTTTTTGTTTTTTGTTTTTCTGCTCTTATATACTTTAGTATTAATATGAAATCCGCTCCAAATAATGATAAAATACGAGTATAAAAAAATATTTGATAGTAGTGGTGTACAGTGTGCTATGTCCAGAGAAAAAAAAAATTACATAAGATAATCAATAGCTCACGTGATAATGCAATATATTTTTGTATAAATTCTTAACACAGTTGGATTGCACCTGGTTCCTTTTCATTTAATTGTAAAGACTACGTGACAATGAGTAGGTAACACTTCTTAAAAAAAAAAAAAAGGAAAAAAAGGGGAAAAAAAGAAACAAAGTGGGAAAATGGATAATTTGTGATTACCTTTCTTATTACATGATATCTATTCTCTTTTATTATTTAAGAAGATATATATATTAATTATATATTTTGTGGGATATCCAAGTATGCTCCAATCCAATTTTGCTTTTTAAACTTTTTAATTGTTAAATTTATTATATTATATCAATATAGGCATAGTTAACTGTACTTTAACAAAACGCTACATTTCTTAAGGATAATGCTTGTTGCCCAACCCCATATCCCACATTTTTGTACTCTAAGAAAATACTACATTTTTTAATGATGGTACTAGTTGCCCATATCATATCCCAAGTTTTTAATACATTTTATGTGACATATAATTTGTCACTAATTAATAATATTTAATTTATTTATGATAAATTTTAATTTATTAATTAAATTATAACAAATTATTTACGGTGTATTAAAAAAAATGATAAATTAGGTGTCAAGTGAGATCTACGGTACTATCCATTTCCTAATAGCGTATTAGGGTGGGCTTTTTTATTTTATATTTTTTTCAAAAGTTAATTGGAAAGCTTTAACTTGAAGAATTGGGATCCTTAGGTCTTACTTCTTACTAATATAATAAATTCAATCTGAAATGCCGGGTCAAATGGTCCTATAATCCCTCTTGGCTCACGTGAGAACCGTAGGATTGACCGTTGACTAGCCTCAACACACCCTTGAGATTGTACGACTATGGTTAGTAGAACAGTATCGTTGAGTTTGACGGCTTATTGTTCTCTGGTTTTGTACTTTATTCCACGGAATCTTGCAATTATGGAAATATTCAACCTGAGTTTGATTTGATTAATTCATTCTTTATCCATGCATCCAACAGAGTTGAGAGTTTGGATTTGATTAATTCATTATTTATCCATGCATCCAACAGAGAACAACTGTCGTTTTGAATGTCACTTTCTCCAATTTTTTTTTTCAATTTTTTGCAAATGCAGTCTTCTCATCAGTCATCAAATTCAGATAACCCATATGTCAAATGTCAACTATTTAACTCGTGAATCCAACGAAGACATTTAGTAATAAGAAAAAAGAAGATAAGAGTTGTAAAAACTTGAGAGCTGTTTTCACAGTTGTTTCCTGACAATTTCCTATTCCTGATTGATTAATCTGGAGTGTGACACATCTTGAGCTATGTGGCATCTTCTAGATTCGAGAGGGTACCCAATCCGGGTTTGTATTAATTAATTAATTTATTTTCCTAGAAGGCCTATCTATAATGCATAGGAAATTGATATGCACATGCACACAAGGTTCTTATTCGCCAAAAAATAAAAAAAGTGGTGGAAGATGGTATATTTCATTACGAATTACAACATCACAATCCGTTAAAAAGGTAAATGATCGAGATCTTACGAGGAAAGAGCAACTTGAACTAAACGGTACTAAGCAGGTGGACCATGGTGATGGTCCATTCACTTTCAAACTGTTCTTAACGGGAGATTGGAGACGCAACAATCCCAATTGCTAAAGCGTTTAGTCTCTATTTAGTACCCGAATTTTGAAGGGAAAAAAAATTATGAGAAAAAATTATTAAAAAAACAAATATTTTTCTTAAAAATTTATATAACTTTGTTTTGACATTTTTAATTTTATTCATTAATGTATCAAAATTCTATATACTACAAAATGACATCAAATCAAACTTTTATTTTTTTTGAAAAAATTTCTATCACTTTTTATTTAGATCCAAAAAAAAAAAAAAATCTTTTTAAATTTTTTTCTCCCTCTAAAAATCCAAGTTCCAAAATAGAGTAAAAGCTATTCTAAAATAGAGTAAAAGATAGCTTTTCTCTTAGTCTTAGCAAAAGAATCAACCAAAGCACCAAAAAGAATCGAGTAAAGCCATGATTCACGAGGATGGGCCTCTTACTGCTCAGCTAATCATCACTTTGGCACTTTCCTAAAAGGGTCTCAATTTCAAAGCTAAAAGCTAAACACACACGCGCGCACACACACACACACACACACACACACAAAAGGGAAGAAATCTGAGCTTGACATTTAAATAAACGAAAAAGGAAAAAACTACATGGAGATTTCAATATATAAATTTTGCTAAATAAAAAAATGTTAATGGGAACCGAATAGAGGTGGGGGTAACTAGTTAATTTCGGGGTATAAGACATTGAATATCATATATAAGCAATCCTCTTTGTTTTACCAAGTTTATTGTATATCCAAGCCCCTGAGATAAGCATCACGCACTCGTGTACCAATAGTTGTTCCTGCTCTGTATCCACCTGACCAAGCATTCTGTCAAAAGAAAAAGAACTTGTGGCTTAGCTGGAGTCCACTAGTGAAGTAGTGATGGACCAAACCACTAGAAATCAAATGGAATGGACAAAATCTACACCTACAGTTCGAAACTCAATAATAAATCACCATGTAAAAGTCATGTCCTAGAGCTATCAGCTATGTAAAGTTTCATAGCCGCAAATTTGTACTGCTATCTCTGGGCCTAGTTCAATAACAGTCAATGCTCACAGGACAGGAGTGAGTGAACTTTATAGAAGGGATTTTGCAGTCCAACATGTTAGTAAAATATTACAAGTGAACTTATTTATTCCCTCATAAAAGACAGATTTCTTTACCTGAAAATTGAAACCACCGGTTACCCCATCAACATTCAGTACCTGAAAACATATTTCAATTGTGTCAAGATATTGAACATTATGGTCCATGGGTTTATGGACATTCATATTAGTTTGTAAACGTCTGTCATTGCATTAACCACACAAAATCTTTAAGGATCATTACCTCCCCGGCAAAGAATAAATCCGAATGAAGTTTGCTTTCCATCGTATTCAATGATATCTTCAGAGAAGCAAGATAAACTTCATTTACAAACGTACATATATAAATATCAACTATATTTCAACAATATATACATATACATAAACATAATATGTATGCGTGGATATATGTGTGTGTGTGTATGTGTATATATATATATATGTGGAGAGAGACCTCTGAAAGCGGAACACCCCCAGCCTTGACAAACTCATCCTTAAATTGACCCTACACCATATGGAAAAATGCTTCATAATCCTAGTACGCATGAAAAACTTATTACAACATCAAAAGAGAAAAAAACAAAGAGAGTTTAAAATGAGGGATAAAAACACACAAATTTTACAGAATTTCACCTTCCCTGTTACTCCAAAGTCACAATGCTTCAATAGAGAAGCAACAGAAGAAATAGTGTTATTTGGAATAGAAGCCCACAAGGCATCTCCAGATACACCCTACAAATGAAAGTCAAATATACGAGGAAATGCTCAAGTCAAGTGAAAAAAAAAAAGAAAAATAATAACGATCTTCAAGCCAAGCTTAAGAAAAGGCAAAAAAACCTGGCGATCCAATATATATTTCCAGAATCTCTTTACAAGGCCAAATTCTGGCGGATATGCGTTGGACACTTTCTGCTTCTGTAGAGCCAGAAACAAATAAGCAATTGACAATTCAAAGACAAAGTTTTGATCACAGAATGAAGTCATCACCAAATTAACTTGCTTGTACCCTGAACTCAACTCCAGTATTGAAAATCATATTTTACCAAACTTTTCTTAAGTAAACTTAATGTTTTACCTGTTGATAAGTATACATGTTAAGGCATTATTAAGGCAGCCTAATTACAATTTACAAATTTAAGGTGGCAGTGTGGCACACATTTTACAGCCTGAAAGATTTAGGTTTACAGGAGCTACATGGTTGTCATGTTATGAGACTTTAGCCAAGAAGCCAACTTAAAATTAGTAACAGCCTTCATGTTTGAAGTATCAGATACAGAGTTGGGTATAGCTGGAATGATATTTATGCTAATATTAATAAAATAGTTCCCACTTAAACTAAAATTTGTATTTAGCGATACTTCACAACAAAAGAATTAAGAAGATCTGGAAATACCACAAATTGATGCTTGTGTCGACTAAGGATTGACTTCACATCTTCTATATGCAAGTCGGGTATAAAATCCACAGTAACAGTCCCTGCATCCAATGCATTCAAGTTGAAAATGGCAAAATTCAAGTTCTAAAGTACATGAAGAAATCAGACAACCAGGGGAAACAAAGGGAGGGAAACTTTACCTTTGTAACCTGAAGAGAATAGATCACGAGCACCCCAAGCAGATAACCTAAGAATTACTGGCCCACTGAGTCCCCAGTGAGTCACTAGCATGGGCCCAACCTACAATTTCACGGGTCCTGGGTATTTCCTATGTGATATTCCAAATCAAAGGACAAAAATGATATAGAGGAGCAGAACCTGCCTGTGTAAATTGTTGTATATTCCTTTTAACATTTTCTAATATCAGCTTTGCTCTAACTTTTGGAAATGTAACCTGTATAGAAAAGAAAAACTAGATTGAGTTGACTTGATTACAAAAAATGAAAAAATAAAAAAAGGAAATAGAAAGATAATACTAGCAAGAGTGACAGACGAATCATCAATATGTTCCAGTTGTAATCAATAGCGTCCAAGTCCAGCTAAACAGAACACAGAATGATTTGATAATTACAAACAACTCTTAGCAAAAAGATATCATCACAAAGGGATGAAAGAGAGAAGCTTCTTAGAAAGAAAAAGATGATACGCTAGCAGAATTAGAAAGCCTTCTGCCCTGCAAAAGGATCGATTCACAAATAGTTCTGCACTTTTAAGTTATGTGCAACTCATATTCAGGTACAATCATTTTCCAGGCATCCAGCCACTTATGGATTGATTGGATAGCAGCAAATTATGGGCCATCATCTCCTGAATTTAGATTCCAAATAGGTTGAGTCAACAACAAACATGATTCGGCTAACAATTAACAAACAGGATAATAAAACATTACTCCTGACAACTCGGCTAGCTGCGAATCTGCAGTCTTGAAAGTAAATAAACTTGGCACTGGATCTATAATCGAATGACCAAGCTGAGATGCAAGACTGAAACCTGTAACAAGAAACAAGCATATTTCAGCAATTTTAAAATTTAACCCTTAAACGTGAGAATGCAAAGGATCATTAGTCCCTACCAACCTGACTGCTATTTCCACTAGCAATCAATAGATAATTCGCTTCGACATATTCAACAGAACTGGTTGTCTGCTTCCCAATACCAAGAAGGAATTTCCCACCATCAGCAGATGCGGTTCTCACAGCTTTTCCAGTCTGCAAAACAACTGATAAGGGAATATGTTTCAGGCTTTCAGCAAAACAGCTGACAAGCCATGATACTAAGATTTTCGCTTTTAGAGGTTTTCGATTGAGATGGTGTTCATACAACAAGCAAGAAGACTAGGGTGGATACGGTGATCCAGTTTTCTAAGGTAATCCAACTTGAGAGACCCCACCCTCTTCCCTGCTAGTGAAAGAAATTAAAAGGAAACTAATTAGTACCATAGTTCAATGTGTGGACTACCTCCTGTCCGGTTTGCTTCAGACATGAGACAATCGATTACTGAAGCAGAACTGTTGCTGACAGGGAAAACCCTTCCATCCTCCTCAACCTATGAGCACTTAATCATATACAACACATTCGAAACACGTAAGAAACAGGGTGACATAAGAGTTTACAGGACAACCTTCAAGTCCACTCCATGATCAGAGAACCAGGACATGGTATCAACCGGTCCATGCATGTCGAAGAAAGATCCTCTGAATTCTTTATAACCCCTTGGGTAATTTTCTGCCAAAATCTATGAAAAATTCATCATTTTGGACACACTTTATTTTTTGTATCGAAAATTTCTCAAAATTACAATTCCAAACGAGTTCGGAGTTAGTCAGTCAAATGGTGGAAATTCTTCAACTCACTTGGAGGGAAAGCAACAAAAATAATTTCAACTTCCTAAAATTAAAATTGCAATGAGTAACCAATATCTAGTTGTTGTTATAGTCGTTTTGCTAAAAAATTTCCTCGTAGTAAGCAATAAATAAACAACTAAATAATAAGCTCACCATATTGTCAACAAAATGCCCGTTCGTCACATTGCATCGGCCACCTCCAGAAATCTTTACCTGCCATTTACAACAACTACAAGTTGTTAGAAGCAAAGAAAGAACAAACAACCAAAAGAAAAGGAACGTTCATAAGAGGAAATTTTATAAGGATAACAAACCTTAGATAGGGGCTTTCCTTTCTCAATAACCACTACATTCAGCTTAGGTGCAAGAGTCTTAGCTCTGATTGCCCCAAAAAAACCAGCTGCTCCACCCCCAACAACAACCAATAACTCTTCACTTGCCTGCCCACCACAGAAAATTACTGAACATGCAAGTCTAGAAAACCACAAATAGGAGGCAATGTATACGTAATATATATATATATATATATATATATATGTATATATGTATTTTGAAGCTTCGAATTCCCACTACACTAGACCATCGAAAAATGAGAAAGAAATGTTAGTGTTACCTTTTGGGCTATGGGAATGGAAGCGCTACAAAATTTGCGCTTCGTAGGGGTTAAAAGGAGGCAGCCAATGTCTCGGGTGGAATATGCAAAAGCGGAGGAGAGACCAAAATGGCGGATGAAGCGCGCCGAAGTGTAGCTCATGTGTGCCCACCCAGTAAACCTTTGGCTATTCGATTCTCATGGCTCAGCCTAGTAATCAGGGAATCAGACAGGATATTTATAGTGCGCTTCACAAACGACACGTCGTTTTATTACTGAAACGACCATATAATACGGTGAAAGTGAATGACCGGGAAAACTAGAATTAAAAGGAAAAGGCTGCTCTGACTTGCTGACCAGTCAACTCCAAGGGAAATATGCACACACATGAGGCAGCTCCGACACGGCGGCATCCAAGCATGGAAGCGGTGCATGTCTCTGGCCCGACGCTGCGCCAATATGAGCCAACTCAAGGCCATCCACGCAGTCTTCATCACCCATGGAATCCACCTCAACAACTACGCCATCAGCAAACTCATTGCCTTTTCTGCGCTCTCGGAGTCGGGCGACCTCTCATACGCGTCTCTCATTTTTAATCAAATCGAGACACCCAATACATATATTTACAACACCCTTCTCAGAGCCTATTCGCGCAGTTCTAAGCCTCATTTGGCTCTACGTTATTTCCAACTCATGTTGAAAACAGGTGACAGAGTTATCTGTGATCACTGCACCTTTCATTTTGTCCTACTGGCTTGCGTCAATGGCGCTTGGGTACTTGAAGGACAGCAAATTCATAACTGGGTAGTGAAAAATGGGCTGGCTTTGTTGGATGGTCATGTGCAGACTGCGCTTGTTCGGTTGTATGTAGGGTGTAAGGTTATGGATGATGCCAGAAAAGTGTTCGACGAAATTCCTCAGAGAGATTATTTTCAGTGGAATGTTCTTATGGATGGATATATTCGATGCGGTTTTGCTTCTGAGGCTTTAAGAGTTTTCCAGGATATGTTGGCAATTGGGTTTGCGCCTGACGAGTATTGTGCGGCTACTGCACTTACTGCTTGTACGCATTTGGGAGCTCTTTGGCATGGGAAGTTGATACATGAGTATGTAAAGAATATGAAAGCATTTGATTCAGATGTGTTCATTGGGACGGCGCTTGTTGATATGTATGCCAAGTGTGGTTGTTTGGGCGTGGCTGTTGAAGTGTTCGAGAACATGCCTAAAAGGAACGTGTTCTCTTGGGCAGCCATGATTGGAGGGTTTGCGGCACATGGGCATGCCAGAAAAGCAATTCATTGTTTGAAGAGGATGCAACTGGATTATAAGATCAGGCCTGATGGGGTTGTCCTTCTTGGAGTGCTAACGGCTTGTACTCATGCAGGGCTCCAAAAGGAAGGCCAGCTTTTGTTGGACAACATGAAAAGTCGATATGGTATTTTGCCCAAACATGAGCACTATAGTTGTGTGGTGGACCTACTATGCAGGGCAGGTAAACTAAAGGAAGCACATGAGCTCATCAGAAAAATGCCAATGAAGCCTCTGGCTTCCGTTTGGGGGGCATTACTAAGTGGTTGCCGAATCCATAATAATGTTGATCTTGCAGAGCTTGCTGTCAAGGAGCTTCTACTGCTAGAAAATGAGGATAAGACAGGAGAAGATGGAGTCTATGTTCAGTTGTCGAACATTTATTTGGCTGCTCAGAGAAGGGCAGATGCGGTTAGGATACGCAAGATGATCGGTGATAGGGGAATCAGGAAGACACCAGGTTGCAGTATGATAGAGGTTGATGGAAAGGTGAATGAATTTATTTCTGGAGATATTAAGCATTCATGTCGAGTCCAGATATGTGCAATGATGGATTTACTATCTTCTGATTCAGTTCAGGACCCTTATGTAGAGTTTAATGCAAGATATCATTCCTTGCAGCATGGCAGTAGTTAGAATCAAATATTTAAGCTAATTTCATTGTAGATTAACTTTCAATTAGCTGTCTCTTCATCGAATTTTAATGACCAGATTATTCTTAAACAAGGATGTGTAAAGTTATCCTGTCTTATGTAATGAGTTTATAGCTCTTCTATCCAACTACAAAAGAAATTCTTTATTCTTCTAGTTCTGAGCTTTGATGTCTGCTTAACTAGAAAGGAAATATATAAACGGCTTTAAAAAATGATGGATTTATAACACTGGCCTCTTTTTTCAAAGAAAAAATAATACACTGTACAACAGAAATTGTCTACAATAATTCTCATTCACTTTTAAGTTCTTAGAAACTGAATAAACATTTCAATCAATTCCTGTAATAACACTCGGAATATTTTCGTGACTGCCGAAAATATTGCAAGACTCCCTTTCCTCGGTGGTTCCGGTAATGAAAAAAACTGGTTCTACCCCTGCTCCTGCTTATTGGCTATCTGAGCAGATTAAGAAGCTGAATTTACAGAGTATACGGGTATTTGATGCTGTTGACCAGTTTAACGTGCAAAGGGACTCCCAGGATCACTCTTCTGCTGTTGAAGTGCACAAGACGATCATGGTCAAATCAACATGAATCTAAAGAGAGTAGCTTTTATATAACATGCACATTTTGACAAATGACAGTGAAAAAATTGGATATAGCTTTGTACTTTCATGTAACAAAAGCCCAAAATGCAGCTAGCAACACAAACACATATATCTACCATTATCTAACAAAACATGTTTGCATATTGGCATAGTTTCATTTTGTATTTTTGAAGCATATTTCTTATAAAAGCATCTCAGAGCACAAAAACCAATGGTCGCATATCTTGAAGACTAACCTTCTGACGACGTCGAACGAACCACAACAACATGCATATCAGTATTGTTTGGAGGAAGATGCAAGCGGAGGGGATACAGCTTCCCATTTAACGGATTTCGCGAACACACAACAACGTCGTGCAGCCCCGTCTCCTCCTCCAACTTCTGCTTCAACTCCTCCACCCCACTACCCTTGAATGCGAACGAGAGCTCTTCTCTTGCATCGTCAACATCTTCTTCTCCGTTTGACACACGGTAGTAAATCACCCTTCCGTCAGCTTTCACCACTGACCCATCAAAATCACTCGACTGCATTAAACAACAGATCAAACAACATTAAGTTTCTCCGGGAAAAAAGAAATACTAATTATTTGGATCACATTAACTCACAACAAATTACCTGATCTCCTTTGGAAAATTTAGGAGAAGTGAGTTCAATTTTGGCCGGGGAGCACGGCTCAGAAGACGAATCAGACGTTGGGGCCGTGACCGGTGGTGGACGAGGACGTTCAGGAGACGGCACGCGAATCTCTATGACGTCCACGTCCCATAGAATCCAATCCTGCGTCGAGGTCCTGTGTGGGATGTCATGCGTGATCGAATTCCGCCACGGCGGCAAGCCGCCATTGGCGCGGAGGAATTGGCCGTAGCGGGTCTTGAGGCGGACCTGGAATCCTTCTCTGATTGGCTCCCATTCGATGGAGGAATCCAATCTGTTCGGCAGGGTTTGGAGGACTTTCTTGCCCGTCATCCCCAGAAGGAACGGCATGTTTGAGGCTGTCAAGTATTTGCCGTAACAGCTTTTGAAGCGTAAAACGTTCGCGTGCTCCACCAACTCCACGCTCCATCTCGCGTTCCTCACCGAGCCGTTCCGATCTTGGACGACGGTTTCTTCGTCGTCGTCGGCTAATAGGTACTTGTCATGGTGGCTCCGCAGGCGTACCACCCTGGCTTTATGGAAAAGTTCCATAGAACTCTGAAAATTAAACAATAGAATCGATCACGTTGATCTATACATATAATATTACATCCGTGATTTTCTCGATATATATATATATATATATACGATTTTGTTGAGTACCTTGTCTGTCGTATGTTTTATGGGAAATGTTGGCGTGGCTGATATGAAGAAGAGAAAAGAAAAGAAAAGAAAAGAAGAGAATGTTTATGGTACAATTTTAGTGCAATAGGCAGTGACAATAGATTTGGCAAATTAATTGATTAAAAGCCAAGATTTTTGATCACATTTGATCTGGATAAACTATAGCATGGTCATATTTATAGAACGAAATAACTTGTGCTGGTACCGTGTGTGTGACGCGTAAAGGTTAACATTGTAACAAATTAAGAACATTATAACAAATTAAGTTGGATAGAATATGTGGTTTCGGACCTTTTTTTATTTTTTGTTAGTTTGCATGCTGTAGTTTTGGTGTCGTAACTGTACTCCGGCTTCACAATTACATACTAGAATGATTTTATACACGAATAAATTTTGAAAAACTGGCAAGGCCAGAGACTCCTGGTCCTTTTCATTACTATGAGTGTTAAGACGTTAAAGTAGTAAACAAAACAAAATGAAATGGCGAATCTAACAGTTAAGATGTGCGTATACATTAATGTACAATAGGAATCATATCAAGTAAGTCTAATTCTATATATATAGTTGTTAGCTTAGTAATTTATGTTAATTCGGAATATTATTTTCCAAGATGTGACTTGTGTACGTTTTGACTTGTGAATTAACTGTTCTTCTTTATTCAAAGTGACGTTTTTTTAATTGTTTCTCTTGATATAATATGCCCAATTTATTTTTTAAGGATAGATATATAAGATAAAATTATTTCAAGTTGGGAAAAAAAAAATATATATATATATATATATAGGAGGAATATTAATTAATCCAACTTGTTAGTTCATCTTCGAGATGCCAAAATGCTACCGAGTACCGACAAATAGACATCTTATTTTCGTAAACACTTTTTTTTTTAGATTAGAGAATTTTCTACCAAATTTCGTAAATAATCCAATAAAAGAAATGATCATTTAATGCGCTACGCCTATAAATGTTGAATTCTAAAATCTAAGATCATTTTCACATTTAATTTATAAAAGCATATATAGAAACTTATTTTAGAAAAATATTAAAAAGTCCAAAATCAACAAATACGAGAAGTTCTAGTGGAATTTTTTGCCCTTCCAAAAAAAAAAAGTAGAAGTAGAATTTTGACAATGTCATACCTCTCTGTCTACTCCAAACACAGATCCCATCGAAACCGACCGAATACTCGACGGAGAGCCATTGTCCGACCACTCCGAAAACGACGACAAACTCGACGTCGGTGACAAACGACAGCTCACAAAATCATCATCATCCTCCATGATCATGTGCTCCACCACATTTATATCAACCACATCCACGTTCCAAAGAATCCAATTCTGAGTCGCCGTACGGTGAGGAACATCGTGAGTTACCGTGTTCCTCCACGGTGGCGTGCCCCCATTGGCCCGCAGGTACTTCCCGCCTTTTACACTCCTCAGCTTGATTTGGAACCCCTCGGTTCTGGGCTCCCACTCAAACGCGGTGTCGTTTGATTTCGCCGACGTGGCATTATTCGTTTCTCGGAGCAGAACCTTCTTTCCGGTCATGCCAAGCAGAAAGGGCTCGTCGGAGGCGACAAGGTACTTGCCATGGAAGCTTCTGAGGCGGATGACGTGGCTCTTGCCCTGGACGAGCTCAACGGTCCACCAGGCTCGTCGGGAGGAGCCGTTCCGGGTTTGGCGGACGGTTTCATCATCCTCGTCGGCGAATAGGTACTTGTCCAGGTGGCTCTTGAGTCGTACGGATTTGGCTTTGTTGAAAAACTCCATTTCTGTACTGAATATAGGTGGTGAGTTTAATGAGGGGGTCAGTGGTTTTTTTTAAGTGTTGTTGTTGTTGCCTCTAACTCTGTGTGTGTTTATATATATGTATAATGTATTAAAGAGAGATTTAACATATGAATTAAAATATTAGGGATGACTTAAAATTGGGTTGACTAGGAAATAGGAAGATGTGATGATATGATCTGTTTTTCATATTAAATGAAATGAATGTATTTTGTACGTGTGCACGGCTAATGGTTCTCTTGACCGAGATTTTGTAGAAGGGGAACAAAAAAAAACCTCCTTGACCAAGATGTGGATGACTTTTCTAAGCAATATTCGAAAATTTTATGCAATATGTACAATTAGCTATTTAATTTGAGCTCGAGTTAATAGTTTGAAGTGGCAGAGATATTAAAAATATGAATTGTTTACATAGATAGGAAAAGGTGGTGCGGTCTGCTATACAAGGATGCGAACAAGTTGTTAGGAAATTTATATTTCATATCATTGTGTGGCCGCATTTTTAATTAATTATATTCAGCTATATTATTTTGTGAGAATCCTAATTAGTGATCTAATTAAGCTAGGTCAAAATATTCATTTGGGTATGGATTAATAATGTGGATACCTGGTTAGACAACCCAATTAAGATTGATGAATATTTTAATTGAATTATCTATATAAAGGAAACTATAGGATTATGGTCTCTGCTCCAAAAATAAGCACGTATGCTCTTCTCACTTAGCCACCATCACTGAGATAGAAATTCATTGAGCAGATCTTTAGTATTTTGGTTGTGGATATGGTCGGCAATTTTTTACATGACATGACGATATAACTCGAAAATGACATGAAATAAACGAGTTTGGGTAACCCATTTAATTTTAGTATCAATTTTAAGTTGACACGTGTACGAATAATAAACAGATGGGTTTCGAGTTAATCTGCTTAACCCAAAAATGACCCGTATAACACATTTAATTAAACGGATCATTTTCGTATCGTGTCAATACGACACAAATATTACATATTTATTAATATTTTATTATTTTAAAAGTGATTTTAATTAATTCTAAACCTAATTACATGTATTTAATTGAATTAATTAATATATAATTGTGTTAAATTTGAATAATCGTATCAAACAGGTCATAATATGATACATGACACATTTATAAATGAGTCACATATGTCTGTTGTGTTACATGTGAATTAATCGTACTGTATTCGGGTTTAGATTTTTGATACGTTTATTAAGCGTGTTGTATTTGGGTTGGTAGTATTATCGTGTCGTGTCATAATTTTGTTGATCCGAACATGACACAATAATATGAATTGCCAACCTTAGTTCTGGAAGACCTCTAACTCTTGGGCTCTCTATCATTTTGTGCTTTTGCCATCGTGATTAAGTCCTCAGCCAAAATTTCGCTAAGGACTTAGGTTAGTTATAGTTTTTCAACAAATCTCAATAATTGAGTATTTGATATGAATGTCCTTAATATTGTATTAGGTTTATTCAATCCTTAATTTATGTCTAATATATGTAACTTTCTATCATTTCTTCATTATGAAAAAGGAAAAATAAAATGGGCAAGGGATTATCATATTTGATATGTTATATAATATACCTAGCCATTTTGCTTTAATATTTAAAAGTAATTTGTAGCAAAAATCTCTAACGTATAACTTCTTTAGCATTTAGGTCCCCAGCTTTTAAATTTTGGCATTTAAATCCTAAACTTTTCAAAAGACTTGTAGTCGTGAGTCCTTTGGCCAAGTCCATTCAATTTCTCTGGAGAAGGATCATGTGCTTTTCACGTGTATCATTTTTAAAGGGTAATTGATGAAAAAAAAGAAAGAAAAGAAATTGACCCAAACTAGAGTTTTGTTTCCATGAGAAACAAAATATGGGGAGTTTGTTGTTTGACTAACAAACGGAGGCAATTAAATGCACGAGGATTCCCCAAGCCTTGCGCATTCCAACTAAGGAGATTCATAGCTTTTGGCAGGGTTACAAAGTAATTGCTGCCAGATTACAGGTCTTGTCTCCAGGAGAGTCATTCTTTTGATGGTTTCATTTAAATACTTGACGAGTGATGTTTCCAATGGCAACACTATATCGATTAAATCTAGTACAGATAGGATTGGCCATATCTATTGATTTCCTTTGGTGTTAGTGACATCATACAGTAGAGAAGAGGGTAGTAATGCAGACTGATGACCATAGGTGTCCAGTTTATTAAAACCAGAAATTGCGTTTGGGTCTATGTTGGACAAAGCTCGGACAGTGAATAGGATCAGAGTAGAAGGAGTAATAGTTAAGTCAATTGGAAAAGTTTCAGCACTTATAGGATCGTAAGGAAGAAGTTGGGGAGGGAAGTTTTTGAACCAGTAGAAACTGCATGCAGTTTTTCAGTAACTCCTGACATATCAGAAATAACCTCTCCCGAAGAACTGATGCAAGTCTGTGGTCTAAAGCCTGAAGATTCATCGACATCCTTCTCATTATGGAAAATATCAGTGGAATGAGGAGTGGTCATGGCCAAACGTGTGAGGAGGGACCAACTATTGTTCGAACCGGCAGAGTTAGGAATGACCAAGACCTAGCATACGAAACATTTATTTCATAGCAATCAAGACCAAAATTGCAAGGAGCGATACCTCGCATCCAAGGGCCATAAGGAAGGCCATGCAGAATCCCATTGTCTTCAAGTTTCAGAAAATCCATACATTGAGTAAAAGCATGATCCGGTTTGCCACAATGGAAGTAGAATATAAGTAAGCGTTCGTACTTAAATTCGATCCATAATTCATCGTCCACATAAGAAATCTTAAGCGATTTGCCACGAAGTAGGGATTTGGTGACATCTAAGGCAACACGAATGCATATGTAGGAACCCCATCCTTTTAGTGGTGAGGCATCATCAACTTCAATGAAGACACCCATTTTTATAACGATCAATTTCCCTAGGCCCCTAGTTTTACTCATGAAATGGCATGCAATAAACATGCACCTAAAAGGAAATATGTGACAGGGAGTCTAGAGTAATTGATTTCAGTTCTTCGGGGATGCCAAGGACAATTGGATGGTTATTGAAGTGCCAAGGCTCTCTAAGCAGTGCTCCCCATCGATCAACTGCACAACCAAACTGAAATTAAAAAAAATTCCAGAAGTCATCTCGGAAACAAGGGCATCAAATCACCATTTCCACAAGTCTGCCATTGTTTTCTTAAAAGCATCCTTATTAAAGGATTTGAAAGCGATAATCCTACTAACCAGGAGATATTTCGGTGTTTCAAAAGAGTCGCAAAAATCTTCAAAGCTTATGTGGTGAACAGTTATTTCATTGTTAGTGAGAGAGAAGGAGAGGTCTAAGTCATTTAGAAGGGAATCTATGGTGAAAGAGGAAAAGGAAGGAGACTGATTGATGGTAGGAGTGAGGGAAAAAAGTGGGAAATCTGATGAAGCATTACAGGGACAGAAGGCAAGAAACTTCCAAAGAAGGAAAGCCAAATGAGAGACAATAACAGAATAACCACTACAAAGCAAAAATGCCAAAAGAAGACGATTAATACCTTTTTCAATGAAAATGGTCCCCTTTTGATGTTATAATTCAGTAGTATAATTTAAATAATACATACGCATATTATACATAAAATTGCTAACTATACTTTTGTGGAAAAAAAAAATTGCTAACTATGAATTAATGTCTATCTATAGTTAAGGTGGCTGAATTTTCCAATTAATTAAGAAAACAATGTGACAAATATAAATTAATCTCATAATTCCCTGTCATAATTTTAATTATCCCTCTTTGAGTTTCTAGTATGGATAAAAAATACAATATAGTCCATCTCATCTAACGCCCTACCAATAAAAAGATGCCAACACATTAGACTGAAACACATCACCTCACTTTTAACAGATTCAAACCGAGAACCGTTTCTTTTAAAATTTTGTTTCCATCTACCTATTTTGGTTTATTTTGTTATTTCTTTTTTCTTTTTACTCGTCTTAGTACTTCTTTCTAATTTTTCTACACTCTGTCTTCAAAAAAAAAAAAAAAAGAAGAAGAAAACAGATTAAAGATGAAATCAGTAAGTACTTTTAGTGATGATGGTGATGAAACAGAGTACCAGAAAAATGAAAATGCAGAAAATCAAGAACACAAAGCAACACCAGAAATTTATAGTGGTTCAGATCAAATCAATGTAATTTGATCTTGCATTCACTTTCGACCTACACCTCAGTCAATCCACTATATTAAGAATTGATTACACACTCAAACTCTCAAAGTTTCTCTCAGCATCACGCTTATAGAACTTATTCTTGAACTCAACAAAAACAATAAAAGAACCTCTTAATACCCAATGCCCAATTACACCCGTATATTCTCTCTATAATGATTCTCACACTCTGTTATTAAAAAACAAATACACACATATATATATCAGTTATATAAATAGACTAAACCTATTAGAACGATCTAATTGGCCAAAGAATAAAACGGTCTCTATTTTCAAGTGAGTTGGCTGACAAAAGCAGTTAGTCCATTCTAACTAACTTGCTGATGTGTATAACTAACTTATACTTGAGAACCACATTTCAACAAATCTCTGTTGGTGTTTTTGCCCTAAGAGCAAAATGTAAACAATGACTTGCTAATAAATAAATATGTTTTATTTTTATTTGCTTGTATATATTATTTATGATAATATATAAATATCATGAAAATTCCGTGATTATAAAATGTGACCTTAAACTTAGTATGCATAAAAGTTATACATACAAGAGGATTAAGTTTAAGGGATATAATCTAAAATTAGTCCGTAATTAATTATTAAAGTTGGGATCTTTAATATTAAATATTACTAGTACGGTCCATTACCATTGAGAATGGAATAGTCTGATCCGGACTGTTTATGTAGTGACATCAAATGGAGGTACTATATATAATTGAGATTATATAGGACTGGACCAGATAAATTTGAATATTCGATAACATCCGTTATAGAACAGAATACTCAAATTTATCAACTAATGATCATATATGGAATGATCTTAATCCTGAGTAATTAATAGACTCCTGTTTATATTTTTATGTCTCTTGATGTATTCGGTAACGTCTCGATTTATATTGGACCAAATCCTTATCTGTTGGAGGCATGAGACTATAGATAGTTGGGAATATTAATTAACAATATGGAATCCATTCCTTCCTAACGGAAGTTAGAGAAATGATTCCCTTGAGTAATGATTTGGTACTTGAACGATAGAGCGCTCAATTTATGATTCGATCATGAATTTGTTGTTCATTAGAAAATCATGGGAACTTAAGGATAAAGAAGTAAATAGAGAGGATAACGGATGGCAAGCCAAACTCTATTCACGAATCATTTATGGAGGATTGATCTATATGTAATGATCAAATGGACAAACTTTATGATTGCTTTGAGTAAATTTATACTGTAACTTTTAAGAGTGCAGTTCCAGTTTTTTTGGTGGAATAACACTGGAACTAATAAATTCGATAATTTAGTTAAAGAGTTTAATTAATTATCAAATTTATTGGAGCTTGAAATTACAATTACAAGTCCAAGGTCCCCGAACCACCTCTATTAACACTGTATTGAACATAATACATAGTCACTTTCTTATATTAATAATTAATTTAGAATTATTGAATTCTAATTAATTATGTCACACTAAAGTTAATGTCACACATTTAATTATTTTATGTGTCACATTATTTTAAATAATAAATGTTATTATTTTTGTCTATTTAATTTTATTGCTATTTTTAAATAATAGGATTATTTAAAAGGGATAATATACAGTGTATTGGACTACACTATACTAGGCGTGTAACACAGAGATTTTTTCTCTGTGTTACACGCATATAAGCATAAAATAATGAGATTATTTTATGTTTAATTTTGTTTGAAAAATTATGATTTACCAAATATATTAATTCCATGATTTTATAATTTGATTATTTGAATGAAACAAAATAGGAAACAATTGCTTATATGAAGACAAAGCTTTTACACGTTAAGAGGAAAAACGTGTATAGCCTTTTAGTTGTTGTTTTGTTTTGTTTCTAAATTTATAATACATGAAATTAATTATATAATTAAATAGATGGATGGAAAGATATTTCAACTTAATAGGAAACTAATTTTACACGTTAAAAACCCTTCCACTATGCGTGTAAACCTTATCCTAGGAGGGAGGTATTTTACTTTCCTATTTGAGTTGAATATGTTGTGATTCACATGGTTTTAAATAGTTTAAAACCTAAATGGAAATTTTTTTTTTACACGTTAAAAATTTTTTCTACAGGAGAAAATTCTACCAACCCTTTTGCCATGTTCTTGAGTTTCCTTTTAAGAAAAAATTGTTTTTTCTATTTGAAAATATATGGGAATTAATATTGTATTAATTGGCCAATTTTATTAAAGGAAAGATGCTCCTATGCGTGTAAATCAAAAACAAAAAAAGGAAATTTTTTTTTTAAGGCTATTACACGTTATTTTGCATGAGAGGCCGATTGGGAATTAAGTTTTTAACGCAAAAAATTTTCTCAGGTAAGGGGGAAGTCATTTTTAACGTGTAGGAAATTTTTCTTCCTTTTACTCCTCTCCATTCTCTTGCTATCTCATGTGTTGAGACATATAGCAAGATTTTCTAAAGAAAAATGTGTGATAGAAATAATTAGATTGTGACTATTAGGAGCCCACTCTCCAGTTCATTGGTGTCGAGGCTTGGCGAGGAAGATCGTGGTATCATAGCCAAGAGACATAACCTCATCATCAGGAAAAGAAGAAAAATACAAGAAAGGTTCGTTCTTATTTTTCTTGTCAATAGTTTTTCTATTCTATGTATTAAAACAACAATACNACAATACCATAAAGATTCCTAAACTCTGATATGGGTGTAAAATTTTGAGTATTACACCCACCACCTTCCGCTGCGCCATGCGATGGCTACCTACATATGTTTGGTCTAAATATTGTTACTATACTTTGTCATAAATAAGAGGTCTTCACCCAAGTTTTCCTAATAGAAAAATCAGTGGGACAATGTTTACAAGTTTCAACTTTTAACTTCTAATTTTACTGAAAAACTCTGAACAAAATCTAGTCAAATCAATTTACGAAGCATAAGATAAAGATTAAACAAAGACTACCGTACCAAAAAATTGATAAAAATGAAAATGCATATGGGGATTTCAATAAAATTAGAAAACCCCCATGTAAGACATTTGAAATTTTAAACGAATTGAAGATTTACGGTTTAGAGTGTTTGCAAAACCTCAAGCCATAACCTCGATATGTTGACCGGTTTGATGGACCACATCCGTGGTTATTTAGGTTCACCACATCCATCGGAAGCACAAGGCTTTTGTGATTAATGTGAGTATCGGCTAAAATTGATTGAATTTGACACAAACCAATCAATCAAATGAAAGAATGAACTTTCGGAATATGAAATTTAATCCTATTCAATATTTGTTTTGAATCCAATCTACTGGATTGAATTTGGGTTTTTGATATGGATTAATTAGTAATTTACCGTCTTTATCACTAATCAGTCCAATCCCATGCACAAAATAACTAAATTCAATTTTTTTTTCAAAAAAGAAAAAAGAAAGTTTCAAAATTAAATCTTAAAAGATTTTAGTTTCATTAATTTGATATTGGAAAGTAGTTGAATTATAATAATTTGAGAAGTTTGATAACCAATTAAAAACTCTCAACAAAGAAAATTATTAACAAAAAAACATTTATGATCTTTTAATCCTTACACAAGTAAAACAATATATGTACATATATACATAAAAATAGTACATATATTTAATCTGATTTGATCACTTCTTAAATAAAAAGTCAGAACCAATCCAAAATCTGATTAGATATTTAAGTATAGGAATATTTCAAAAGAAACAAAAAAAAAAAAAGAAGTATAGGAATGTTGAATGCGTTCTTCTTTTTGTACTTTCTTTTATACTCTTCACTCATTGACATATGAATTTCACTATTCAGTTTGACATTCAAATAATATAACAAATCATAATGGAATCTACATTTAACGTAAAAGAAAATAAATTAGCATTCCTAATTTAAATAATAATCTAAATTAAGTTATATTTATATGGATCTTATTTAACACTCCTTATTTAAGTAATAATCTAAAAGAAAGCGAAGCCCACAAATGTATTTTGGTAGAGATATAAAGTGGGTTAGGTCGGGCCAGCCAGACCCACATTTGATAAACCCATGTGGACTTTATATTAGGCCTAGATATGGCCCACATAAAATGTGGGTCAGGCCGTTCTAACCCCTATCCCTATCAAGGAGTCCAGTATGGCTCACAAGCCCAGCCTATATTTTATGTAGGCCTAAGTGGATCGTGCTTATGGGGGCTGAATATAGGCCAAAATACGGCCTAATTTTGTTGTTATTTTATGTTTTAAAATATCAAATATATTATTTTGTGGGCTAAAATATAAGCCTAAAACCTATTCATATTCTTTTAAATTTTGAATAAATAAAAATAAGTAAATAAATAATATTAAAAGGATATACATGCAAATATTTAATTAAAATCTTTTTATAATTTTAATTAAGAAAATATATTTAAAATTATATATAAAATGCCTAAATGTGGGTCAGGTTGGGCCGGGATGATGGGCCTATTGCTGAGGCCCAACCCGACCGCTACTATATGTACCGGGTCAGATCAATACTATGTTTTTTCTTCGAAATATGGGCCGACCTACAAAGCCCAACCCATATTCATATCTCTACATTTTGGGTCACACTAGGGCTCCTTGGCCCGTGCTTGTGGCAAGCCCATATGCTTGCTCAGTTGCTCTTTGCGGCATGGGCTTATAACTATGCCTATGTATGAGGGCCAGCAATTGGAACCAAAAGGTGCCAAGTGCTGGCCCACACGCCATTCTCCAAGGATCTCTTAAATCTGTCATTACCTTTAATAGACCCTCTCCCTTTGTTCTACGGATTATCTCGTCACCATCATACTGGATGTGAGTGAAACATACTCTTTGCTCAGCAAAAGTATGATTTCATTTCATATTACCAAAATCAGAGAAAAAAAATCATTTGCAAAAATACCAAAATCTTAAAATGGTAATAATTCTCTCGATTTAATTCCAAATTCAATCAATAATATTACCATTGAAAAGGTAATTTTGAGAAGAATCCAACGTTACCAAAAATGAAAGACAAATTATAAGAAAATAAAATTTTGACCATATTTTTCCCTCAAACCCTCAAAGAAAAAAAATCTAAACTTTTTGTAGGAGTCTAAATACGAAAACTCAACCTTGTATCCTAAAATCATATCATAGTGAGAAAAAAAATACAAAAATCACATAAAAATTTGTAACATCGCCTAGCTTATCTATATGACTATGTAGGTCCAACTAGAAAGTATTACTCTTTTATAAACCATAAATTTAGTTTTATTCGAAAAAATTAGGCCGATTTAAATTTTTCAAATTGTAAAAAAACAGAAGCTGCGTGGCATTACTTTCTGAAAGTGTCTTTGTAAATTATACAACCAAAAAGTATCATTTTATCTTGCCATCAGCAGTAATATTTACAGCACATCAAAATATTAAAAGACAAAGACATCCCCCAAAAGTCAAGCTCGTCTACATCAGTATGATTATAGCGACAAGAAAGCGTGTTAGATAACCAGTAACTTTATACATCATATGTCTCCTCGCCTATATCATACAAACTAAATGAGATAATACTCCGTAAGTAAAGATCATGCATGCTCGTGAACGTGTTTCATGTATAAACTTCATTGAAATTCTATTGTACTCTTTCTTTTATAACTTTTCATTTTGATGCACTTTTCTTAGAAAACGTTTCTTTAGAGGGCCCTTGAGTATACTACAAAGTCGCAGCAGTCGATAGGCTGTGCCCACCTATGCGGGAAGGAAACATATGGTCAATGTGAACTATACCTACCTAATGTAGACCGACTAGGTAATGCATCTCATATAACTTATAGTATAATATTCAGTCTCGACAGTCGGTAAGCCATGCCCACTTATACGAGAAGGATGTCTGTGCAAACTATACCTACCCAATATAGACAGGCTAAACAATATACTTAAAATATATCTCGTAAAATTAGTACAATGATACTACCTTAAATCCAATGCATGGAAAACTTCATTTCTTGAAAATTATGCTTAAATAATCATGTCATGCTTGTCTTTCATGAACTAACAACAACTATAAGAAGAACATATAATTAATATAATACACACAATTATGTAGAAAAATATTTGTATCTACTACTCTTCTTGTGATGCAGTTAAAATAAATCTTTACTTATCTTGTATCCAACAGAAAAGATCGTGAAAATGGTCAGTATCCTCTGTGGCAAAGTGTGTAGAAGACCTGATATCAATTTTATTACTAGAATAATCAATACAATGTAAAATACTTAAAGAAAACAACGACAAGCATAAATTACAATTTTCACAAAATCAGGAAATCTAATCACAAAATGAACAAAAATTGCATATACTTTCATAAAAACTAGTCCATTCACTTCTAAATGGTACTATTTAGTTTTAAAAATATTTGGACAGTACCTCTCCTATTTTTAGGACATTTCCACATAATTAAAATCATGGTTTTAAACTTGTAATAATATTTTACATTCCAATTCCTATACATACACCTCAAATAGGATCATTTAGAATATCCTAGGTGCACTTGAATCCGCAAATAGTAAACTCTGGGGCTTTAAGTCTAACTTTAATTATCCACTTGAATTCTATGTTTCTAGCAATATAAAAAGTTTTCTAGGACTTTTATTCATTAAATAAAAGCTTTGATTTAAGAGCTAAAGCATAAGAAATAAAATACCAATTCAAAATTCCACAAAAAGCTCACTTTGACTAGTTTGAAATTATCTTACTTTCTAGAGCTCCAACTTGAGTTCTACTACTTGGAAACTCTTAGATATGGCTAAAGGGAGTTGAGAGAAACCTAGATAGTAGCTGGAGTAGTTCAAGTCGCGGCTAGAGAGAAATGGAAAGAAATGACCAGATTTGGTCCAAAATCAAGACTTAATGGCTAAGAAAAGGCATAACTTAAATTCTAAGGGGTATTTTCGGTATTTTACATCCTAACTTTCTATGTATCCAGCTTTAAATTACTTTTGGCTTACTCGCCACATTGCTGGCTATTCTTATACACTCAAGTGTAGACTAAAATGGTGAAACCTAGCTTAAAAAGTGAAATCTAGTCATACTTTGACTTATGATCCTATATAGCCAATCTTATTGTAATCTGGTAGAACCTAACCCCATAACTAATCATTAAACATAAAAAATAAGTCAATTAAACTCTAATTAATAATACAAACATAGTATCAATATCTAATTATTAGAATGCATAAAAACGACATTACGCGATTAAGCTGAATCTAAGCTAGCTTAGTATAATTAAACATAATTTAGTATAATGACTGCCGCCTCGTACTTACCCGAGGCTGACAAATAAAATGTTATAAATGAGTCCTAAATATTAAATTAAAATTATTTGACACGTTAAACAGTGAATGTGGCTACGAAAAGCGTGAAAAATGCATTTTACCCAAAAACTACCATTTGACCAAGTTATCAACACACATGATTTTAATGCATGTGCATATAGTATTACTATTGATAAATATATTCTTTGTTTCTTTCACACACCAAGGTCTCTTTCTGAGGGTACTGAACTTTTACATTGCATGGGAGCACTTCAACAAACATTAGTACGATAATACAGATCGAAAGTATTTAACAATTAAGAATGAGCAATTTACTATAAAGTTGATACTAGTTACCTGATATGTTTATTATGCAATATAAATATATTTATTATTGCCTTATTATGCATGTGAGAATCGTGGGCATCACATTCCTTCCCTCCTCATTAAATTTCGTCCTCGAATTTTGTTTACCCAAATAAGTAAGGATACTTAGTTTTCATCTCTTCTTCTCTTAATATAGAGACGTGAAAAATATTATGTACATTCGACAGTGAAGGTGATAAAGCAAGCCTATAGGCAACATCTCCAACTTTGTCAAGTATCTCAAATGGGCCTATATATCTAGGACTAAGCTTCTCTTTCTTCGCAAACCTTATGATTCCTTTCATGGGAGTAATCTTCAAAAATACTTTGTCCCCAACATTAAACGTGACCTCTCTCTTTCTAGGATCAGCATAATGCTTCTGTCTATTCTAAACAGCTAATAACTTTTTATGAATCTTTTCTAGTACTTCAGCTGTTTCTCTTACTGATTCTGGACCAAGAAATTTCCTTTCTCCCATCTCTTCCTAGTGAATTGGAGATCTACATTTTCTTTTATATAATGCTTCATAAGGAGGCATTTCAATTGAAGCTTGATAATTATTGTTGTAGGCAAATTCTATCAGTGGCAAATACTTGCTCCAAGACTCATGAAAATCTAACACACAAGCTCTAGGCATATCCTTAAGAGTCTGTATGGTTCTCTCTGATTGTCCATCTATTTGAGGTTGAAAAGCTGTACTGAACACCAGTTTTGTACCCATAGCCTCCTAAACTCTCTTCCAGAATTTTGAAGTGAATCTAGAATCTCGGCCAGAAATGATAATTTTTGGAACATCATGTAGTCTAATAATTTTTTGAACATACAACCAAGCAAACTAATCCAAGCTATAAGTTACTTTAATCGGCAAGAAACAGGATGACTTAGTATATCTATCCACAATCACCCAAATAGTATCATGGCCTTTATTTATCTTAGGAAGTCCAACAACCAAATCCATAGCAGTATCTTCCCATTTCCATTGTGGCACATGTATAGGCTTCAATATACCAGCAAATCTTTGATGTTCAGCTTTAACTTGCTGGCATGTGAGACATTGTTCTACAAACTCAATCACATCTTTCTTCATACTTGGCCACCAGTAATGCATTTTCAAATCTCTATACATCTTTGTGGTACAGGGATGCACAGAGTAGGGAGTAGTGTGAGCTTATGTCAATATCTCCTTTCTAATAGTTCTATCTGGCACACACAGTCTATTTCTATATCTGATTACACCATCACTAGAAATCTAGAAGGTCACCTCCTTTCCAGACTCTATCTTAGTCTTCAAACTTGTCAGATAGGGATTTGTATTCTAGCTTTGCTTAATTCTCTCCAAAATTGCAGGTTACAACGTAAGAGCTACTAATTTCTCTGTTAAACCTGTAAGCACTATCTCTAATTAAAATCGATGCAAATCCATCAAAAGATGTTTTCGATCAATATACTTAAGTGACATAGAAGTTAATGACTTTTTACTTAGAGCATCTACAACCACGTTAGCTTTTCCTGGATAATAGTTAATCTCACAGTCGTAGTCTTTCACCAGTTCAAGCCATCTTCTCTGTCTCATATTCAGTTCTTTTTGGGTAAAGAAATATTTGAGGCTTTTATGGTCTGTGTAGATTTGATATTTTTCTCCATAAATATAATGTCTCCAAATCTTCAGTGCAAAAACTACTGTTGCTAGCTCCAAATCATGAGTAGGATATTTCTTTTCGTATTCTTTCAGTTGTCGAAAAGCATAAATGATAACCTTATCATTTTGCATTAGAAAACAGCCTAGACTATTCTTTGAAGCATCACTATAAATAACAAATCCTCTTGATCCAGTAGGTATAGAAAGTATAGGAGCTATGACCAAACGATGCTTTAACTCTTGAAAACTCTTTTCATAATCATTATCCCAATAAAATTTCATGTTCTTTCTAGTCAACTGAGTCAATGGAGAAGCCAACTTTGAAAATCCTTCTACGAACCTTCTGTAATAACCAGCCAGTCCCAAGAAACTACGAATCTATGAAACATTTGTGGGTCTTGACCAATTTCTTACAGCTTCAATCTTCGCTGGATCCACAGAAATACCATTTCCAGATACTACATGACTAAGGAAGATAACTTTCTCCAACTATAACTTATATTTCTTAAACTTTGCATACAACTGCTTTTCTTTTAGGATCCTCAAAACTGTTCTCAAATGCTCCATGTGTTCCTCCCTTAAGTGTGAGTAGATCAAAATATCATCGATGAACACTATAACAAAACTATCCAAGAAATTATTGAATACTCTGTTCATCATGTCCATAAAAGTAACTACAGCATTAGTTAAACCGAAGAGCATCACTAAAAACTCATAGTGCCTGTATCTCGTTCGAAAAACTGTCTTAAGAATATCTTCTTCCTTAATCTTCAATTGATCGTATGCTGATCTTAAATCAATCTTGGAAAATACTGAAGCACCTTGTAACTGATCAAACAAATCATCAATTCTAGGGATAGGATACTTATTCTTAATTGTGACCTTATTTAGCTCTCTATAATTAATACAAAGCCTCATAGTTCCATCTTTCTTCTTTACAAACGACACTGGAGTACCCCATGGTGAAAAGCTTAAACGTATGAAACCCTTGTCCAAAAGCTCCCGTAATTATACCTTTTAATTCCTTCGGCTTTACTAGAGCCATTCTATATAGTGCTTTAGAAATAGGAGTTGTATTAGGTAGTAAGTCAATAACAAATTCTATCTCTCTATCAAGTGGTAATCCTAGTAGATATTCTAGGAATACTTCTAGAAATTCATTAACTACTTGTACTTCCTCTGGCTCATCTTAAGTTCCTCTCTAATATTCATTACATTTGCCAAATAACCAGTACATTCTTTCTCCAGTAACTTTCTTGCTTTTATCATTGAAATAATTGGTATCGTTTTCTTCTTAGAAGACCTAAGGAAAATAAACTTCTCTTCACCAAGTGGCTGAAATACTACTCTCTTACCATCACAATCAATGCTAGCATGATACCTAGATAGCCAATCCATACCTAAAATCACCTCAAAATCTTGTATATCTAGCACTATTAAGTCTGTCCACAACTCTCTACCATCTATCTGTATTGGACACGCTCTCAAAACTTAACCAGAATATAGTACTTCCCCATATGGAATAGTTACACAGTATCTTAAATTCAAAGTTTCAGGTGATCTGCCCAATTTTCTCACATATGCTGGTGATGCAAATGAATGTATAGCTCCTAAATCTATTAATGTATTTACGAGGATATCAAAGATAGAGATCTCACCTACTACAACCGATGGATCAGCCTCAGCATCTGTCGCAATCATGGTAAACACACGAGCTTGAACTTTCTTTTGTTCACCAGAGGTAAAGGGACAATCTCTAGAAAAATATCCTGTCTTGCTACATGTATAACACGCTCTACTACCCAAAAGATATTCACCTTTATAAGGCTTTCCACATTTGGGATATGTAACTTTTTAATTCGGAGTAGATTGTATTTTTTGATATATTACTAGGTGCTTTGAAGGATCTTGTCTTTGTCCTTGACTCTGTAGGAATTTTCTTTTGCCTCCATTAAACTCTGGCTGAGTACCTTTTCCCAAATTTGCATTTCTCTTTACCATGTTTATGTTTCTTCTAATTTCTAATGCCTTTACCACCTTCAGTTCAACTTCTTCAGCTTCAAAGGCTTTCTTTGCAACTTCTGTATAAGGTACACCTTTTCCTGTAGACATCTTAATATCCCTATATATTTCTGCCTTGAGCCTTTGTAGAAACTGATTTACTTTTAACTCGTTGGTACCTATCATATGAGGAACAAAGTGGGAGAGCTCATCAAATTTCTTTATGTAGTTACACACAGACATGCCACCCTGCTTCAAATTAGTAAACTCAGCTGCCTTTGCCAGTCGATGAGCTTCACTAAAGTACTTCCTGTAAAAGATTTCCCTGAATCTCTCCCAAGTCAATTTGTTAACATTAGTAATTGACTTTATGGAATCCCACCAATGAATGCATCCATTTGGAACATATAAGTAGCATAAGAAACTTTCTCCTCCTCAGGGATTCTTATGTAATCAAAGATACCCTCCAAACTCCGATTCCACTTCTCAGCTAATAATGGATCTGTTTCACCTTTGAAAGCTGGAGGTTTATTCTTCCTGAACCTTTCAGAAGCTGGTTCATGATTTTCTTATCTAGCTATAACTTGTACTAGTAATTGTTCCTCTCTCCTTTGATTTCATTCTATAAGCCTCTCTATTTGTTGAGCCTGTCTCTCCACAAATTCAGCCAATCGATATATAATAGTATCTTTGTCATTTTCTTGATCACCCCTCTGTTGGCTACTCTGACCTTTACCCCTCAGCATGATTTCTTGTATAGTCGCCATTTACTTACAAACAAACATAATAGCCAATAATAATTTATGAATCAAACCTATATAACAGAAATGAAATGTACATATGAAAACAATTACAATTATTAGTTGACTGAGCTTTCTATCACATGATCATACATATATAGGTAGTCTTTAGAAATGACTAAACATCTACTCTGATACCACAACTGCAACATCTCCTAGCTTATCTACATGACTATATCACTCCTCTGTTGGCTAGTCTGACCTTTACCCTTCGGTATGATTTTTTGTATAGTCCCCCTTTACTTACAAACAAATATAATAGCAAATAATAATGTATGAATCAAATCTATATAATAGAAACGAAATGCACATATGAAAACAATTAGACTTACTAGTTGACTGAGCTTTCTGTCACATGGTCATACATATGTAGGCAGTCTTTAGAAATGACTAAACCTCCGGTCTGATACCACAACTATAATACCTCCTAGTTTATCTATATGACTATATAGATCAAACTAAGAAGTATTACTCTTTTATAAACTATAACTTTATTTTTGTTCAAAAAAATTAGCCCAATTTAAACTTTTCAACTTGGAAAACAACAGAAGCTGCGTGGTATTACATTCTGAAAATGTCTTCACAAAATATACAACCATAAAGTATCAGTTTTTTTTGCCATCAGCAGTAATATTTACAGCACATCAAAATATTAAAAGACAAAGACATCGCCCACAAGTCAAGCTCGTCTACATCTGTATGATCATAGTGACAAGAAAGCATGCTAGCTAACCAGTAACTCTATACATCATAGGTCTCCTTGCCTGCATCACAGGAACTAAATAAGGTAATGCTCAGTAAGTAAAGATTATGCATATTCGTGAATGTGTTTCATGCATAAACTTCATTGAAATTCCCATTGTACTCTTTCTTTCTTAACTTTTCATTTTAATGCACTTTTCTTAGAAAACATTTCTTTATAGGACCCTTGAGTACACCACAAAGCTACGGCAGTCGGTAGGCCGTGCCCACCTATGTAGGAAGGAAACACATGGCCAATGTATGATGCCCAAGATTCTCACATGCATAATAAGCTAATAATAAACATGTTCATATTGCATAATAGGTATATAAAGCGATCAGTATCAATTTTACGATAATTTGCTCATTTCTTATTTAC
>JXTC01000042.1:1164748-1195180 GCA_002914845.1 Trema orientale | reverse complement strand
AATGGGAATTTCAATAAAGTATATGCATGAGACACAATCATGAGCATGTATGGTCTTTACTTACTGAGCATTAGCTCATGTAGTTCCTGTGATGCAGGTGAGGAGATTTTTGATGTGTAGAGCTGCTGGTTGGCTAGCACGCTTTCTTGTCGCTATGATCATTCAAATGTAGACGAGCTTGACTTATGGGCGATGCTTTCTTTGTATTTTGATATTTTGGTGTGTTGTAAATATAACTGTTGATGGCAAGATAACTGATAAGAACTTTTGTTTGTACATTTTGTAAAGAGACTTTTAAAAAGTAATGCCACAGAGTTTCTTTTGTTTTAGAGCTCGAAAAGTTTAAATTTGGCCCACTTTTTTTGTAAAAATTTAAAATATGGTTTAGGAAAGAGTAACACTTCCTAGTTTGACCTGCGTAGTCATAGGGTTATGCTAGGGGGCGTTACACAATGTGTACCATACGTACCTAATGCAGACTGACTAGGTAATGCATCTCACATAACTTATAGTACAATATTCAGTCCCGGCAGTCGGTAAGCCGTGCCCACCTATGCAGAAAGGATGCCTGCACAAACCATACTTACCCAATGCAGACAGACTAAGCAATATACTTAAAATATATCTCGTAAAATCAGTACAATGGTACTACTTTAAATCTAATGCGTAGAAAACTTCACTTCTTGAAAATCATGCTTAAATGATCATGTCATGCTTATGTCTTTCATGAATTAATAACAACTATAAGAATAATATATAATTAATATAATACACACAATCATGTAGGAAAATATTTGTATCTACTATTGTTCTTGTGATGCAATTAAAATAAATCTTTACTTACCTTGTATCCAACAGAAAAGATAGTGAAAAGGGTCAGTACCCTCTGTGGTAAGGTATGTGGAAGATCTAATATCAATTTTATTACTAGAATAATCAAGACAATGTAAAATACTTAAAGAAAACAACCACAAGCATAAATCATAACTTTCACAAATCAGGAAATCTAATCACAAAATGAACCAAAATTGCACATACTTTTATAAAAACTTGTCCATTTGCTTCTAAATGATACCAATTGGTTTTAAAAATATTTGGACAGTACCTCCCTTATTTTTAGGACATTCTCACATGATTAAAATCATGGTTTTAAACCTGCAGTAACATTTTATAATCTAATTCCCGCATATACACCTCAAAGAGGATCATTTAGAACATCCTAGGTGCACTTAAATCCACAAATAGTAAACTTTGGGGCTTTAAGTCTAACTTTAATCCTCCACTTGAATTCTATGTTCCAGAAATATATAAGGTTTCCTAAGGCCTTTATTTATCAAATAAAAGCTTTGATTTAAGAGCTAAAGCAAAAGAAATAAAATACCAATTCAAAGTTTCACAAAAAGCTCACCTTGACTAGTTTGAACTTATCTTGCTTTCTAAAGCTCCAACTTGAGTTCTACCACTTGGAAACTCTTGGATATGGCTAAGGGGAGTTGAGAAAAGCCTAGATAGTAGCTGGAGTGGTTTAAGTCATGGATGGAGAGAATAGGAAAGAAATGACCAAATTTGGTCCAAAATCAAGACTTAATGGCTAAGAAAAGGTATAACTTAAATTTTAAGGGGTATTTTCGATATATCACACCCTAACTTTCTATGTGTCCAGCTTTAAATTACTCTTGGCTTACTCACCACATTGCTGGCCATTCCTATACACTCAAGTGTAGATTAAAATGGTAAAACCTAGCTTAAAAGAAGAAATCTAGTCATACTTTGACTTATGATCCTATATGGCCAATCTTATTGTAATTTGGTAGAATCTAGCCCCCATAACCAATCGTTAAACATAAAAATAAGTCAATTAGACTCTAATTAATAATGCAAACATATTATCAATGCCTAATTATTAGAATGCATTAAATGAGGGTACTGAACCTTTACACTATATGGGAGCACTTTAACAAACATTAATATAATAATACAGATCGAAAGCATTTAACAATAAAGAATGAGCAATTTACTATAAAGTTGATACTAGTTACTTGATATGTTTATTATGCAATATAAATATGTTTATTATTGGCTTATTATGTATGTGAGAATCTTGGACATCACAAAATTAGCCAACAACGATAATTTTTGAGACACATTCTCACTATTTATTCGTGCTTATTCTTACGTAAGAATATGGAGATCATCAATCTGGCTATGATACCAATGATGGAAATCCTTTTGTGTATGCATGTAAAAGTGTCTACAGCCAGTTGTGAATACAAATCTACAGTTGCACACGATACTCTATCTCGTCAATGTACTCTTCTTGCTACAAACACGATCCTCCATGTTCATCATTATGATTGCTCACGATGGTGTGGTTATTACATAGCATTATCGAAACAACCACATAATTTCCCAACACAAGAGCAATAGGACCAAAAAAGTAGAGAGAGAGAGAGAGAGAGAGAGAGAGAGAGAGAAAGATACATTTTGTGCATTGTCAATAATAGGTATGTTTATTGTACATTTGTTGAGGGAGGATATTCCCCTAATAAAGATATTAAGGAATTCCTAATTAAATGTGCAATTCAAATAGAGAGTATACACACAATGTCGTTAAGACAGATTCGTATCATTTTGATGGTGCTTGATGTTGTTAAGCGTCTGTCTCTCATGATACAACAATTGATCAGTATAACTTGTAGCACTACAAAGCCACCATGGGAAACTAATTATTGTCAGAATTCTATCACACTGAACCTGAAATTCTAGATACTATTTCAAATGAGAGAACAAAAAGAGAATAGAAGGCTATAGTTATTGTTGTTATTTTGTGAATAGAGATTGAGTTAATTTACAGGATTTAAGTGGAGAGATATTTCAACAAAACAAGGAATTAAATCCATTTAATTCTTACAAAACCATTTTATGAAAATAAAGAACAATTTTGCCTCAAAATTTAAGCCCAATGATTCTATCACAACGTTAAAAACTGCTGTTTTCAGGTTACGTGTTAGTACATTTATCCGTTGATCATATAATATATTTTATTTATAAAAATATTGAGGTGTGATTTTGTATTTCCTGGTTCTGCATATGTACGTATACTACTGCTTGATATATTTTCAGCTATTGATTGAGATTTTTTAACTTTTTTAATACCAAACTAAAAAATTTAACAGATGATTTATGGTCTCAAACAAGCTCTTCCTGCTTGGTTTGAAACATTACAAACTACTTTGCAGGAATAAGTTTCACAAAGTCCAAGTCAGATATTTCCTTATTCATCTACGAATCGAGGGGTACTATTTTACTACTTTTGGTGTATGTAGTTGACATAGTCATTACTGGAAATAACTCAGCAGCTGTGTCTAAGTTGGTACAAGATCTCAATTCAAGTTTTGCACTAAAGGACCTTGGATCTTTGCGCTACTTTCTAGGGATAGAAGTACATAGAGATCATAGTGGTCTTTATTTGTTAGTCAAAATCCATTGCAGATTTATTACAGAGAGTTCATATGGACACAGCAAAGCCACTGTCTAAACCAGTAATTTCCCATAGGATTTTGTCCAAAAATGATGGTGATTCTATGAGTAACCCGTACGGAAGCACCGTTGGAGCTCTCCAATGTGTTACAGTCGCTCAGCCTGATATCCTCTTATACAGTCAGCAAACAAAGAATTTCTCCAAACTCCTACAAAGGTGCATTGGCAAGCCTGGAAACATGTCTTACAATACTCGAAAGGCACTATTAATCGTGGTCTTCACTTCAAGGCAACAAACCCCAAATTCTTTGCATCGTGTGGGGTTTTCTAATTCTAACTGGGCTAGTTGTCTAAACGATCAACGGTCTACAGGTGGCTACTATACATATCTTGGTGGTAATTTGATTTCTTGGAGTTCCAAAAAGCAAGGTGTAATTGCGCAATCCAGTAATGAGTCTGAATATCATGCCTTAGCTCATGTCCCAGCAGAGCTTGTTTGGTTGAAGGCTCTACTTACCGAACTTGGGTGCACACCTAAACAAAGAACTATTGTTTGGTGTGATAACCAAGGAGCTGCTGCCTTAGCTGCCTGCAAATCCAGTGTTCCACCAATGTACCAAACATATCGAAATTGACATTCATTTTGTCAGAGATAAAGTACTAAATGGAGAATTAGAGATACAGTTTGTTCCTACACAAGATCAAGTTGCTGGTGTTTTCACCAAACCAATTTCTTCAGCTCGGTTTGCACTTCTTAGAGACAAACTTCAAGTGGCTGCTTCCCCTTTTCGTTTGAGGGGGAATGTTACGCACAATGACCCGTCAGCAGCCTCTTCTAGAAGCATACAGAAGACCGAAGAAACTTCAGTTAGATAGGTCCTGTAACTAATATTTTTAAGTTTGTCATAATCTGCTGAGCTGTGATTAGCAGATTGGTCAGAGTCCTGATTATCAGGCTCTTGTTAAAGATTGTTAAAGGCTATGTATAATTATATAAAGGGATAATTGTAAAAAAAATACCCTCATATTTGGATATTCTGTAATTTAAATCCTGAAATTTGAATTCCACAAAATAATATCCTGAGATTACGAATTTCTGAAAATTAATACCCTGTGTTATTTTAAACTGATAAAATACAATAATATCCTCAAAATTAAGATGAATAATATGAATTAATTTAGTTTTAATGAAGGATATTATTATTTTTTCGTTCTTAAAATTGGTCAAAAAATCTGTCCAGGTATTAATTTTCAGAAATTCTTAATCTCATAGTATTATTTTACAGAATCCAAACTTTAAAATTTAAATTGCAGAACACTTAGGGCCTGTTTGGTTTGTTATTTGAAATTAGTTGATTTGGATAAGATGTATTTAAGTTAAGAATCTAAAAACTGTGAAGAAAAATTTATTTTTGAAATTACGTTTGGTTATTGTATTTTCTTATTGTTTTTAAGTTAAAAAAATATGAAAATGTGTTTGATAATGTATTTGAAAATAAAAAAACAATAAAAAAACAAGTGTGGTTGAGTAGTTTTTAGATTATATTTTTCCACAATAACATAAAATCTCCTTTAAAAAAAAAACACTTCTTTATATATAACCAAATTTATATATTATTTTGAAATTCTTTTATTTTTTTATTCTTATGAAATTCTAAAAAAAATTTTATGTATGCATATGGTTAATATTTTTTCTTTTATGCCTATTTTTAATGCATAAACTAGAACATTTTTTTTAATACATGAACTACAAATTTTTTCGGTAATGAACTACAAATTTATTTATGTAGTAACATGCCCATAAGAAATGACAGCTGCATATTTGTAATAATTGCATAAAGAACTTGAAAAAAAAAAGAAGGAAATCGACAGCTGTATATTCGTTAATAATAGCACAAAGAACTTCCCAAAATAAAAAAAATTAAAAAAAAAAAACGGACCGAGGGAGGTGGGGATTTGAATTCACAGACTACTTTCCCAGATTATGAGCCCATAATTAACTAATCTTGGGACCAATGAGGTTGCAATATGTGAATCCCTTCCAGCATCTTATGACAGTCCAATCTAGGATTGAAAGAAGAACATCCCATCTTTTGTCTTTTAATTAGATGCATGAACTACAATACCTCTCCAAGAACGCAACCTTGCCATTATTACCTTTTTCGTTGACCATATACATAATCTTCTCCTTAACCCAACAAAGCTCTCCAGGCTTACCATCCGCACGTACCATCGTGAACCCCAAAAAAATGGAGGCAAAGTCCTGTTGGAAACCCCGAAATCTCGGAGAAACTCGAAAAGGGCTTCATGGGTTTGCTTGAATCCTTCGGACTGGTCGTCGAGAAAAGGTGCATAGGTGTTGGGTAGGATGGCAAGCAGGGGATGGTGAAGATGGTGATGGGTTCTGGAGGTCTGGTTATGGAGTTTGATTGAAAAAAGAGGGGAGAGAGAAATTGGAGAAGAGACAAGAAGGGTTGGGAGATGAAGAAGCCAAACGATAACTAGAGAGGGAGAGATCCCTGTGGCCCTTTTTTGAAAACGATAAATTATCGTTTCTCGTTTTCTAAATTTTTTTTGAGGAATTTTCAAGTTCCGGATTTGAAAATAGGCTACCAAACACATTTTTTTGGGCTTATTTCGTTTTTGTTAGTTTTCAAAACATAAAACTGTTTTTGAAAAGAATACCAAACAGGCCCTTAAACTTCAAGATATTTTTTTGTAGTTATCCCTTAGGAGGCAGCTATAATAGGGGCACCCCTACGTAAAGCCCCTGTTTATACACCGTTTGATGGGAATCTGTGGAGAATCTGTAGAGAATCTGTTTATACACAAATTCCCATCAAACGGTGTATAAACAGGGCCTTACGTAAGAACGCTCCTACTATAGACGCGCCCCTATCCCTTATATAAATAATAATTTTACAGACTACTCAACACTTGAGATAGTTTCATTCAAAATTTCCCATTCATTATTTTCTAGCTTGCCAAACACTCTTATCTCTGTTCTTAACTCCTACCAAGACTACTGAGTACACTCCTAGATGAGAGAAAATCAGACTTCAATAGAAACATTATAGATCGGGTTAAGATTTACTGTAGCAACACTAGCCATTCCTCTTAACACTCGTCTATTTTCTTACAATTAAACAGATGACTTCAAGCAAAGTAAAAGCTAGAAATTTGTTTGTGTATATATATTCATTAGTTTCATTAGTTTCATTTACAGTACACTATAAAGTGAATACTCAAACCCTGCGAAAAAATGGGCCGACTTTACACATGGATAGAATACGGAATATGAAAGGAAGCAATGGGTTTCAAGGGAGCCAACAAAGAGATAAGTATGGACGATTAAGGCTAACAAGGGCAGGAAAATATCTACAACGGTAAAAAGTCAGGTGGTATCAGATGGTATCTACTATGATCTAGATCTTGGTCTAATTATAATCGGGACTAAATTTTTTTCTGGCACCTTCAGTTTGAAATTTAAATTTGGGTTACACTATGGGTTATGGAGCCTAGAAAGTAAAAATGTAACCCAAAAAAATAAAAAATAAATAAATAAACTCCGAGGGCAGCCAAAGAGTTAAAAGAAACTACATTTTTGCACGATATTACAAATCCTTTTTATTCCGTATACCTGTTGGAACACCATAACATACTGGTGATGCTCCAATTAAGAAAGGTAGTGTACATGCTTCACGAGCTTGGCCCATGAAAGCTCCAATTTTTGGCTTATGATCACAACAGCCTGTAGATAAATCTCGTTCACTAGCTTCAGCCAATTTTTTCCTCGAGATTTTCTTCTTAGCATTACCTTTACCGCCCCTCAAGCTCAAAGCCTCGAGTTCTTCAGATAATAAATTGCATTTGTCACAACTCGAAGAGGCACCAAGCCTTTCTTTCAACCATGCATCGAGCATAGCCTTTCCAAATCGATCAATATCCTTATCTGTGACATCCCATAAATTGGCAACAATCACAGGAGAACCAGCAAGCAGGTAGGATAATGGAGTACCATGTGGTACATAACAGCCGTTTAGAGTCAGTGACCCGCTACTGCAACCCATAAGGAGAGTTGCAGCACAGTTTTCCAGTTTTTGAATTTCATGCCGGGGAATATATTGTGCTCCTGTAAAACCACAAGTACTTGGGTGATTAATGGACACCAGCAAAAAAAACTCATTTCCAAATAATAGCACCCCAGGAATTTGTCAAACACCAGCAAAAAAAACTTATTTCCAAATAATAGCACCCCAGGAATTAATGACAAAAGATATCTGACTAAACTAAGTAAAGATCGATCAATCATACCACTTCCATGCCCAAAATATATAAAGAGATCATGACTTTTCAATGCCATAGCCAATTCTTCAGCCGTAGGTGCATGTCCAGCCCTCCCCTGTATTGTCAATTGACATAAAGTGATACGGTGATTCACTTTTACATAAAAAATAAAATAAATGATTGCATTTATCCACAAGCACAATGATGAACGACGAAAAGTCAAGTGTTTGTGTGTGTGTGAGTGTGAGAGAGAGAGAGAGAGAGAGAGGCAGCAATTCCATTTCACTTTGTGGTGCTTATATCTTTCCTCAAGAAGAGGGATATGGAAAAATTACCTCCAAATTTTGATCTTTAAACCAATTCTCAAATTCAGTTTGTGTGCACTTAAGATCACCATCTGGATTCAGCAGATAAAACGCATCCAGTGGATCTATGAAAGGCAAGGTCCTAACTTGCTCTTGATTGTGGTAGCTTCTATGAAGTCTTGCAGAGATACTCCAAACAGAAGGCATGCGATAAACCTCTTGGTTTCTCAGTATCGGTATATTCTCCCATGGAAGCATCTGTGTGATAATGTCAATCAGTTCTTCACAAATAAAACTAGACTAATATTGACCGGTTAGTAAAAGTTCAGATCTTTAGAAACAACTAACTACATTGCTAAGGGAAAACATTTCTTAGAAGCAACTCAAATGTACTTGCCCAAATACAAGAACCACAGATGATAAATCATGAATAGTCAATCTGAATAGTTTGGACAAGATGAAAAATAACACAAGTCTACCCATGCCCATTTTTGATAAAATACAATAAAAGAAACTGGTTCATTTACTTCTCTTATTACACAAATCATCTATGCAAGACCTTAACCATGTAAATTTTGAAGGAACTGTGGAAAAACCAAAAAGTACGATGCAACTTTTAAAAGACAATAACCCACCTGCACCTCAAAGTCCAGTATTAAGATTATTGGTTCACGATCCATGCAGCCTTCGCCTTCAATCTCCTTTACTGCTCCACATATTTGTTCCAAGGCCAAACTAGACAGTTCCTCAAGGCTATTAGCATCATTAGACGATGGAGAGCATCTGTTCTTGTCACCACATTTGATCTGACCAATGTGGCAACCCTTCCTCAAACATAGTTGTGCAATGAATTTCTCATCTTCAAAGGCGTCCCTGGGAATCCCAAGAATAACTTTAAGAAGACTCTCATTTACATCCATTTTGCATTTAGATTTCAAATAACGAGCCAGTTTCTTCTGTACAAGTTCCAGGCGCTTGTAACTAGAGCGTTTACCAAGAAGTAAATATTTCCAGGGTCCCAACCATGAATCTTCTACTTTCCTGACATGAGAAACAAAAAGTTCCAATCATGATATTAGTTCTCAAGATGTAAAACTACAAGATACAAAGCAGTGTGCATAGTGCACTGCTATTCTTTCTTGTAGATTCTCTGCTGACTGCCATTTGTGGGACATAAGGTACACAACCTCAACTAAGCCAATAAAATTAGAGAAATTAAATGGAAATAATATGTCACATAACCGACGTGTTTTGTTTATCACACCAATGAGCTAATGAAAGCTAAGAATTAAAATATAAACAATAAGAAAGAGAGGCTTAAACTTGAGGGGAGTGAGGAACCGTACTTTAGGAATTCACCAAGACGATGATCAAGTTTCTTTCTCCTTGTCCACCATAGTTTCCTGTTCTCTACTGTATCTTCTAATAACTTCGTTGTAGTCGATAGGAAGTTTTCCTCCAATATCAATTTAAATTCTGGAGCCACATCATCCACCACAGTAGAACCCCAAGGACATTGCCAATGCTTACAAGAATCTTCGCCTTTAGAAAAATTACTAATGCCAGAATTCGTAGCATCATCTGAAACTTCTGATAAAGTGATGCAATCTCACTTAGCAACGGAACATTTAACAAACATATATTAGAATTATGTGCATTGAATTTTCTGACTTCCATGTAAGTGTGTTAGTAAATACCTTCTGATATAGAATCCATCGGAAGTAAGAGAACAATAGGTTGACTTTTAGAGTCCAAGCGTGATACTAGCATCCATGCACGAACACATAAAGGATAATGTAGCATCTCTAATAATAAATTAGCATAAGGACCTCCAAGCAAACTTATACAAACTGCAGTGGTGCAAGGAAGGCCCAGAAAGAAATTCTCTACAAATACTTCAAAATCTTGTATAGACTCAGGTGCAAGCCTACATCAAAAGTAATAAACAAAACCGCAAAATCAACTGTGTTAGGAGTAAATATCAGAACTCTTACTCTTCAATAATTCAATTTGTTAAAATCACAGCAAAGACCTTAGTAAGTTCTGCATTTCTGCTCCCGGGCAGGTTGAGCCAGTAATACATGAATCCTGAAAGTAAAAAGTCTGCTTTGAAATTAAAATGCCTAAAAAGCTGTGCAGAATCAAATGATAGGGAAATAGTATGCATGAGCACTCATACACACAAAAAGGAAAAAGTAAAAATAAATAAGTAAATAAAGAAAGAGAAGGAAGAAGGAAAAATTAGGCAAAATCTCTACTGAAAAATATAGAAGCTGATTAAAAGAGCAGACTATATACCATTGGATGTGTTGGTAAAGATCTACATTTTACACTATAGCTTAAAAGTGCAAGAAACCAGTGCTTTCAAACATTGTGGGAAACAACATACTTGCCAGCATTGCAGAGATGATGAAAATAAATAAAAACAATGGTTGCTAATTCAAGCACAAACAGATAATACCCAAGAATAGTAAGCTCAAATGCAAGCATTGAACAATGTTTCTTGTTTAAGCACACATAACTAGGGATTAGGTCTATAAGGACATACCTCAGCATCCACAAGATGTTGGACTTTATACCTCCCATTGTCATTGGTAAAGAATTGACAATTAAGATGAGAACCAAGTGAAGCTTGGTGAAAATACGCAGCCCAATGATTTTCAGAGAGTGCTTTGGAAGAAGAAAGAGAACAAAGCTCACCAGAGGCAGCAAGTACAAACATAACAGTAAGCAATCTTGAAACCTATGAGATCCAGAAGTCAGTTATCTACATAGCACACGAGAGGTTGGCAAGTAAATATCAAGAAAATCAGAGCAGTAAAGATGAAAAACATTTGAGAATTACTTGCAATTCAAACAGTTTAAAAAACCTAGGGAAAAATTGGATTAAGAAACAATGCATGGTAGAAGTTGAAAATTCATCCCATAGACCAAGACTCAAATCCAAGGCAACCAGTCCGTTGGAGCAAAAATAATTCCACTATATTATTGGGGAAAAGCAGAATACATATAACACAAAAAACGACAATAAGCATCCCGATATTACAATATGCTAAGTCTGTGAAGTCAAGAATGACAAAAAATATCTAAAATGATATTAGAGTCATATCAACATATGCTAATTCTGTGAAGTTCGCAGCTTGAAGCTTCTCAAAGCTATGAAATACTATGGAAAGATTATATGTTAAATTTTGAAAAACCATTCAGCAATTATCAGCTAACATTTTTCATAAGACAATTATCAGTTAAAATTACCAGTTGGACCTAATGCAAGACCTTAAACATAGAATGTAGAGCAAAATCATATTTGGTTTCCCTTAATTGTTCAGCTGAACATCTTGAGCTAAATGCCTAGACTGAAAAAATCACAAACTTATTAATTCCATTCCAATTCGAAAATAATCAAAGCACTATCTTGATCAGCAATTCAAAAATAGTGGAAAGCTCCCATCATAAATGGATGTCTTTTGGAGACCAGTTGGACCTAACACAACCAAACCTTCATCAATAACGTAAAGAAAAAGAATACTATGGTTTCCCTTCAAATCGTGAGCTAAACATCAAGTGTAAGCCTACACAAAAAGATTCCCGAACTCATTAATTCCATTCCGATTCCAAAATAACCGAGTAACTGTCGTGATAACGTGATTCACAAGCAGTGAAAGCTTCCATCATATTGGAGGTCTCTTCGAGATCATTATTGTGCAGAAAAACAAAAGCTGATAAACCATGTGATTAAAACTTTACAGAATTTTATTGTCAATCCAATTGACTCAAAAGCAACTGTTGTACATGTCTGACTCATGTTTCATACTTTTATACACTATGTAAGATTCAATTTCAGGAATTAAAGGTTGAAAAGCCACATGTACAAATACAGGCCAAACCATGACATGGCTAAATGAAAAAATAAAACAAATCCCATAATTTTTCTGTAAACCGCCAATTTAAAGCCCAAGTTGTGTGAACTCGATAAAAAAAGTCGGAACATATTATCTAATGAATTAAGTCTTGAATCCTCTAAAATATAGTCTAATATCAACAAATAAGAAATACAAATAATACACTAAAAATAAATAAAAGCAAGTAGAATAACTGAATAAGAATATGAGTAAAGATTGTGACACTAAAATCTTACATCAAAAACTTACATCAATAATATGGCATCATTTTTAACCACATAATTTTAAATGGTGTGATCCCACTTTTAAAAAAATAGTTGAAATGAATGTCCCCTCATGTGGTGCAAATTTTTGGTGTAAGATATTAGTGTCCCTAGCATTACTCTAAGAATATAATATAGTTTATGATAATTGACCAATATTTTTTTTGAAACAAAAATGATATCAAAACAAAATAAATATTTACAACAACAAAATATAAATAATAATGAATTAAAATTCTATTAAGACAAACAAATACTAGTTAAAGTTTTACTTGCTTTGAACAATACTATTAACCACGAAAAATTAATAATAAAACTGGAAAAAAAAAATTTTAAGATGGCTAAAGCTGTGGTTGAGCAATATTATTATTTTTGTTATATGAACAAACATTACCAACAAAAAGAAAAACAAATCAAAACAAAAAAACAAAACTGTTCAACAGAACAAACTGAGTCAGAGAGTACGCTCATATCTAAACCACCTACTAAACAGAAAAATTTTAGAAGTCCAACAAGAGTGTTTCACATTATTGCATGACATGTGCCTTAAAATATATAACACAGTAAAAATATCACAACAGGAAGAGTTTCATAAGAATATTAGAAACAACAAAGGAAAATAATTATCGTGAAGAGTATGATAATTAGGGAAAAAAAGACACAACAACAATAAAGCTTGACCTTCTGAAAAAGTATGGGAACTTCTTGGCATAGTACAAAAGCTTGCATTAAACAGTCCACAAGCTGTTGCAGCGGAATATGAGACAGATCACAGCAATTAATCCTAGTGAACAAATAAACCACAAAGCACCACACAAGATGTTAGTTATAAAATTAAGACCAGATAGCAATGGCACAGCTACTACAAATCTAAAATTGAGACAATCTTGAGTAAGTTTATCGATTCTCTCAAAAGTTTAAACTGATAAGAGGTGAGCAACATTAGTGTTTATTTTTCAATGCTTCCCCTTCATGTGTCTGCCCAAATAATTCAGAGAAAACAAAAAGAATATGGGATATTGAACGAAGACCAATACCACAAGCAAGCAAATTTTCCAAGAGAACAGAAGGGAAGGGAATGCAAATTCAAAGATGCCCATCATGTCAAAATTAGGAGAACAATTATAGAACTCAGGACCAGCTGCTCTAATACCAAGTTAATTTTCCGATTTTCCCAAAAACTTGTGTTAAACATGGCAATGACTTCCCAAGAACCAATCACAACAAACACAAGTTTTATCATTCTGTACATTTGTTGTTGTTTTTGCTTTTTTTTCTTTCGACTTGTCTAAGGTTTGGTTCCAAAATATGAGGAATTACATAATAAAAAGAAGGAAAAACAATATACATCTTAAAACCTACTATAAAAGTACCTGGTGTCCCTAGAATGGTAGCCCTTAAAAGAAAGCCAACTTATGTGGTATAATATTTCCGCACGCTCCACACTTAACAAATCTCCTGAGATTTCCTTCCTAATTATATTGAGCATGAGAGTGAGTGGAACATATGAGCTCGTTAGATGGAAGGAGTCCTGATTGACAAGGATCAATATACTTTGGAAGAAAATTTCATGTGCTTCATGAATTTGACCATGACTCTCCAAGCAATTTCCTACAAATGAATATATATACTTAGAATTGCCAACCGAAGTAATCAATCACACACTGATCTCCTTGAAAACACTTGCTTCACTATTCCTGAGTTAGTGTTAGAACATATGCCCAACTTTATGGAAATTATTCAAAACTTAAGACACAATATCTTACATAGATGCATACAATAGGCAATTCGATAGATACATAAAATAGGCAAATTCGATATTGAAGGCCATAGTATGATCTCTAATCATGTTGTTGATTACAGCAAACCGACATGATATACTTGAATATATATAATCTAAAATGATCATGTTTTAGGCGCCGTCAATTTCAATCGTAAGTACGTTACTAAAAGGTTAATGAATGAAGATAATAGTCTAAAACAAGGCTTGTTTTGAAGAACATTAGTATGAAGTTGCTATGAGGATGATATTATCTAATAATTGTACAATCCCTTCCCACTAGAGCAAACTTGAGAATTGAAAAACATCGCCTTTTTCCCTTGTAATAGTTAAGGCAATGTTTACTAATCTATAAGGGCCCGTTTGGTAGGGGAGAATGGAAAGGAAAGGAATGGAGTTGATTCCAAAATAGCCTAATTCCAATGTTTGTTTGGGATGCCGGAATCTTTACAACGAAAAAGAATTTGATGGAATTGCATTTCACCCAACCTTGGGTGAAAACCCATTCCATTCTATTGGCTTTTTTCTCTCTTTCTCAATTAACCTTATATGAAAAATGTGATATTAATAAAAATTGAAAACTTATTAAGAATACATATTTTATGAAGAAAATATTAATTTTTTTATTTTTATTTATGAAATATTTTTTTTTATTTTTTTTCTTGTCAAATGTGTTTTTTTATTAAATATATGATATAATTATGAAATGAAATTAATAAAATAATGCTAAATGTAAAATAATTTAATAAAATAATAATTTAATTAATAAAATAATTAATAAAGTAATTCAATAAAATCATAAAATAAAATAATGCTAAATGTAAAATAATAATTTATTTAAAAAATTATTAATAAAATAATTTATGTAAATAATTTAATTAATAAAAAAACTAATAAAATAATTTAAGGGAAATGAGCAGAAAAGAAATGAGTGGAAAGAGAATGGAGGAGAATAAGAAACAATGCGCGAGGAATGTTAGGATTCCCTTTCATATGTAACTAATTAGTGTGTAAACATATGAAAAACAAAGTCTTTCCCTTTTCTCTCTATTACATATATACATGCCCTAAATACATTCTTTGATGCAGAGCAAAAATAAAATAAAATACATTCCTTGATTCTGTTTTATTTCACAAGCCAATCGAGGGGGAACTTCTTGGATTACTACCTCTCATTTTCCTGTTGTTTAATATCTTACCAAAAATTTCATTAAAAGGGAGCTTGTAAAACAGTTTGGGTTTGATGTATTCATTTTTACTACGTGCAAATGTGAACGTTGCTCAGATATATGCAAGTAAAACCAGCTAAAAGTCATAAATGCAGTAATACTCGTACCTAAGCATGTGAGCAGCTTTACCAGAAACCTCCGGCGGACAAATTCCCACTTCATATTTATAATATTATTCATCAATCCATACTTTGCAACTTCCATCTGAAGACAGTGCCAGCACCTTATTTTGTTGGAAACACATATGTTTTCACACCCAAAAGCAATCTTACAACTTTTAATTTCCAAAACAATATCCCTCTGACCACAACTGAGAGAACAATCAGTTTCACCCCCGACTTGTATGTTACTGGAAATATTTTGGTTCCGAGAAGATCGATAATTGGAACGAGTTGACCTAAAATTATTCTCAGGCATTGGATCCTGATCCTTCAATAAAGCTTTTGTTGAATTCCGAGTCTGTCTACACTTTTTAACTTCCTTCACATCTTTCGGCCCCTTCCTAGATGGCTTCATTATTCCCTGCTGAGTTTCTTCAGTGTGAGCAAAAGTACTGCTAGCACTGTATTCAGCAGATTTTACAAGGGCTTTTTCAAGCACAATGCTCCCAGCCCTTGCTTCTTTAGGAAAACTAGCAGAGCTTGCCCAGTCAGAAAGATTTAACTTGTCAAGAGCTGATTTATACAAAGTCTCAGCACGAGATGAACTCTCTATAGAAACTTTCCCACTAGAATTATCCATAATGCTTTGGGATAAATCACCAAGATGCTGATCAATAGTTACCTCCAGCATCAATCTGCATTTTAAGCAAGAAATTTCTGAGCTGCCATCATCCAAATATTGCTTGGCACCTTGAAGTTCTCTTTCTGCCACATCCCAAAGCTTCTTCTTACAGTACAATTTACCTGAGCCAAAATAGTAAATTAGCCAATTATCATGTTAGTAAATTGAAGTTGAGGATAAAGAAATAACTGTTAGGACAAGGAAGAAAAGGCAAATAGAAATTTATTTTCATACCCAAAACAGAAGAGAAAGCAACCACAAATTGTGGCAAGTTTAGTGAACAGGAGACACTTTTTCCCCAAAGAAAAAGACTTTCAGCTTCAGATCCATTACCCATAATTTCATGAGCAATGCCAACCTACAGTTAAAATAAATGATCAGATTATAAAATATTGGTAAAAGATAACTAATGATTCTGCATTGAAAAATTGGGATATTTTATGCCAAACCTGAAGAGTGCTTTCAAGGTAACATTGAAGTACAATCCATGGACTAACATAAAAGCTTTCCATGTCCCATGAAATAGTATCAAAGGACCAAAAGTCATTAGCAACTGATCTGCGCACTTGCAGATCCTGAGGGCTGTAGGTAAACTTCTGAAGAACATCGGTAGTTTTGTTGGAGTTTTCAGGCTGCTGTTTCACAGAGAACCTAAATTTCTCTTCAAATAACTTACTACGTAACCGGTGACCTTGTTTTGCGTAAAAAAGAGCCTGAAGAGTACAGGAACTCATCAATAAAAGATAAATGTATAACAAACACGAAGAAAAAAGTGTATATTCTGATAAAGCTAAGAATATTCTGTAAGCAAAATGATCCATGTTTTACCATTCTCAAAATCAAGTTAATGCAAAGAAATATGTTAAGTGGCATAAAATTGAAAAGACATGTTATATATGTTACCTCTGTTATTTGCCCATTTGAAATAAGCCTCTCACTCAAATCATAAAAGAGATATCCAGCCACAAAAACAGAACTGGAAGCAGGAACCTATAGTACGCACAACAGATAATATGGGTTAAAGAGTACTTCAATGAGAGAGAAGAACTAATGGTGGCTACTTGAGAGGACCTTACACTTGAAATGAGCTTAAAAGCAACTTCTTTAACTTCATCCACTGTGATATCCGAATGAAAAAGGCTTTCATGATCAAGCAAACCGCGAGGAAAGTTTGAAGATAGAAATAAGAAACTGTGCTGAAATCCGACTAGCAATGGTTGGGAGCCTTCCAAACAACGTATCCAAAAATCAATAGACTTGGTAAGTTCATCATTGTGGTCGGCTAAGCTCATTAAGAATGCCTCATTAACAGGTGAAATGCAAAGGGCGTGTCTAATCCTCCTACATTCCCACATGACAGCCAAGAACTTCTCCAGTGGGACACTTTTCCATTGAAATAATCTGATCATAAGTCTATATGTATCATAGTGATAGTCCAAGAAACCCTACACAATACAATTAAAGTTTTTTAAAAAAAAAAAAAAAAAAGTGATGTCATTGATAAAGTCAGACATGTCAAACATATTTCTCTTTTTCCAGATGCTACAAACAGGAGAATATTTAAAAACAAAATTGAACAAAGGGAAAAAAAAAAAACAAAAACAAAACAAACCAACCAATCCACCGACCTTGACTGATAACAAATCATTAATATTGTACAGTAGAATCATCACATTTTCAGATACTCCAAAGCATTTGTCTTCGGCAGAGAAACAATCTGGACTAGTAATGCTCAACCACAAGTTTAATGCCATTCTGATATCTTCCAGGACATGCTGCGTATAAGAAAAAACCAAGAAAACATTTAGTATACCACAATTCTTACACCCATTCTCACAAAAATCATTAAATGACAATTGAAAATAAAAAATAAAGTAGAAGAATCAATTCTTGAGACTGGCTTTTCTTGCATCAACACCTTTGAATTTGGCTCAGCTTCCTGAGTGCAGAATGCCCGTTGGCAATGTGCCACAGCTAGTAGGTGACAAGTTCCATAGCTAGTTGTTTCACTAGACATAAGCTTCTGCTTCAGTAACTCATTCATGTCAGTCAAAAATTGAAACACAGAAAGATAAAGCAATTACCATGTACAGGTTTGGTAAATGATGAAACTAAATCGCAACCCAAGTATGAAAGCTAATTATCTTACAAGTAAAGATATTGCTTCTGACAAGCACAGAATGCAATCCTTCAGATATAGCATTCCATAGAATCTTAACGCCCTTCCCTTTCTCATTAAAATTCTTGATCTCTGCAACCAACTATCTGATGTAACACACACATCTTCCAAGAGGTATCCTATAATTTTCTTTTGCATTTTCTGACATAGCTCAGGATGCAGAGCATCTACTTGTTCATAAGCAAGAAGTTCCTAATGTTTTCAAAAGAAGATGAAATGGATATTAGTCACTGGTTAAGGGCATCACAACAGCGCTTAAATATTTAGAAAAATCGAATCCAATTGACCGTGATTCCAGAAATCAAAAATCCATTGGAACTAAACACCACAAAAACACCTAACCTGCTCCAAGATTATCCCCATTGCTCTCTTGGAGACTTTTGCGGAAGATGACAGAGTATGGTATAAGGTTGAAGCAGCATCTTCAACATCTACATTCACATAACTTTTGCATGCAATCTGGATTTATATTAACAATTAGCGAACAGGGACAATAAAGTCATTAGAAACACATTAGAAACTTTCAGATGCTACCTTCACCCACTGTTTCACCAAAGACATGGGACCTGGCAGCTTGTTAAATACATTTGCAGCAACAGACCAGTTTTCTAGGCTCTCTGCAACTATCTTTTTCACCTTATGATCATCGCATTGATGAAGAACATCCAAAAGAAAAGCAGTTTTTGCACATGACTCATTTACAAAATTTATAATAGAATCTTCCGAAGAGTCACCACTAGATCCCTCTGATTTCTGTAAAAACAAGTCGCAAAGATGTAGAACACAAGCCCATGATGCCGAACAAGATATCTTCAATGCCTTCGAAGCCTACAGAGGTAGATGACAAAGACTTATACGAAAGTTTGTTGAGTGAAAAATATTGTAAAATGTTCCTTTTGGTCAAGCAATGTGGAAACAAATAATTCAAGTTAGGGGGGAAAAAAAAAAGATTTTTTAGCCACACGCAGTAGACGCATAGTGCAGAGTCCTTGTCAAAAGATACTATTAAAATACCACAGAATACAGACATGTAAATTACACATGCTGATCACTCATTCACATCACCACTATCACTTCGCCACCACCAACATTATCTTTCGTCTAATAGATGGCCGATTTATTTATAGAAAAATAATAATTAAAAAAAAAAAGGATGTGATCAAAGAGGACCAGGTGTACGTTGCATAAACAGTTTTCAATCCAAAAACAGTAAGATGTACCAGAAAGAAAGTGACATTGGGAAAAAGAAAGAAAATTTAAAAGCACTAACATAAATAGAAAGTATTCAACAATAACTGAACAGGACTTCCCGAGATAAGTATACCAAGGAGACATACTTAAACTGCTTTTCAAAGGAGTGCAACAATTGCTTTTCTTAACATCTTGCTCTACTTATCAATTTATTCAACACTTGAAAACAATATCTAAATAAAAGTAGGCCCGTTAACTAGATAGCATTTACATCAACCACAACTTCCCATTACAAAAATCTTAACAATGGCTTACAGCAAGGAAACAATTTTGTTCGATCTTTGTTGGAATTGCGCAAATATGGAATATTCAAAATGACACTAAATACTGCAGACGAACAATCAACCTTTCAACTGAAAACTTTCCATGAATCATAATACTTTTAAATAAATAAATAATAACAGAAAATAAAAAAGGGATACACCAAGTTATAGAGATCTTCAGTAACCTATTTTCAGTGTGCGAAGATGTGATCCACTAAGCTCCCCCTTTCTTATTTTTAATTATACTTGTGGAACTGACTTAAGTACTATACTGTGATCCGTAATCTCTATTACCATAGAATAGGAGGAAAACAAAACGACAATGACAATAATTGGCAATTACTGCCACTGTGCTCCATGTGGGTGGAAACAGCAAAGCAGTGTAGCAATGTAGCTAATGAGAGCAACAAAAACAGAAAATTTCCTTAGCCAAATGAGAAACAAGGCAAAACCATCAAGAAGGATTTACAAATCTTACCTTAAACATTATCTTTGGAAAAAAAAATTGGGAAAAGAATAGAGCTCTATAGAATCAAATAAGTAAATCAAAGCTACAGTTGTGACGTTTTCCTAACACCAATAGATACATATATATATATATGGGCACCAATCCAATAGGTTTTTTTTTTTTTTAACCTATGCATAGGTATCAATTTGGCCAATGAAATTTTTTTTTGCACATTTTTTTATATTAAAAAGTAAGAGAGAGAAATAACATTAATGATGCACATCTTTTCATGCACTTGATTATAGCCGTTGGATCATCATCTAATGATGATCCAACGGCTAAAAAAAAAATACCTACACATAGGTAAAAAAAAAAAAATACCTACTGGATTGGCAACCTATATATATATATATGAATATAGAACTATAAAAGCTAATACAATAATTAAAACAAGTTAAAAAAATATGATATAGAATTACCTCTTTAAGTTGCTTATCCCTATAGAGAATTACACCAATATTGTAAAGAGAGACATAGAGATATTTTAACCCATGAGGTTGAATCCATTCACTGGAAATCACATCTTTAAGTAAACGCACACTCTTCTGAAATAAGAAAAGGAACTGAAATCAGTGAAACAAATAATATTGGTGTCTTACAAAAGCTGAAGATTTCATGCATCAACTAGATTGCCAACCTGCATATTAAGCTTTGTTCTGATGGAGATGATAAACAATGCTACAGCTATACCTAGAATGCTGCTTTCATCAAATCCATTCCCCTCCCCTTCGTAAGTACATTTGCACCTAGGGAAGAACATGTTTCAGAGTTTCATGAAAACATAATTTAAAAAGTCAAAAGGCTGAAATATAGAGAATCCTCATTTTTTTAGAGACTTTCAATTACTTCGTCTAACACTGTTGAGATAGGCTGCACCAAACTAATCTTGTGAGAACACTGTTTTAAATACTTCACAGATACACAATACTTAACAGTAGAAAGCAAAGAAAAGTACAAATAAGGGAAATTCTCAGTATAAAAGAATTCTAGCACAACGAACTCCTCTTTAAAAGAAATTAAGTAAGCCAAATCTGTTGTGAGAGGAAAGCAACAGATGTAACTTTCACTAATAATACCTTCATAACCCAAATATATATATATAGGGCACCAATCCGGTAGGTTTTTTTTTTTTTAATACCTATACATAGGTATCATTTTGGCCAATGAAAATTTATTATGCATTTTTTTTATATTAAAAAGTAAGAGAGAGAAAAAGCATTAATAATGCACGTCTTTTCATGCATCTTATTATAGCCGTTGGATCACTATTAGATGAATGATCTAACGGCTAAAAAAAAATACCTACACAGGTATAAAAAAAAAATACCTACTGGATTGGCAACTATATATATATATATATCGAAAACAACTAATGACTTCAAAATAAAAACTAATATTTAACTTGGCAATAGTTTATGAAAGCAAACATAAACAGCAAGTTTTGCATTTGAAAAAAAAAATAAAAATAAAAATAAAAAAATAAAGGGCCCATGATGAGTATGATCTGAAGGGGAAAATTTATAACAACAAAATTGGTACACCGAAATCCTACTATCAAATTACCTTTTATAGAAAAAGAAAACATCACAAAACTGATCGAACACCTCCTGTATATCAGAAAGTCTACTAGAAACAGCAGCAGCCTCTCTTTCAACAATCATCTGTTTCTTTTCTGAATTAACTAATTCCGCAAGTGGCAGGCATATGTACTTCAATGCAATTAAGTATGATAAAAGATAAGCCTTTTCATCATTATGCGTCCAACTCGTAGAGGCCTCATTATGTGAAATACACAGTGAACATAATAGGCAAGCGACATCCTTAGAACTAACACTAGATGATGCACAGCTTTTTTGGCACCCAATATGAAAGTAACTTCCTAAAGAACAAAGTAGACACGATAAATTCCGCAGAATATCCACTGAATCACATAAGGACTTTATTACACCTCCAGATGATGTAAGATCATACTCTCTTGTTTTTAACTTGAAATCCATAAAGAGCAACCCCTCAGCATAAAGCCTTAGAATCAAATGAAAAGGTGTCTTAACCTACAAAAAGATAAAAATAAAAATAAAAATAAATAGCAATAGTTTTAGTCCTGATATTGTAATTGCAAATATCACCAAAAATCGAAGCAAAAGTAAGCAGCAAAGAAAACCACATAACAAGCTACCTGATTGAAATCACCCGTTATTTTATTTAGATGGGCTCCAATGGCATTGCAAAAGTTCGGGCTTTTTGCTTGACATTTATTGGCACAATAAGCAACCAATTCAACAAATTCCATTCCATTATTTTCAAGTGAGACCTGTGAAAACATAAGTTGTTCAAATGTGACTAACTTGTTTCTAATAAGAAACAGGACAAGAATACTATATATAGAACTATAGAAATACGAAATGAGAACAAGGTTCCCTCTTAATTACAACAAAAAACCCCAGCCCCTTGAAAGATCGGAAAACATCAAGACTATGGACATTTAGACTAACAACAGTATCATCCAGAGATGAAAGGCAGCACAAAAGGTCCATAACAGGTTTCATTGTTCAAATAAAAGGAAAAAGATTTCACTCAGCGACACAATAACAAGAAAAATTGGAAATGATGGAAATATGTCTTGAATTAATGCACACAATAAATAGCAAAGAAAATAAATTAAAGGTTTTATTCAATGTATGCCAGCAAATTTTTCTGAGAAAAAGAGTATGTAAGAAGTAAATTGAGTACATGTAGTATCTGGCTCATGTGCATAGGAACTCGTGGCTTCTTATCAGAAAAGTAATAATAAGACTGAAAAAAGGAACCAAAAGAGCAGCCAAGTTTATAATATGTGACAAAAATGATGAAACAAGCTACAGTAAACTGTATGCAATGACTTGTTTATATATCTTGGCATTATAAATCAACTAGCACAGTTCAATTATTTGGAGCTATTTAGAATATTTAATTGCGTAACATAAGATAACTTAAGATAATCAGAAAGTTAACTTTTATCTCCTGAGTAAACGAATTAAAAGGATCTTTCAATTTATTTTCTTAATCTTATGACAATGAGGTTAAGAGAGTTAAAAGATTGAATTAAAAGTAACCAGTTTTACTAATTTAGTTCCAAAGTAATTTTATTCCATCTTACAGTTATTCATGAGATTTGAGAAAACTATAAATTGACATTTGATTAAATTGTTCGCTTCTTGTTGGTGTTTTTATTACCTTCTGTTCATGGGCAAGAGAATCCAGTACACATATTAGTATGTCAATGCTGAAGGTGGATCTGCTCTCTTGTAGTGAGAATAAAGAAGAACATAACCTACGGGCAAACTACAAATGAAAGACTGATCAGACTCAATAATTAAAAAAAGATCACTTGTGAATTGTGATAGCTATGCAAAAATACAAAGATAGTTCACCTTGTAAGTTTGATCTCTGCTTAGTGACTTGGCATGCTCAGAAATGGTTGTAAAACAGAACGCACGTGCCAAATCATCATCAGTGAATGTTAGCTCCCCTACTATTAATATAGTACACCTTCCCAGATAAGATACAAGCACCCTGTGCAACTTCTCGTATGTGCTCTCATCTAATACCCTGTAATATTGAAATTTAGATAAACCAATTAGGAAATTACTTGTATAAATCCTAACACCAATACTAAAGTTTTTGCAAAATTTGGAAACCAAGCAAAGAACAGATACCACAACCGCAGTCTTCACCAAGACAGCAGGAAGGAAGAGTCGAGACTTGCATTTTAATTGTTTAAATAGATACCCAAAATGAGTTCTTGAGAGCCAAAACAGAGAAATTGGTAATATAGGGAACCCTATCTCGAGTAAAACGACTTTGAAATTCAGATTATGTTCGGATACGGAAAAGCTGTTTCAAAACAATATAAGATAACACCATAAATAATTAAGTAATCAGCTCTCTACTTACTTGGAAAACTATATAAATGAATAAAATTTCCATCCGAACCTGGAAAATTATGCTAGCATTGGATGTGCATAAAAAGAAACTTAGCAAGATTCACTGCTACTACCCTCCAGCTTAAAGTACTAAGCTTTTGTTTCTACCATCAACAGTGCAACCTCCAAAAATCTAACATCATGATTTCTTTTCTTTCCAGCATTTTACCCAAAATTAAGACTGGAATTCAAATCAAGACAATCAAATATAAAAAGGGATCAAAAGATGACATCAATGTTATGTACCTGAACCACGGCCTTGCCTCTTCCACCAGGCGAGGTACTGTCCTATACTCCTCACAACTACTCTTACTCCGATCCATCGACGCACACTTCACAAGCGTCACAACAATTTCCACAACCAACACTCCCAACTCCTTATCATCACTCCCTTTCCCCACACACGGCAATAAACCTCTCTCCGATTTCGCCGATTTGGCACCAAAATTAACACCCTTAAGACTCTCCAATACACTCCAACACTCTGCCTCCGCCTCCTTCCACCGCCCCCAGGCGTCCAAGCAATGCACCATCCGAACCCTCTGGGCTTGTACGGAGTAGGGTTTGCACTCCAGCTGCGAAGAAACCGCGTCCAAACAATCCAAGCAAAGCCTGTAAACGTCGAAGAATTCCACAGCCAATTCCTCGGCGCCGCTGTCGCCGAATTTCGAAGGCTCGGCGAGGCGTTTGGGGAGAATCGAGAGGGCGCGGTTGAGGAAGGAGAGGAAACCCTTGGCGAGGGAACGAGCAAGGGACTGCTGGTCCTTGGTGGTGGTTGATCTCTTGGTTTTCTTAAGATTGGTGAGATCGGAGAAAGGACGGAGGTGGTGGGAGAAGAGAGAGTAGATCCCTGTGGAGTCGGAGGCTTGGAGCTTGGAGATGAGAGAGGTATCATCCATGGCGGACGGTGAAAGAGAAATGGAATTGGGTTTTCGCAGATTTAAAGTGGGCGCGCCAATTGAGACAGCCCGCCTTCAAATTTCATTTAAAAATAACCAAACTAAATAAATAAATAAATGCGGAATTCTACAATAGGGTATAGGTTTTCGAGAACATCATGCGGTATAGCTTCATATCCGTCTGATGAATATCGAACGGGTGAAAATTGAAATAGCATAAAGTGTATTGATCTTCCAGTGCACCTTTCCGTATATGAACATTGAACAATGAAAAGTCCGCGTCATTGCTTATTTGTCTCTCCCTTATCAGTCGCTCTCATTCTTAAAGACGGTAGCCTCTATTCTTAGGGCGAGTTTTGTAGAACTGTAGATTTTAAAAAAAAAAATACTTTTAGTTATGCTGAAAGAAAAATTCGTTGTAACGTAAAATAGTTGAGTGTTTGGTAAATTATAATTTTAAAGTGTTGTGACTTAAAAAAAAGTGTATCAAAGTGTTTGGTAAACTTATGACTGAATTGTTATATAAATATAAAATGATCAAAATAAACATCATTATATAATTACGCATATTTTGTACATACTAAACATATTAATACTTTTTTAAAATAAAAATTAATATGAAAATAAACTCAATTAAATTAGTTACTTAATTAAATTTATTTTATTTTAATTTAATTTATTTTATTTTCATCTGAATTTAAAATTTTAATAAAAAATTAATTTGGCTACTTCAAAATAACTAATATGAAGAGAATTTTAGTCAATTGTGATTTAAATATATTAATACTTTTAAAAAAATTGATATAAAAATAAACTCAATTAAATGTTTGGTATTTTTGTTTTTAAATGAGAGTATTTTAGCCATTATGATTTATTCATTAAAAGATAGTGCATATTTCCACATAATCTAAAAGCCAAAGCTGCCTTAGGATAATCTAAAAGCCAAAGTTGGCCTAAGCCAGCTTTGGTTTTTGGCTATAGCTTTCTCAAAAATTATTGAATAATCTGATTTTTAGGTTTTTACCAAACACCTTTTGGCCCATAGATTATTCGAAAAATATTTTTAGCTTGTTAAAAACTAAACCAAACTGGGCCTTAAATACTGTGTTTGGTAAGAGAGAAGCGGAAGGAATAAGAGGTGTGAGAGAATTATTGGATAAAATTAGGGTGTGATGGCTATTTGATATCGGGAATTTTAGAAGGGAAAGGATTAGACACTGGATTTTTTTTTTTTTTTTTGAAGGATAATACTTTCATTAATAATAAAAGGATAGTATAATAACCATAAAAGGATTTTTGATTACAAAGTAGACAACTATAAAAAACTGGTAAACGTTCTTAGAGGAAATTTACACATTAGAATCTTGATGAAATCGACCCGTAAGGAGAGAATTTATGCAGATGAACATTAGTGTGTACTTCGATAGAGCTTTACGCCTCGGCGATTGGCTCGTTGTGATCCTCCTTTCAGCATTCGTTGTTGGTATCTCTTGCTTCTCATCAAATAACTACAGAAGGGCAAATACTACTTTACACATGATCAAAATCTGAATAGATTTGGTAAGAAAATACCATAGCTCTAGATCTAGGTGGACTAAAATAACAAAAACATAAACACACTACAAACCACCATAGATATAGATTTGAAGGTATCAATACCACTCTAGATCTAGATCTTAGAGGAAAACTACCTCCCTATATAAGAGGATTATTTAACAATAATACTAGAAACAAGAAAGAAAACTGTAAACAACTCATACCGGAGAGAGGGGGGATCCCCTTCCTCGATAGGGAGGCACCTGTTAACAGATTAGGGCTACTAGTCAATTTTAACCAATCTTTAATCCCTTCAAAATTGAAGAGATTTTAGGAGGGAGATGCTCACTCAAGTGGTAGAGTGGTTATTCTAACTATATTCTTTCTTCTTCATTCCATCTCTCCCTCTTACCAAATAATGGAGAGGATTTTGGTCTTCTCTCCTTCCTCTCATACCAAAACAATAAGGTGCTCTACTTCCTTTTGTTTTCACTTCTCTTTTCTAGGTCATATAGGTCACATTCTTTTCTATCATTCGTCCATCCTACCAATATAGCCTAAGGAAAAAAAAAAAAAAAAAACTCCTCTCTCGTACCATGGAAAAGACAAAAATAACAAATAAAAGAAAAAGGAGAAGGTTGGCTCTATTTGGAACTAGGATTTTGAAAAGGGAAAAAGCTGTGAGAAAAAAGCCAAAGAAAAATAAAAAGGAAAATATTTTTCCTAAAAGTCTATAGAATTATATTTTCACACTTTTTTCTTTACAAGTTAATATATCAAAATTCTATATAATAAAAAGTAACATCAAATTTAACTTTTGTTATTTCTTGAAAAAAAATTCTACTGTTCTTTGTTTGAATCCAAATAAGAAAAAATAGAATCTATTTAGCTAATAAAATCTAAATTGGAGAAAATAGTGGAAGAAAAAAAAATTAGCTAATAAAATAATCCAAATGACTCTCCTTGCAGATGAAACGTGAGCCTGTAGTAACATTTCAGTTTGCGTGCTCTTTCCTCCTAGAGTTTCATAGAACAATGGGTTTTTAGTCCCTTCTCAGGTGGATTTTTCAACTCTCTCTTGTTTGTTTTCTCATTGGGTCCCTCCTGAGACCAATTTACTCAAGCTTAATACACATGCTACTGTCAAAGAAGGTATGGAATTTTGTGGTTTGGGTGGTGTTATCCGAGATGACAAGATTGTGTTCTTGCGGCATTTTCTAAGTCGATCTGAGGCTCTTTTTTTGTAGATATTGTGAATTTACGGCGCTCCGTTAAGGCCTACTCTTTGCAACTCTATCTGGCTTCCCTATTGCTGAAGTGGAGTGTGATACTCAGCGGGTTGTTTTTAGTCTTAATTGTTAGGGTTTATGCCCTAAAAGCATGTATATTTTGGATATTTGCTGAATTAATAAAATGACATTTTTCTATTTGAATTTGTGCATAATAGGTATGTCTTTAAATATCGAAAAATTCCTAGTTTATTTATGTGACCATAAATTTAGTATATGAGTGTTATATACATGAGGATTAAATTTGTGGATAATAAACTAAACATAGTCCATAATAATTAATTAAAGTTTGGGATCTTTAATTAAATATTATTAGTACGGTCCATTAACATTGAGAATGTAATAGTCTTATCCGGACTATTGATGTGTTGACATCACAATGGAGGTACTTTATATAATTCGATTATATAGGACTGGACCAGACATGATTTGAATCTCACTTAAATTCCGTTAACTGTTGAGAGTTCAAATAATGTCACTAGATGATCATATATAGATCAATCTTAATCCTGAGTAGTTATAGACTCCTATTTATAACATTATGTTCTTTGACATGCTTGTTAAAGTTTGTTTTTAAAACAGACTGAAATACTTGTATATTGGGAGCATGATGAGATGAGTAGCTGGGAATGTAGCTTACAGATATGGAATCTATTCCTTCCATTAGGAAGCTAGAAAGATGATTCCCTTGTGTATTGATTCAGGACTTGAACAGTTTGAGTACTCAATTTATAATAGATTTATAAATTAATTGTTCATTAGAGAATCAATGGTACACAAGGATAAAGATGTAATTGGAGAGGTAAACGGAACTTGACCTAGCTCCAATTATGAATTGTCTATGGAGGATTGAACTATATGTAATGATTAAGTCGATGGACTGCTCGCTGTTTTCTGAGTAAATTAATTCTGTAACTTTAAGAGTGCAATTCCAGATTTTTAGTGGAGTAATACTGGAATTAATAAATTAAGACAAATTAATTAAAGAGTTTAATTAATTGTCATAATTTATTGGAGCTTGAATTACAGGTCCATAGGTCCCCAATTCCACCTCTTACAAACACTGTACTGGATATTACATTATTTCTGTTACTGCACACTCTGTGTAGATAAATAGTTTATCTATATGTAATTAATAATTGTTATTAATTAATTAATTAATTTTGAATTAATTAATTTAAATTTATGGAGGGATAAGTTTCCCAATTTGTTTAAATTTTGAATTTAAAAATATCTAATTATGAGATAATTGGATTAAATAGAATTGGGAAACTGACTGAAAATGAAATAATTATCTACTAGTTTATATATATATATATTAATTAATTAAATTAAATAGATATATATATATATATATATATATAAAAGTTCACAGTTTTTAATAAAAACTAAAGTTTACGTTTATTATAATAAGGAAACTTATGTTTCCTATTAACGCAAAGTGTTGAAAATATATATATATATATATATTAAATATTTAATTTATTAAATAGTTTAATAAATAATTATATATATATATATATATATACATAAAGGAACTAATAGAGAGAACACTACGTATTATTTTCTACAGAGCCTCCATAAACTAGAGAGAAAAAGAAGAATGTCTTCTCATTCTCTGTAGAACAAACTCTTGCAATCTCATGTGTTGAGAAAATTGCAAGTGTCTAAAGTGTGTCAGTTTAAGAAATTGTACGCAACGCCCACACGTTCATCCAGTTGTGTTTGAGGCTTGGATTGGTAGATCGTGGTTTAGAAGACAATAAAGCTAGGATCCGCTGATAGGCTACAAGAGGTATTAGATCTATTCTCTTTGTGTGTTTCTATTTGCTATAAATTAATACTATACACTCATATAGTCAATTGTTTTGAGAAAATATTTGAATGTTCCTGGGCTAATCTTCCGCTGCGAAAATTGTTTTTAATTCTAACAATTGGTATCAGAGCGGTTATATGAGTATATAGTATTAATTATTTGTATGCATGAGTAGGTATTGCATTATTTTTATATGTATTTGATGATGAATGGATGAGTTATCATATGATGGATGTATGGTTGATATTTGGTCGTTAATTATATAGTTCCTTAGGTTTTAAATTTTTTGCAATTTATTTTGATTAGATCAAAATATGTAAACCCTAATTCTAGGGTGTAGGCTTTGTTGTATTTTTCCTTTTCCTTGTAATGTACAAAGAAGAAGATGGAGATGTTTCCGCTTGAAGCCGATCCGACACGACACCCCAAAGACCTCAACAAAAAAAAAAAAGTTTTTTTTTTAAAATATAATATATATAATAATTAATTAGATTAATTTATTATATATATATAAAATTATGTTTATAAAAAACGTAATCTTACGTTTTTTTAAAAAACGTTTTTTGTTTTGCATATATTATATATTATATATATATACATATAATTTTACGTATAAAAAAAATATTTTTTTTATATAATATAATATATATGTATATATATTAATATATATATTTAACGTTTTATAAAAAAAAAAAAAAAA
>JXTC01000042.1:1108224-1146154 GCA_002914845.1 Trema orientale | reverse complement strand
TATTTGAACTCTCAACAGTTAACGGAATTTATGTGAGATTCAAATCATGTCTGGTCCAGTCCTATATAATCGAATTATATAAAGTACCTCCATTGTGATGTCAACACATCAATAGTTCGGATAAGACTATTATATTTTCAATGTTAATGGACCGTACTAATAATATTTAATTAAAGATCCCAAACTTTAATTAATTATTACGGACTATATTTAGTTTATTATCCATAAATTTAATCCTCATGTATATAACACTTATATACTAAATTTGTGGTTACATAAATAAACTAGAGATTTTCTGATATTTCAAGACATACCAATTATGTACAAATTCAAATAGAAAAATGTCATTTTATTAATTCAGCAAATATCCAAAATATACATGCTTTTAGGGCATAAACCCTAACATTTATGCCATCTGGGGTTCGAATATAACTCTTCTTTCATTATTAATACTATAGTCATTTTCAGGTTGATATCAATTTCAAGTGGTTGTCCTTTTGATTTTTAGTGTCGTTTTATACATTTTTTATTGTTTCGGTTTATATTTGAAGGGTTTGACGTTGATATTTCAATATTAGTGCTCTTTTTGGTATATTTATATCCAAGGTCTACTAAGCCACTCGTGATAAAAAAATAAACTCATATACAAATATTTTCAAAACTAACTATCATTATTATGTCACACATATAAAATTACTTGGATACTTATTCTCTAACAAGCCCTAAAATACATTCTTCTCTAACAAATCTCAAACTAATTATGTCAACAATACTATCTGCAGTATCCTACTATGATCACTAGTTCCCATGCTGAACATTGATGTGCCTCTATTTGACTAGGATTGAAAAATTTCAATCGTGGTTGAATTTGTTCAGCCGTCTCTCTCGATCATTCCAAGCGATTTTTAACCGACAGTTAGAAATTTTAACCTCGGTTGAACATGATCAACATCTTCTTGGTGCAGCCTCCTTTATTTTTGTATTTTTTCGATTTGGTCGAAAATTTTCGACCAGGTTGAGTTTGGGGTAATTTTAGAATTCTAAAAAAAATTATTAAATAAAAGTTCTAATTTTGTAAATAATTTTTGAATTATCTCTTTTTCTATCATATACTTTAAAAAGAGTCAAAATTGTCAGTGACGCACTTTTTTCCATTGATGTTATTATCTTATTGTTCTGATCTTCTTTGGTTATTCTACGAAGTCATGTCGCCTTTAGTTATTATGATCATATTTAACGATTAACGTCAGTGTATAATATTAGCGTCATTTTACGGTAGAAAACAGAAAAAAGCACAACTAGCATGGCTAAAGTGTATACTACATAGCAAATCTATCTCAGAGACTCATGCAAGTTGGGGAAAATAATAATAATAACACAAAAACTACAACTCAAAACCTACACGACCAACAAAAATCTAAGATAATCTATTATTTTCCTCAAAGACTTTAGATAATCTTATATTATATGAGAAGTTTTGGTAGAAAATAAGGCCTCTAGTATTTGTACTAATCAAGGATCTGATTAGTCATGTGGTTGTAAGACTACGAGCTGTAGAATACTAGAGGTAAAATGTTTAATAAATTAGAAGTACACTTTATGGTTCTCAAATACTGTTGAGTTAATTAGATCTTACACAAGTCTCACCTAAAATGCCAATTTAATCTCCAATAATAGATTGACGCATCAAATGTTATTAGGCACATAAAGTACTTATAGCATCACTCAATAAATTAATGAACAACCAATAAGAAAAAATAAAAATAAAAGATCAATTTCTTTTGGTGCCGAAAATGAATAAACCTTACCTATAAATAAGACACGCAAGCTCTAATATGACAAGCTAATATGAGAAACTGAGCATTGATTTAAGTAGTGCACTAGTTGTATTTTTTTTTTTTTAAATATTCTCTAGCCTCATTATTTGACATGTGAACTCCACTTTACATTTTAATAATATTGAAATTGAGATATTTTTATAGAATCCACGTGTCAAGCAGTTAAACATAAGAAAAAAAGAGAACGGGGGAGGACTACTATGCATCCTCATTAGGCTTCAAAGTTGATCCGCATCATCACACATGTTTAACATTAGGGGAGGGTGAGTGAAACCAAATTAAGGGGATTTTTCTTTCTCTTTTTCAATTTTTTTAATTGAACGAGTGGAGATTCATATTTATGATCATTTACTTTTAGAGAAAATGTAGTTACAATCAGTAAACCATTGTTTGAGCATAGTTAATCGCGAGTCAATTTTAAAGAGGAAAATAAACTTGTTGTACTAATGGTACATAAGAAATGGATGGGGATTCATGAAATTGGAAAAATACAAAGTATTTGTGGTGCATATATATTAATATAGACGTGAGTACCACTTAAAAATTTATATGTTGGCATCATCTCGTACTTTTAACAATATTGCGGTGATGAGCATCTCAGTCCTCATGTGTCTTTCAGTATTACTCTATTAGTAAATATTTGTCTCACTTTTTTTATAATTCTAAATCAAAACGTATGAATGTTTACCAAGTTGACAAAAATAAAATATTTGAAATATTGATATGTAATATTACCTAGTAATATTACTCTGGGCTCATAAGAAAAAAGTTGAACTGTGGATTGTGGGCTCATTTTAAGTAAATGTCTGATTTTTCAAATGCTGTTGTAAAATAGTCAATATATTAGTAGATATACCAACAATAAATTATAGTTTACCCAATACAAAAAATCGATATACTGAGTACATAAATTAAAATTGGTTATGAATAGATATACCAAATATAAAAATAGATTTTTTCAGCTATTCATTAAAACAAAAAGTAAAAGAGGGACACCAAAACTAATTTCTCACTGGCAAAAATTTGGTTTCTTTTTATCTGAGAAAACATCGTAAAATTACCTTATGTATTAACTTTCTTTTACGAAACCTTATGTATTTTAATAAATATGGAAAAATCTCCTTGAATTTGATTTTTTATTACAAAAAACCTAGTAATTTGACTATTTTTCACAATTGACCTTCTCATATAAATTAAATTGGGAAAATTTAGAAGAAATTACAAAATTACCCTTAGTAAATGGTAGATTTAAGTTTATGTTACATTTTTACGTTGTATTTAAATGCATAGATAATTTTTTAGAAACTATTTTATCATATATAAGATCATTTGAAATATAGAATATTATTTGAAAACTAGTGTAGAAAATTTTTAAATTTATTTTAAGTTTAATTCTACCATCTATTAATAGTAATTTTGTTATTTCCATCAATTTTCTTAATTTCAATGATACGAGGAGGTCAAATTTTAAAAATAGTCAAATTACAAATTTTTTTATGATAAAAGATCAAATTCAAAGAGATTTTAATACATGGAATTTCATAAAAAAAATTATAAAATATGAGATCATTTTACAACCTTTTCTCCTTTTTATTTTCACTCTCATAAAAGAAACACACAGACCCACAAACAAAGATGAATAAACAAATACATAAAAATATCGACAAAGTATTTAGGATCTGTTTGGTTGCAACGGTGTAATAATAATCAGAATGGAATGGAAAAAGAATGATAATATAATTATGTTGTTTGGTTAAAGTGGTGAAATTAGTAGCTGAATGAATATTCTTATATTTAGTTAAAAAGAAAATAGAATTAGTTGTATAATGACAAAAGTATCCTTTAGCTTAAAATATTATTTTATTAAATTATTTTACATTTAGTATTATTTTATTTTATATTTAGTATTATTTTATTTTATTTTATTACTTTATTAATATTATTTCATATATTTAATAAAAAAAACACATTTGACAAAAAAAAAATAAAAAATATTTCATAAATAAGAATAAAGCATTGTTATTTTTATTTTCTTTGTGAATATGTACTTTTAATAATTTTTTATTTTTCATTAATATCATATTTTTCATACAAAATTAATTAAGAAAAAAAAGAAAAAACTAATAAAATGGAATGAGTTTCCACCCAAGATTAGGTGGAACATAATTCCATCAAATTCTTAGAAAGTTTGTTTCTATTCCGTCATTCTAAGCAAACATTAGAATTGTGGCATTTTGGCTATTCTATTTATTTCCTTTTCATTCTATCTGAGAAAAATACAATCGCAAGAAATTGGGGTAAAAAAAAAAAAAAAGAAGAATGTCATACAATCGGACGGCCTGTATTAAGTGTGATATGTGATAGCATAAGGATCCGAAGGATCATGGAAGATTTTGGCAAGTCGGCGCTTTGACCTTTCGATTATCACCACCATTCATCAGCGACGTTTGCCTCCGAGTCCGTGCTTCTCTCAACTCAGTCCTATCTAACCTAACTCAGAATCCCTCTCTTTCTCTCTGCGATTTCTGATTTTCCCGAGAAAATTAAGTTAGAAAGAAAGAAAGAAAAGAATTAACTGCTTCCATTTCGGCTCGCTTTGTTTGGGGGATGCGTTTAGGGTTTGGCTCCGAGACGGTGATGCCTCATCTTCTACTTGATTTCAATCCTACTTGGGGCTTGCTTACCTAGGGTTTTGCGATTCTCGATTCATGGCTGAAGCTTCAAGGGGCCGGGTCACCATTACTCTAGGGCGAAGTGGCCAAGTATGTAAATTTTCAGTTACCCTTTTCTTTGCAGTACGGGTTTACACTGTTTAACTTGGAGAAATTTCTATTGGATGGAGGGATTTTTGTTTTTGAATTTTTTTTTTTTTTGGTAATTTCCTATTCAGATTGGCTGCCGAGAAAATGAGAGAAAAAGACATCCCATTTGTTAGGAGTTTGAATCATTTTTCACTTATTTATATCAAAAATTTTCTCAGTAACGACATAGTGAAGTTGGGTTTCGCGCGGTTTTGGGCATTGTTGAGGCCTGCAGTGAATTTGCTTGAGTTTATATTCTGTCGTTTTACAGGTTGTAAAGAGGGAAGCATCTGCGTCTGATATTTCTTTCAACGATTCTATGCCTGCAGTTGGGACAAAGCGGTCTGTAAGAGATAGGTTAGGAAGTAGTAGTAGTGGAGATGGTTACGTGGGAAATGGAAGCCTATACAATGGCAGTATCAAACGGTGTGTAACTTCCCTCTACTGTTCTGGTTCCTTTAGCATTGAATATGGTCGTTTTGGAGATTTTTTGATTCTGAGTTGTGTATGAGCTGAAATTTTCTTACTATGCAAGTGATGGTGATGGTTTTAAGTGTCACTTGCATTTCATGAACATGACAATCTCCTATATTATTGCAGCCAACGAGGGGATAATGGTACACCGAGTTTTAGAGCTAACGGGTTGGATGGTAATTTAGCTAAAAGTATGGGCATAGCACTGCTTTATTCTGTTTCTGAGTTAATTTCATTACTAAGATGAGTATGATAATTACTTTATGTCAGAGTTATGATTGTATTTCTAACTTGTCTGCTGTATGAATCACCAAGATGTGCGCATTAGTAAGGATGACCTCCGATTAAAGCTCATGCGGAAAAATGCATTGAGACGAGCACACAGTAATGATGACCAGAAGTATGGGGACCTACGTGATAAGCTGACAAAGGCAGTTAGGCCTCCGATGCCTTCTCTAGACTCGCGGCAGCGCCTTCCTCAACCAAAAGAGACGGGTGTCTATGGTCGACTTCCTTCCACAAGAAGCGCAGAAGATTTGCCTAAGATGGACTCTCTTAGAAATTCTTATTCTCCTTGGACAGATCATGTAAGACGAAGATCACCAGAGAGGATGCCAAGTACTTCTAGAGGTCTCTCTCCTCGAAGGAATTCAGAAGAAATTCGGAGAACGCCATTAAACAGGACACTGGATGATGGCAGATCGGTTCAATACATGAGTAAAGATGTTATTGGTACCACAAGGCCCATGGGTACTGTAGCTTTTACCCCAAATTCGGCATTGCCTCCTGGATCTGTAAAGCCTGTTGCACCACATATGAGCCAACTGCCTCCACCAAGTGGCATTGTACCAAAAAGTTCATATATGGTATGAGACTACTATTTATCCTAGTATCAGTTGTTCTTCAATGTTTTATTATCAGCTACATTCATTGGTTTGATTTGTTGTTTTAATAGGTTGATGAACAACAAACAGTTGATGGCTTGCTACATGCACTGGGACTAGGAAAATATGCTGTCCTGTTTAAAGCTGAGGAGGTATGTTCTTTGCAGTTGCCATTCCTTATTTAGTTTTGTATGCGGATAGAAGTGTAGAACTGCGTTATCAAGTATCTCATTTTCTGATCATTTCTTACCCCCCAAAAAAAAGGGAGGGGAGGGGGAGAAGTATTTTATTTTTTAATGGTCCTCTGTTGTGCACTTTGTAGATGCCAGTCCTAACTCTTAAATTATGCCTTAGGTTACGTAACATGTGCAAGCTTGAAGGGTATGTTTACTAATCCATAATAGAGTTTAAAGGGAATGAGAAAGGGAAAGACTTTCCCCTTCATGTGTTTATATACCAATTAGTTACATATGAAAGTGGAATCCTAGCCTTCTCCACTCATTATTTCTTATTCTATGCCATTCTCTTTCCACTCATTCGCTTTATTGATTAGTAAATGTGGCTGAAAATTAACTATGCAGGGGACTTAGTCTGGAAAGAAACCAAAATTAAAATGTTTTGTTAGATGTAGCTTCCAAGTTTGCTTAATCTTTCGTAGTAGACCATTTATGTTGATCTCTTTCTATTTTCTTTTTGTTTTTCTTTTTAGTATCACATCCCTTGTGTTCACTGTCTTTTTGTCATTTCATCTTATATCGACACTGGTGACCTTGTTGTTCAGGTGGATATGACTGCATTGAAGCAGATGGGGGAAAATGACTTGAAAGAGCTGGGCATACCCATGGTCCTTCTCTCTTCCTTCTTATTTCTTGTTAGATTACTTTGAATCTGGCTTAACTGATTTGATGCTGATGCAGTTCTCTCATAAAATTAATAAATTGTTTGTGTCAAGTATCAAGGCTTATGCATGCATGCTAAAAGTGCTCATATAGTGTGTACAAGACTTTCTTGTAGTCCAGCATATTAGTTGCATTAATTTTTTAGGAGGATTGAGTGCTGCTTTATCAACATAATTTTGTTACAAGTTTATTGCTTTAATCAGTTTTTGTTGTTGCTTTCTGGTCTATCATTCTTCTGTAAAACTATAGATTAGAAGTATCATGTGGCGCATGCCAATATTTTCTAAATACCTGATTTCTTGTCTTGGAGACTGGTTTGTTGTTTTGTAAGACCGCATAGTTTTTTCCTTTCTTTTTGGCTGGAAAGAAAGGGCAAGAGCGGCAACCAAATTATGGTCCAAGCCTTTCTGGACGTCAGTAGCCTTAATGCTGAGAACTAATGAGAACAGGGCCTTGCAAGTTTGCACCTTTACAAGGTTTTTTCACTCGTGTTTGGCCTCTTTAATAGCCAAGTCATTTGGTGTTCTCCATTGGAGGCTTGTTCAAAAAACCATGTCAGTATAGGCACAAACTACTATGCTGCAACCCAGAGTGTGCATTGTCACTCTGGATGTTTTGTTGTCAGTCATTTATAGAACACGATCCCATTGGTGATAGTGAGTTCAACCATTGGTCTTACGTAAGAAATGATAAATGTGCTTATAATTTCCATAATTGTGTAGTTAGTTCAACCATTGGTCTTATGTAAGAGATGATAAACGTGCTTATAATGATCCCTCTCTCTCCCTTTTTTTTTTTAAAAATTATTATTTTCTAATTTTTAGAGTTTGCTCTGTTTTGGTGGCAAGACATAAGATGAACTCTCCCTCATTGTAATCAGTAATCTTATTTATTCTTGTTCTGATTTATTGTTTTGTGTACTCTTGAACCTAGTGCGGTTTTTGTTCTCACAAGATTGTTTGTTTGCAGGGACCTCGGAAAAAGATTCTTCTTGCTCTCTTGCCTCGCTCGAAAAGGCAACCATGACAAGATATACTTCAAAAGCAAGATACACGGGAATTCTCTCGGCATTGTTTATTATTGGGATCTCATAGTCGCAAATCATTTTACAGGAGGTGACTGCTGTGTATTAACTCCCACATTTGTCATGAGTTATCACATTTTTGCACGCAGTTGTAAATCTGTTTTAGTAACTAATAGCTTCTGGTGGGAACTGCGAAGAAATTTTGGAATCTAGTTTTAAACATTTCTTTGAACTGAATGTTGAATTGCTGATCGTTCGTGACTTGATCCTGGGGATGAATTTTGCATACAATTTTGTAAAAATTGGAATCAGTAAATCTTTCTAGAAATATCCTGCTTACCTCTGGTGTAGAATTAATTATTGTTTAAAATCGTGGGAAGTTCTGCTATCATTCATGTAAGAATCTCTATGTTAAGTACCTTTGCTGCGATGTTTAAGAATGACGAACCTGAGTGTCTTTTATAGTGGGTTGGTACACTCAGCCTTGCGCCAACCTTAATGAGGAAGTCCCTTTGAAAAGCTCCAAGTGATAATTTGCATACTTGAGGGCCTGTCTTATTTGTCTACCTAATTTCAAATTCGTTTAGGACTTGCTTGATGACCTTGTTTTTTCGGTTCTCAAATGAAATAAAATGTGAAAGATGCATGAATCAAGTTGTTTGACAAAAATGTTGTCAAATAAGCACTTTAATTCAAATTTAACTTCTCGGCCTATAAAGAACAAGCATTACACGTTAGTTTCCCAAAAGTTTTGGTAGCAGAAGCTAATCTCAAATCAAAATCTTGTGTGACCGAAAACCACCTACCTTTATTTATTTATTTATTTTTTATTTTTTATTTTTTGGGGCAATGATTCTTTGTAAAGTAAAGAGAAGATCTGTAACGCTCTTGGGTTGTTGGATTAGATTGAGATTAAAGAAAAACAATCAACTGTAGACTGTAGGGAATAAGTAACAGGAAAGAAAAAGAGAACCAAAGACGAAAAGATATGGAGAGAAGCAAAATCCTTTGCTAGCAAAAGTGTGTTTTGAAATATATGCTTTCAAACAAACTTAAAAACCATTTAATATTTTCTTGCAAGCGGAAAAGGTATATTAAATAATACAACATAGGCCTAAATTGATGACCAGAATCAGATTACGAAATCAGCTAATGTTCTTTTCTAGAATATAAAATTTCTTATTCGGGGTGATGATATTACACGTTTGGTTCAGCTGTTTTTTTTCTTTCACGTTATTAGGTTCCACAGAGTTTTTAGTCGTACCAAAAATAATAGTAATAACAATAATAAAGCTTTACAAAAAAGAAAAAGATGTCTGCACTAGTAAGTAATGTGCCTTAATCAACTGGTTCTTTCTCGGAAAATGGGGTTTTCTTAAAAACGGTCTTACTTTCAGTCAACCTTGTACTGCTCTGTCCTAAGTCTAGTTTAAGTGGTTTGGTTTAGGATACGAAAATTCAGAACTTAATATTATAACTCCACGTTCCCATATTTTATTGCTTTAATGTTCTTGTATCTTTATCACTACACAGTAATATGATTTGTTGTTTTTCAGTACATTTTTTTTTTTTCCTTAATGTTACTGTTCTTAGGAATAAGATTGTTTGAAAAATGATTGAGGTGGACATGTGTTTTATCATGGTTCCACTAGCTGGCAATATGAGTTTCGACGTGCCTTCCAGTTTTAATTTCATCAATCTGACATGACTGAGCATCATTTTGGACTAATCTTGCTGCTTCCTCTGTTTTTCCTTGTAGTATAACAGTGTAGAGTGGTTGAAGATAGCATAATTATCAGGGCACAATATGCTTCATGTCGACTATCAAGTGCTTGAATTAAATCCCAAGAGAATGATATGCCGGGTATGAATATTTCCCAAGTGAATTTCCATTTACGACCTATTGAGATTATTTTCTACTTACAAGTTTTCATGGGTGATCGATCACTTGTAAAATAAAAAAATACAATGAAAATGCTATGAGCGCCTCGGTGTTATTTCCTAAAGGCACTCCGAGGCTCAAGTCAGACTATCAAAATGATTTTGCATACTTGAATTCTTATGTTATTTAAGTAATCATGCAGTTTGTCATTTATTTATTTATTGGATTGAGAACTTATGATATTTTACATATAAAGTATAGGAGCAAACATGTATGTGGACTTCTTCTATGTTCTCTCAGTAGCATTTTCAGGCAGCAGATGCGGCATAAATTGGTATTGTATATGGTATATATCATGGGGAAAATTCCATATCAACCTTTTCTTTTCTCTCTCCATTAAAACTTAAAATCTTTTTTTTTTTTTTTTAAACAAGTAAAATATCACTTCTGATTTGCTTATTGAGTCAAGTTTGGCATTCTTTGTTGATGTAATAAAATATTTGAAATTCTTTCGAGATTACTCGAGAATAGAAGAGAATTAGCAAAGATATAGAGTGGATGGGAACATGGGTTTTTTAAGGGAGGGGGTGGCTGATGGTAGGGACCGCCTATTTGATCCTCTTCTCTGTGTATATATCAAACAAAACCAATGGATAAAATGAAACGAAATGAAAATTAATTAGCTGAAATTAATCAATCAATCAAAACCAACCCACCACCCAGCCACCATAATCCAATCTTTCTCCTTATGACCTCATTTTCTTCCACATGTTAAGATAATGAAATGCTTGATGACAGCATGCCTACTTGGAATTCTTCTCCCATAGCAAGAAAGTAATTTGAATAAACTTGTAAAGGAGTGGGAATTGATGAGCATGAGAGATCTATCTATTGGTGGAAGAAGTCCACCCAAGGAAGATCTAGGTAGAGACAAAGGAATAAAAACACAATCTAATAAGTTTCTAAAATGTCCCCAAAGCAACAAAAGGTGGGGTCCAACTATAACAACTGTCCAAACCAAAATGGCTTTTAGCTTGTTAGTATAATAATATTAGATTATGACTTGATCCACCTGAAAATATATGCTTTTGGGTGATAATTTATAGGCTTTTCCTGCTCTAAGAAGATATGCCCAGATCTCATCGAAGACCCTTATTAGTATATATGCTTACATCATTGCCCACTTCTTATATTCCTTTGTTTAGCAACTACTCTCCCCCCCTTACTATTCTAAGTGCATTCACAAAACATGGTCAACATATACATATTTTTTTAATGCTTTATTTAATGGTGCGTGGGTTGAGGGATAATTGCAAAGAAGCTTCATCAAGTGCTGAATAATCACATCTCTACAGATCTTAGAATTTTATAAACATTATTGGTGTATGCTACTGTAGTGGATGGGACTCGGCACCAAAACAGCTGTAAATTAAAATATATAGTAAATAAATATAGTATATGTTACATGATAGGCTCTGGTAGAGGACAATACATGAATCCACTAACTCATTGGTTTTTCTTGTAAAATAATCTTAGATAAGCATTTAAGTACAGTGGAGATTTGTTGCAAAGTTAGAACCCCCTTCCTTCCAGGTGATTACATCCCCATATCTTTCTTTGACTTTTGTTATATTATAGTTACTATTAAACTTTTATTATCTCCTTAAACATGGAATATTATGCCCAAGTGGTGTCATACTTGTATTTTTATATGTTTTAAAGTGCTTACAGACCTCAAAATTCCTCGTTTATTATAACACACTGAATCCTCTTTGATTGGAAAAGTTTGAAGTGTATCTACTGCAACATGAAAAATAATTATTATTTTTAAATAAACCAATATTGCATGAGACGGCTTCTCTGATCTGACTTTTCTTTTCTTTCTTTTTTTTTTTTTTTCTTTTTTTAAATTGACCATTGAGTACTCATATGCCGTTTTTGATTATAAAACTATTCTTGTTTAGATGCAATGCATCGTTGTAAACCATAGAGAGTACTATAAAAGCAAGATAAGCTAACAACTAGTAAGTACATTTGTACAACGAAATATCTTCCTTATTCCTCTCTTATAATAATTCAACTCTTGCTGCTATAGACAATAGACATGGCAAAGGGTGCCTCAAATCACTTTTCTTCAGCATGTGATGGAGAAAATGATCATGGTTACTCTGCTGGATCTTCTATAGAGAAAAAGCTCAAATTGTTCGGGTTTGAGCTGAATCCATGCAAGAATGATGGAGACATCACGTCTCTAAAAGGCTCAGCAGAAGGAGATGAAAGTGTTAATTCCTCAAACTCGGTGTCATATGGAAAGGACAAGCTTTCTAAGGAGAAAAGCTCAAGCAGTACCGAACCAGACGAAAAGAAGTTCGAGTGCCAATATTGTTTCAAGGAGTTTGCCAACTCTCAGGCATTGGGAGGCCATCAAAATGCTCATAAGAAGGAGAGAATGAAGAAGAAGAGGTTGCAGCTTCAAGCCAGGAAGGCCAGCATCAACTACTACCTCCAACCTTTCCAAAATAACCCTGCCTTTTCATATCACAATAGTAGTACCACTCCATTGTTCTATGATGCCAACTCCTATGCTTCTGAGTTCACTATCTATGATGAGTCCCACCAGATTAGTTTCAATCCTTTTGACTCAGATTCTTCCCATTTCCAACAAAGTTCTCAGGTGTCAAAATTGTATTCTTTGTCATCTTGCAATAGTGTCCCTTTTCAACAAGATACATCATGTAAGTTCACATTAACACATGCTGCAGAGAGATCAGGATCAGGAAATGGCTCAGTCATCTTCAAGCCTTCTCCTTTGTCTGGCCCAAAACAAAGCTGTAAATCTTTAGATCTTCAGTTAGGTCTCGGATTCGAATCAAATATACAAAGCTCCACTTAAAGTGGGCTATAATTAATATGGTTGAGCATATAGTTAAACCATATGCCTTCTCTTGATTTAATTTTTTTTTTCTTCCCAACTCTTTGCCAAGATGGAAAAGAAAAAAGAGAAGGAAAGAAAGTCATGAGGATAACATGGACCATTCGATGCAATCAATCACTGATGATCATAGAGTTAAACATGCCTCTTTTTGTGATTCACTTTTGTATATATAAATTTAGGGTGAAGCTCATATGTGTACTTCATATGATCATTATATATGCATGCAGAGACATGCAAAAAAATTTTATGTAGTAGCAGAGAAGATAATTAATGAAGCTGAAATATTATTGCAAGATTGGATAATGGGCTGATAAATTGATCTCAGGCAAAGAGGCAAAGTTTGGTAAGGCTGGTTAAAGCTACCTTGAATTTGAACACTTTCATTGGGCTGAATTCACATTTGTTTATTATATGTATTGTACTAGCAAATTAATTAAAATAGTAATTTATATTGACAATTACACTTTCAACTGATCGTCTCTTTACTTTTGTTTCAAATACAATAATCATCAATCTGGGGTCATTATTGTTTGTATAGCTTTATTGTGAAGCATAAATCAAGTATAAATAACTTGAGAAAAAACGGGGTCTGCTCCAACAAAGTCATTTAACTTTGCTATAAAATATATGATATGTTAGTGCAAAGAATCATGAAGGATACATCTACTTTACAACCATTTTTGTTCTTGCACAAATAAACGTTTTCTTATGTTCTACATGATATTAAAGGAAATTTAATCTCTGGGTTTTTTTTCTTTTTAAAGAATAACGTTTTGATAATCTAATTTAAAAAATGTTAATGTGGAAAAGCATTTTAGTGCGGAAGTAAAGAAAAAAAAAGTCCATATTCAATGAATACTTTATGGAAATATATTATAGCCTGAATAAGAATGTGGATCGTTAAAAAATTGCAAAGCTTTATGAATAGCAAAATTAGGCTAAACTATTGCTTCTCATAATTGCTTTAGTTTATTAAAATTAGGCTAAACTATTGCTTCTCATAATTGCTTTAGTTTATTAGTTTTTAACTCTATATTGCTGGTGCTGCCCATTTCTTTGTTGGGATAAATTAATATGATTCCGGGACAATTATGTGCTAAAGTATTGGATTAGTACTAGACTCTGGCATAATCATTCAAATGAGTTAGTATAAATCCAATAAAAAAATTATGTTTTCGTTGTTAAGATTATTCTAGGTATCTTTCGTCGGTGTACGATATATTAGTTATAAAATTATTATTTATAATTTCACAACGTGGTCATCACTCCTTAAAAATATACATATTTTCTTGGAATAGTTAATACAAACTCAATATAGTACAAACTAGGTAGCATAAGTACTATATTGTATTTGTACATAGAGGAAGATGTTTTCTGCAATAAAAAAATTGGAGAAAAAAATAATAAGAACTAAGAAGGAGATGGTTTTTGACCCATTCCAATGGATGTGCCAGGTTTTGGCTAATCTTTCAAAACCTACTTATCCTAATATTATTTGATTAAGTAAAGTTATTCATATCTAGAAGAGGATCTCTCGTATTAAGTCATGGATGTCATTATAAATTCAGGATATTGCTTACTCATCTAATTAAATCTATTTTTAAGAGAACCATTAGTTTGAATATCCTTACTTAATTGATCTAATTTTAAACTGTTAATTTGTTTGAATTATTCTTTTCAATATCAAATTATAAGCATATTATCATGAATAACGATGGCTTTTTGAATAATGGGTTTGATTGATATTTTCTATGACATTTTTTCCCCTAATTAATTAGAGACTAAGGTTAGATGGATTAACAAGTTTTGCAGGCTATATTTTTTTATTCATATCATATTTGTTAGAACTAAAACAAAATGATCACCTCATCGCTGTCATACATACTTGGAAGATTGGTATTAGTATATTTAATTAGTTGTTCCACATGACATGTTCACTTAAATATCGCTTAATATAAAATGTGTTTAAAAAATATTGGTCCGAAGCAAAAAATATTTTTGAAATTGACTCACAAGCCTTCTTAAACGTTAAATAAACCTTTTACACTTCATTAATATTTTGTGATACGTAGCATGATCAGATTGACAAGTATACATGCAAATATTTTGCACATGCAACATTAATATTATAATATAGATCTTATTTGTTTAAGCTTGGCCTCTGGCTAGCTTCTAGGTTGGTCAATGGCTTAGCACCTTAAAGATAGCACGAAAAATTGGTAACAATAACTAAGCAAACAATTACATTAGTAATAAAGAAACTAAACTTAAGCAATTTATAAGCAGGTCACTTTTCATGGCACTGATGCAAATCGTAGTGGGCATTGGATAATTATATTTATTACTTCCGCAGCAATCACGGGACGATGTTTCTACATGAAGTGTCGTAAAAGCTAGCTATTCTATGCATATTTATATCTAATATAAGCTGCTTCTATTATAATTATTTATTCATCTTATTAACTTACAGTTGAATTTTGATCCAAAACTGTATCTTGTTCTTAATAATTTTATTAGTTTTATGTCGATCCAAAAGTTGAAAAAAAAAAAAAAAACACAGGGCTTGAGTTAGCACCCACTGGCCGGGTATGGACCTAGCTAGGAGAAATTTGGGCAAAATGAATTTTCTAAGACTATTTTCAAAATTACTGTTTAGGTTTATCTCAACATTAGTGAAGCGTAGTTACTATATTTTATTATTTTTCAGGAACAACCATTTGCCATTAATATAATTACTACTCGTTACAAAATAATATAAAAGTCGTTTCGGCCCAATACACTGCTAATAGATCCATTTCCCCTAATTGGGCCATATTAAAGTCCATTTGAGTGGGTTTGGATATCACGGCCCATTTCTCTGTTTTCAATTAGTATGAGAAGGAACATAATCATAAATACACAATCTGTCTTTTTTGCTCAATTTTCAATTTTGGAATTATTGCTCAGCAGTCCCTGTAGAAGAGAGAAATTCCAAATGGTCGCCAAATAGGATCCCCGCGTTTTGGCCAAGGAGGATGAAAGAGTTGTCACATATTTATGTGTCCCTCTTTTTTCTAACATTGGTACCTTTAGATTGGATGTCTCTTAGATGTTGAAGTCATTGATTAGCTAGTGGTTGATTAGGTATTGGGTCACCCTCTTGACCCTCATCCTTAAAGCAATTGCATTCCTTCATTCATTTCTAAGCATATAATCACCTCAAAAACAAAACAACAAATTCTGAAACTATAAAATAGATTTGTCTTCCCACCTACCAAATAAAGAAAATAGAAAAGGACCATTTTAATTATTTTATGGCTTGATCTGAGACCACTTTTTTTTTGTCCTCTCTTTTTTGTAACATGTGGTATACTTAAATTTATAACTAGTCTAAATAAGAGGAACTTACACCTCTATTGTATGATACGTTACCACGAAAGCCAAATTTATGCAAGCCTGTCTTATGTTTGAGTCATGTACTTGTGCGTCTCACTTTTGTTATTTTTTTTTTCTTAGCAGGAGATTGCATTTGGGTCATCAAGATAATGGACCCAACTTACCAAAAACTTCAGGACAATAGTGTAGAACAGTTATCGAAATGATAAATAGGAATGACAATAGAGCAGATTGAGGACGGTTTTTCAATTATCATCTCCATTCCTGAAAGTCAATCACAATACCATATATGCCCCATTAACTATTCTTTTAGATGCGGGGATGGTGCGAGTGTTAACCAATGGATAACAAAAAAACCGTGATTACCCATTGATAATAATAAAATATTAAAAAATTTAAGATGAAAATACTAAATCTTTTTCATAATCAATAAAACATTAAACAAACAATATACTAATAAGGGCGCGTCTATAGTAGGGGCGCCCCTACGTAGGGCCCTGTCTATTCACCGTTGGATGAGAATCTGTATATAAATAGATTCTCCACAGATTCCCGTTATTCCCCACAGATTCCCATCCAACGATAATTAAGGCATGACCCTATGTAGAGATGCCCCTACCGTAGCCATCCCCTACTAATAATTTTCAAACTTTAAAATTTAAATATATAAGTACATGTAACTCTCTAAATTCATTATTTTATCAAAGATATAAGATTATAAATAGTGTAAAATTAAATACATATCTATATGTATAATAATTTCTCAATGTGAATATATATATATATCAGGACGGGTACAGTGCAGATTATGCTAATAACGTCTCCGTACCATACTCGCATATTAACAGTCCGGTTATTCCCCGCCCCGATTATTTTACCCGCTTGAGTGTAGGGGTGTCAATTCGTGTCGACGGGTCAGGTTCGTGTCGGGTTGAAGTCTAATATATACATAAATTATGTCAATCCGAACCCGACCTGTGACCCGTCGTGTCAGAAAATCATCAACACTAACCCGACCCGCACCTAAAATGGGTTGACCCGAAGCCGACCCGCACAACCCGCTTTGGTGAATAACATCCAAACCACAACCCGATTTTGACCCGTCAACCCGTTTTTGACCAGCCAACCCGCTATGACCCGTATTTTTTTACTTATATTTTCTTTTTCTAAGGTTATTATTGTCTCATTTAAAAAAAAATAAATTAAGGGTAATTTATAAATATAATAATAAATTATAATCCCAAACATTTATATTATACAAATTAAATATATCTATAATAATACTCATAAATAAATTAAATAAAAAATATTTTTATAATTTAATTATATATATATATTTGTTGGCGGGTCAAACGGATCAAGTTCGGGTCAAGCGGGTTGACCCGAACCCGACCTATTTTTTTTATTCGTGTCAGGCTGGTCGACCCGAATCCGACCCGCACTCTTTTTCTTCGACCCTAACCCGTAAAAAATCGTGTCGTGTTCGTGTCATGTTGTAATCCGAATTGCCACCCCTACTTGAGTGGTTTTTCCCTTCTTTGTTCGGATCGGATAACCACGAATACTCGTAACTGTAGGTTATATTACTATCCCTAATGATAAATAAGACTTTATTTGGCCATAATATAAAATAAAATGAACGATGAAGAGTTTCTCAAATAATATTTCTCGAAACGAAAAATAAAATGTTGCCTACCTAGTATTAAGTATGTATTTCTATTTTGAAAAGTCTAGATTCAAGGTGAAATAATATGACGAAGTTCAAGCATACATAAAAAGGATCTTACTATCAGAAGAAGCGCCAACCCATAGGAAGAAGAAAAGGATAAATTGCTTAATAAAACATAATGGGCAAATAGCACTTCTGATAAACCACTTCATTCCCAACTCATTCCATTTGTGGCAAATCTTCGAATCACAACACAATTGTTAATTATTTCATTCTATAGGTTTTTGGTAAACCACCCAAAAGTTGGACATATTTTTTAATTAAAAAAAGTTGGACATATTTTAAGTATTAGTTTCATGATCCTGACCTTTTTCATTTTCTTAGTAATAGATAATCCCTAGCCCAACTGTGAAAGTGACATTCTAAAATATCCTTAAACTTTACATAGGTAGATTAGGTAACCATGTACATCCAACTTAAATTATTGTCAAAACCAAAGAGAAATAGAGAGAGGTGCATTTGAAATACAATACCCACATATTATGTCTTGTTTTTAACTTTTTATGGATTTTCTTTCATTATTCATTCTTTTGTTTTACTTACTGATTTGCTGACTATTTTCACTACCCAATTCTACGGAACTTTGCTAACATCAAGTGAACAGAATAGTGGACCCTGAAACTAGATATCACTTCCCAATGTCCATACTGTGTTGGAACAAAGGGCTATGAAAGGCTTATTTGCATTTTATACATCTTTGGTGTAGTCCCCATTATTTTTCTGGCATTTATATTCCTAACATTATAGACTTTTGACATTTGGTCCCCTTTGTCCAATTCCATCATTAGTCAACTTTTTAATGGCTAACTTGCATGATTAGTCCTAGAACTTTATTTTTCTTTGCAAATTCTTCCCTAACCTGCTATTTTTTCGGCATCTGAATCCCCATATTTATTATGGACTTCTTTTTTTTTTTTTTTCTTTTTTTTTCCAAAAAATTTATCAAAGTAAAATGAAAGTGAACATAAAAAGTTAGACGTATGTGATTACTGTTGAATATTTTTTGTAATTAAAAATTCAATAAAATAAGATTTTTATAGAACAATAGTTAATTAATGAAGATGAGAAAATAAAATATTTCTATTTTTTTGGGCTAAAAAAATGAGTTCCGTTTTTTTTTTCGGTGATTAAATTCTTCTTTATGGGGATTTAAATGCCAAAAAAAAAAAGAAATGAAAGAAAGGTTAAGGATAGATTAGCCAAGATGAATAAATGTCAAAGACCACAAGTACAAATAAGTTTCCACTCAATATCCATTGGAAAAGTTGACTAACGTCACCAAAAATGCCAAAAAAAAAAGCTATAATGTTAGACCATTTCCAACGCATTATGCTAAATAATGGTATACCAATACTAAATTTAGCATTACATGTCAAATTTAGTATGCACTTTTTAAATTTTGCTCTAATGCGTATATGCTATTAATTATAATTGATTGTAATTTAGTAAGAATAAACTTGTAAATAAAATTTAATGAAAAAAATAAATACATATATTGAATTTTGATAATATTGTGAAATATATCAATATTTTATATATAAAATAGTGGCAATATTGTAAATAACAATACATGCTAAAATTTAGCATGTGCACTTTGTGCTATATTTGGCACAACAAATAGTACATGCTAAAAACTATGCCAAATATAGCACACCATTAGAGAGTTATACTAAAATTTAGCATTAAATTGATATTTAGCATGTCAATTAGAGATGCTCTTAGTGACGTAATTGCTAAACAAATTGAACGAGGACTAATCTGGTAAAGAGTTATAAGGTTGGGAACTAAAAATAAAAAATTAATTGACTTTTAAACCCCACATTTTGTTTATATTTTTCTTTTCTCATTATCTTTTAAGTTCATTTTGTCAACTAATGTTAGCTAGTAAAGTGAGATCTGGCAAAGACCCTCAGTTACATTTTCACACTAATTCCACCATTCCATTTCAAATGATTAGAGTTGTAAAACTTCTTAAAATATTGAAGACATTTTCAGCACCTTTTCTAATGTTACCTCTCCTTTTATTGTTTTAATTTACAATTATGATTTAGATTTTATGCAAAGTGACAAACAAAAGCGGTCCATTCTAACCTTAGATTTAGAGTTAGTGGAGAATGTACATATATCAACGTTAACAACAACTACTAAAGTTTACATTTGCCTGCAATTATTTTGGATGGAGACAACCAACATATTAAATATATTTTTTGAATTAAAAATATAATATAAATTAGGAAAAAAAAAACAAATTGGTATAAATAATTTATACTGGGTTTAATAAGTAGTACTTGTAGAGATGTCAATGTGAACCAGATTTTGTGGGACAACCCATATTTCGTAGAAAAAACACGATATCGGCCTGATCCGGTATATATAATAGGGGCTGGACTAGGCCTTATCAATAAACTCATCGGTCCAGCCTGACCCACATTTCATTTATATGTTTTTAATATTATTTATTTAGTTATTTTTGTTTATTTTTAATTTATTTAAATTTTAAAAGAATATGAATCAATTTTATGCACATATTTTATATTTTTAAATATAGAATAACAATGAAATTAAACCTGTATTTTAGCCTATATTCGGCCTGCATAGGTACAACTTACTTAAGCTTGCATAAAATGTAGGTTATCTCCCCTTAATAGGAATAGGGGCCGGGCTAGGCCTAGATTTAATACAAAGCCTACATAGATTTATCAAATGTGGTCTGACCTGACCTATTTTACATCTCTAAATACTCGTCTATTTTTTTCCTAAAAGTATAATCCACGTAGTATTAAGTGCCTGTGAGTAGAGAGTAGTTAATAAATTCTCTTGTTTTGTTTTTAAATTTTGGTAAGAACTACTGATCACATTATAAAAGGACGCGATTACTACCAAACTATGTGTGCAATCACTAATAAGTTTGTTTTCTGAAATTAAAAGAAAATGGTTGTAAATTAGCAATTATAACATTTTCCTTTCGCAATTTGCAATTATAGCATTTCCTTTATTTATTTATTTTTCCTTATTGTATGCACTATCATCAAACAAGCTGCCTGCATAGCATTGGCATTGTATAGCTGGTCAAGTGGGCATTGTATAGCTGGTCAAGTGACAAGTAGTGTTTATTTAACCACGAAAAGTGATACGATAAACCCTGATCAATTATAATACAGTGTTCTCCTATATATACATGTTCTAATCCCAAATTTATTAGTCCTTGTCTATACAGATCTAGATAATAGATGCATTATTAGTCCTTTGTCTCTAAACAATATATGCGAAAATGCCTCTCTTTTCAGATGCAGTTTCTGAAAATCAAAGTAGCAAAATGTCAATCTTTATTCACAATTGGTACTAAAACTCAAAAAATTTTACGGCATCTTGTCATCTTAAAATAACAAATTCAATTACCAATTCTTGATATAAATTAAATTTGAACAATGATGTGATCACAAGCTAAACTCATATTGATTTCTAATATTGTCGAAGTCTATGAGTATTTAGGATACCCTGTCCCTTTGTTTATAGATCAAAAGAAAATATAACAAGTCCGTTCTACGAACATAGCCAAATTTAATGTTTTAGAATTTATCTGATGGGGTATTCAAAAAAAAAAAAAAGAATTTATCTAATGGTTTGTGAGGTTTATTTTATGCTTGCTATAATTTTTTCTGAGATGATTTATGCACTTCAGATTTGATCAAAATGGTTCTAAAAGAAAAGTTCTACTCTGATGTATCCAAAAAAAAAAACAGCTCTATGACATAATTCCCCAAGAAATTAATGGACTACAAAAACCCTTTTATACACACACTAGATTGGAGGAATGGGACCCTAATAATCTGATTTCAGACACTTCGAACTTTCAAGTGATTCGACTTTTTATAGTACGTTTATCAGTGGGGGAAAAAGAATGACAACCTCCTAGCTCAAATTCAAGACTTGTCTTATGATTAAAAATTAAATGGCACGTTTAGACAATATAGATGGAAAGCTTTTAAGGAAAAGAGCACATAAACAAAGCATTTTTTTTTTTTAAAAGGAAACCAATTTAAAAATACATATAAATCATGATATAAAAATAAAAACCATCTTTATGTTGTCCACCAAAAATGACAGGTTTCTCACCTGTCTCCTCATTACAATCCACAAGTGTATCTTCTTCTCTATTTTTCTTTTTTTCTTCCTGATAAAAGATCAAAGTGTATCTTGGTGATTAAAATACTCATCCCCACAATAAGTTAAAGCATAATTTCAAACTTTTCTTAGCTGGGACCAGTCCATATGGTTATAATCATTTTTCCCAGAAAGAAAAGCAAAAATATTCGTAAAAAAAAAATAAATTAAATACTATATAGTAAAATTATAAAAGTAATAACAATAATCAGTAAATTGAGGTCAGATTTCTCCCTCAGTCCACCCCACTGATTGCGATTTTAAACATTCAACTTTTTTAGCATTGTTTTTCAGTAAATGGCCGAATGGGCCCAACCCAGCTGAGCAGAGCTCCCTTCATTCATTTTGAACCAAAACCCCTCTGTCTCTCTGTCTCTCTCTCTCAAATACGCGATCTATGATGCGCCCTGATGCGCACTACGCACACGGCTCAAGTCACGTCGGGTGACTGCCACGTAGCCGCTGGTACGTCAACATCCCCAGTGCGTATTACGCATCCCGTGTATTTTACCAGCGAACAATTCGTATTCAAAATCCTTCTTTAAAAAAAAAAAAAAATTATATAATAAATAACAATGTAAACACCTAATTTCCCCTCCAATTTCTCGTCCTCTTGTCTCTTTCTCTCTCCGCCCCCTCCTCCCAAGCTCCAGCTCGGAGGTGCATGGAGCTTCCCTGTCCTCGTGGTCTTCTTCTAGGGTTTTTCCGGTGTTCCTGAAACGACTGGCTTTTCAAGAAATTGGCCGAATATGAGGTGAAATTTTGGGATTTTGGAGTGGTGAGCTTAGCTGTTCGAGGATTTTGGGGGCGTTGGAGGAGGAAATTTTAGGGTTTTCGGGGGTAGGAATCGCCGGTGGATTTGAGAATGCCGGCGCATAGATCGAAATCGGAGAAGCACGATGCCGCGAAGCAGGTCCGGCGGGACCCTTATGAGGTCCTTGGCGTCTCTAGGAACTCCACTGATCAGGAAATCAAGAGCGCTTACCGGCGAATGGCCCTCAAGTATGTTTAGATTTTTTAAATTTGTTCAGATTTTTTTAAGCTTATGATGCATTTGAGGGTTGAAATATAAGTTTCTAGAACTGGGAATTTCAATATATTGTTTGAATTTTATCTTTTGTTGTTGGACATATTAGGGGGTTTGTTTTATATGCCAATATTGCAATTACTTGTTACATATGGAGTCCCTTTGGCTTGAGCTTCCATTTCATTCAAACTTTGAACTTTATTTTTGTACAAGAGAGAGTAGTGAAGGAACATGAAGGATTTTGTAGCTTCTTTTTTTTTTTTTTCAGAATTTTGTTATATATTATGTGAAATGTTTCCTTTATTTTACTTGGGTCGGGCTGCTAGAGTACCCAAACAACAGGAATAACGGGCAACCGGAATTTTACGTACTAAAGATGGATAAGCTTAGCTGCTTAGGGATATTTAGCAGAAGATTATGGTCTTTCATGTTGTCCTTTGGTAATGATTATAAAGGTAGTTAGTTTAATTTAGAGGTTAATGGTAAGTGCCTGAGAAGTAGCTTTATCGAGTGACTACTGTGTCAATACTCAATTCATAAGAAGTTAAATCCGAGTTGAGCCTTTGAGGAAGTCGCTTGAGCATATGGACGTTTAGATAGTTGTGCGCAAATTTGAAACTGCCCCCTGCATTGATATTATAGCTTTTTCTAAGCTCTTTGACCTTGATAGTGAACAGAGTCAATTTATAGGGAAAATATGCCCTGTTGTAGGAATGTTGAAGACATATGTGAGCATTAATTGCCATTTCTATGTCATTTTTGTTGGAAAAATGTACTTCACATGTTTTGAACTTCAACTAGAAGTAGACTGAAGTACTTTTTTGGGTATGTCTTTCTTTTAAGTCAATGAACTACAGTAAATAGTAACAGCTGATAGGCTTTGCATCATATATTTTCCACTTTATGTGTTACCGACATTCTTGTTTGGATTTTGTTTTGCTTCAGTGGTTGACATTGTCAAAATGACCGGTGGTCTTAGTCTTGTTGGTAAGAAGGTGAAGGTTTTAGGTCTCAAGAAGCCATACATAATGATAAATGGTACTTTTTTAAGTAATTAAAAGAAATTGTTGCAGGTACCATCCTGATAAGAATGCAAATGACCCTCAAGCGGCTGATATGTTTAAGGAGGTCACATTCTCATATAACATCTTGTCAGATCCGGTTAAACGACGTCAATATGATACAGCTGGGTTTGAGGTATGATATTATTGCTTAGATATCATTAATAGACTTGTGATTCTATCGAGAATCATAAGTCACATTCTGGCATTTTGGGGTAGTTGTGATTCTAGTTGTTCTTATGATAATAACTGGTTTGCCATCATCAAATTTCGAGTAATTTATTTTGGCTTCTATTTTTGGTATAATGAGAAAATTGGCATCTAAGATAGATTATTATTGTTGACTAGGCTGTTGAAGCAGAGAGCCAAGAATTGGAGCTAGATCTTTCAAGTTTGGGCGCTGTCAACACCATGTTTGCTGCCCTTTTCAGGTTAGTAGTTATGTAGTCTCTCTTTTTGTTCTTCATATGTGTATATATATTTATTTATTTTTATCTAAACTTTTTGAAGAACTTGTGATAAATATTCTTAAGAGATTTATGCCTTATGTCATATATACCAGTAAACTTGGGGTTCCAATTAAGACCACTGTGTCAGCAACTGTCTTGGAGGAGGCACTTACTGGCTTGGTCACCGTTCGTCCACTTCCACTGGGGCAGCCTATATCCAGAAAGGTGGAGGTGTCCTTTAACTTCTTCAAGTTTCTGTTTTATTTTTAACTGTTTTGTGTAAATTTTGGTTATATGTTTGTTTATTTTTCCCATTTTCAACAGGTTGAAAAGCAATGTGCTCACTTCTACTCTGTCACAATTACTGAAGAGGAAGCACAAGCTGGATTTGTTTGCCGAGTGCAATCATCTGACAAAAGCAAGTTTAAGGTTGATTCATAAAATATATTGCAGATCTTTTGCGTGGAACTGATTGCCTTTTGTTTTATCGGCTGTTCTGATAAAATATATGTATGTAACTACATTGGTTTCAAAGTATGAAAAGTATTTTAATGTGGCAATTTATCTTGATGAAAATTCTATCTTGGGTTGAAGTGAAGGTTAATCAAGTTTTGTGTTTTTGCCTGATTACAACACTCACTGAATTGTCGTCTTATTTCTTTCCACCCTTTTTTTTTTCCCAGTTATTATATTTTGATCAGGAAGTGAGTGGTGGATTAAGCCTTGCCTTACAGGTACACATTTAAGAAAAAAAGGAAAAAAATATATGTATACATATATGTAAATTGTGTTGGTTCTGAATCATTTGTGGACTTCTGTCTATGAATTATGGGTCTGGTTCAGAAACATTTCTTAGTTCCTTGAAGATGAAGATGAATGGAATTTTCGAAGATGAAGATGAATGGAATTTTCCATTTCCTTGTAGTGGATAATTTATTCTGGACCTTTAAAATCTAATCATGGCCTTATATCTTGTTTGGTGTCTACCTTACATATTTTGTTTGTTTATTAGGAGGACAGTGCAAAAACTGGGAAGGTTACATCAGCCGGGATGTATTTCCTTTGTTTCCCTGTCTACCGATTGGATCAGACAGTGAATTCGGTAAGCTGTTATCACATGTCGGCGTAAAAGAATTAATTTGTCGACTTCAATTCTGTTTCCTAAATTCACACTCTCTTTTCCACTGAACTGGATTATTTGAAAATTTGTTGCCAGGTAACTGCTGCAAAGGATCCTGATGCTGCCTTCTTCAAAAAGTTAGATGGGTTTCAGCCTTGTGAGATAACTGAACTGAAGGCTGGCACCCATGTGTTTGCTGTTTACGGTGTGTCCATTGATTCTATGTCCAGTATAAATTATTATTTAATTTTGCACTACTTCTTTCTGACTATTTTTGTATTTTGGAAAATTCTTCTAGGTGACAATTTTTTTAAAAGCGTAAGCTACACGATAGAAGCTCTTTGTGCTGAACCTTTTGTGGAAGAAAAGGACAACCTAAGGGCTGTAGAAGCAGAAATACTAACTAAAAGGGTGGAGTTGTCAAAATTTGAAACTGAATACAGAGAGGTCCGGACTTGACATGAACATTTATTAGCTTGTATTTAAAGTTAATTCTTTTCCAGAAGTTTTCACCCTGTGTGTTTTGACAGGTTCTGGCCCAGTTTACAGAAATGACTAATAGATACGCACAAGAAATGCAAGAGGTAAGTTAAGCTTGTGGAAACCTTTTTCGTGCTGTTTCTTTTATCTCTCTAAATTGTCTCTTCTTTGTTCAACACAGATTGACAACCTTCTCAAGCAAAGGAATGAGATACATGCCTCGTATACAGCTGCCCCTCCAATGAAACGGAGTTCTAGTAGAAGCAGGAACAAGGGTCCGTCCAAGGAGGTTAAAGAAGATGGCCAAGAGAGAGAAAAGCGATCAACTTCAAGAGATCGGCCTAAGAAGAAAAAGTGGTATAACATCCATTTAAAGGTCGACAAGCGGAAGCCATGCTGATAAGGTGAGAACTTGTGATAACTTTCTTCTCTTAAACGAATTGGGTCGCTTACCTTTCCATTTAGTCTCATTGGTATGCTGGGGTTTACTTTAAGTGCTACAGGGAAACTCTGTTGGGAGTGGTCTCACATCCATGCAAACCCAGTATGAGGCTAAAGGCCGCATTTTGTATCCGAAAGGCTTATGGATGAGGTAGAGACTATTGACTTCCGGTGAAATGGCTCTATTACAGACGACAACAACTCGTTCTTGTAAAATTCTTGTATTTTTGATGTCTTTATTATTTTCTTAGTTATTTTTCTTGGTATTTCATCTATTACACATGTAAATCACGTAATTTATTCATGGAGGTCCTTTCGTCGCCTCATTGATTGCTTGTATTTTTGGGATAAAGAAAATGGAGAAATGTGCCAGGATGTCTTTACTCCTGTAGAAGTAGCCTGTTATCCTCGTCCAATTCAATGTAGTAATTAGAAATTGATAAACATGTTTATTTTTCCATTTGGGTACCATTTTCTCTCTTTTTCTTGTTTTTGTTGTATTATTTTTTTGCACTTTATTTCCATTTTCCCAGTCATTGCTTAGTCGGTTATCTTTGTTGGCTGTTGCTTTATAAACTTTTGCCGTACATGGGCAATAGCATATAAGAAATGCTTGAACGGTTCGAATTTCTGAAGCTTTCCTTATTTCTTATGGTATTACGAAGTTGACGACTATACATGCCACAACCAGTGATTTCAAACGGTATTTTCTTTGAAACTTGATAATCGGCTTTCGGACATATTTTTATTAAGTTGAAGTGAAATGTTAAATGTAATTTTTTTTTAATTTTATTGCATAATATGTGGATTTTATTACCTAGTTTAATACTTTAATAATGCAACAAATCATAGTGAAATTTACGTGTCAAGTAGTGAGATTGAGAGAATGCAAAAGAGTGTAAAAGAGAGTGTTATTAGTAAGCTCGTGAAGAATAATAAAGAGGTAAGGAACAAAAAAAAGAAAAAAAATGAACAAAATTAATGGGTACTTGAAACAATATTGTCGTGTTGAAACATTGTAAGACGGTCTTCTTTAAATTGAGATTTATAAGAAAAAAAAAAAAACCAAAATGGTCCTCTTGCTCTTGTTGTGCAGCTAGTGCTTCTTAGGTGGTTTTGAGAGAGTTAAACGCATCACATCTGCGTCTCACCTCTCCCTTCCTGCCCGTCTTGACCTTTTGAACGCTAAGCTTCTCCATAACATGAGCAAAATCCTGAAAGAACTTGGTCTGGTTCGCCGCATAGAGGTCGACGTGAGGCTTCGTCCTCTTGTCCGTGGCCAATGCTTGGTCCGACGCCAACAACGCCATGCCTCTCTGCAAGTTCTTGTAGTACATATTATCGAACTTGTTCGGCGTCATCACGTCATTGAATGCCGACATGGACGGATCTCTCGTGTAGTTCTCGCATAATTTCCTCAGCCCTGCCGCAAACTTGGGATTGTAAGCGGGATCAAACTCCGATTTCTTACTGAAATTGAAGATTCTATTGCTAAATTGCGCGCAATGCGCGAATCCGATCGTGTGAGCACCAACCAACGCGACCAGTTCTTGCACGGAGAATTTCTTAGAAGCGAAGAGAGCGATGATTTGGGACAGTGGCATGTTTGGCCTAGGAAGGTTTCCTTCCACCTGATCAGCTCTGGACACGAGGCCGTCTTTTCGGCCGAGCCTGACGGGGTAATAAGGCCCGCCTTCGATGGTGACCAAGTCGCGGGCCGCGGTGGCGAGAATATCGGCGCAGGAGACGATGCCGGGGCATTCGAGCTCAAGCGCGGTCTTGACACGCGTGACGAGGTCGAAACCGTCGCCAGAGAGGGAGAGGTTGATGTCGGCGTCCCGCTCGGCCTTGTTGAAGGCGTTGGTGGCGACGAGGATGGAGGCGTCGCAGCCTTCGACGAGGCAGTCGTGGAAGAGGAGGCGGAGGGTGGCGGCGGCGGTGGTGGGGGCCGCCAATTGCTTGTCCTGCACGATTTGTCGGATGATTTCCGGGAATTTCGGGCATGTTTTTTGGTAGTAGTTTGGGGTGAGCTTTGATTCTGTCGTGGAGGGGAAGGATGTTAGGAGCGGGAGGGAGAGGAGAATAATGAGATGGAAAGCCATGGCTTTTGGGAGACCAGAGAGAGAGAGAGAGAGAGAGAGAAACGTGAATGGAGCTCTTTGTTTGGTTTGTTGGAGGAAAAATAAGAAGAGGGGGATTGTGGAGGAGAGGATTTACAGGAGGGAGAATGTTTATATTTGGATTCTGGAGGGAAAGGGAGAGAGAGAGTCAGTTAGTTATATGATTGGATTGGGCCTTTCAAAATGGACCAAAATTATGGGCTAGGCCCATATATATGGACTGGGGAAGCCCATTCACGAAGCCTGTAAAGTACATAGAATGATGGGCTGGGCTGAATGATGGTTTCATTTCACTGGGCGGGATAAGTTGACAGCTACCACTCATTTCATTTAACAAATCAATTAAAGAAAAAACTAGGTGGATAATCAAATTTTAAAATTAATTTAAGTATATGTCTATATTTTAAAAGTTATAACAAAATGTCGATTTTTTTAAAGTTTCAGTTATAAAGTATGTTGTATTTCCATTTGAGTTTCTAGCATTTTTCACTTATAAAAACCAAAAAGAATCACAAAAATACGGAGGTCAGATTTTTTTCCTAATTTTCGTATGATTTTTATTAGAAAAATATCAGTTGTTAAATTTTTTTTAGAAAAATACCATTTTTAAAATAATTATCAGTTACCCGTTTCTGAAAACTAATTATCGATTACCAGTTATATATTAATTATAAATACATTTGGTTATTAGTTACTAGTTTCTGGTAACTAGTTACTAGCTACTAGTTACTATTTTAAAAAATATCATTTTTCTAATAAAAATTGTACCAGACATAAAAAAAACACATGCCACCGTATTTTTCAATTTTTTTCCCCTAAAAATGCCATAAAATGCCCAATTTCTCCTTCCATTTTTGTCATTAAGTAAGTTGAATTTTTAACTGTAAAATTTTGAACTTGGTCATGAATTGAGTTTTGAGCCAAAAAATAGTCAAATAACTAGTTATCTCATAATTAAACATACCACCACCCCTAAATCATACCAATTCTGTGAGATAGAAAGACAATTCTACCCTGAAAACAAGCAGGACAAGGGGTTTGTAATAATTAAAATATTTTTTCTTAACTAGATTATTTATTCGTTATACATCCCCTCAAACATAATTAATAAAACACATCATCGAGTATAATCCTAAATAATTAAAATATTTTTAGTTAAATGAAGTTTGTATAGTAATAAACGAATATACTATAAATTCAAAATTTTAACATTTTTTCTCTTAAAAACCCTAAAAAATAATTCAGAAATTTCTATTTTCTTTCTCTAATTCTCAAAAACTCTAAAAATGATTCAATGACTCTAGCTCTCCCTCTATCTAATTTTCAAGAATCCTAAAAAAATTCTCCCTTTAATTTTCAAGATCCCTAAAAATAATTATCAAAATATCTTGATTATTAGGATGATCAAACCAAAAAGTTAAAGAAGAAAAAGAAGACAAAGGAATGAGGAATTTTCAAAAGGAGCGTGAAAAGAAATTTTGTTCGAATTTTTATAGTTGATAAATTTGAGAACATGAATCTTTCAAATAAGGTGTGTTAAGAAAATTTTCTAATTTTAAATTTTAAATAGGGGTCCATTTAGAAAAGGGTGGAGAGAGAAAAAAGAGGATGGTAATAGAGCAACTCAAATTTAAATTTTTACCATTTTACTGTTTCTTTTTTGTGTTAAATATAACATTTATGTTAGAAATGGTCTTATGTGCTCTTAACTTTCAAATCAAAATCCATAAATTTCTAATTACTAAACGAGGAGATATGTCCACCTACCAAACTTTAAAAGAAATAAACAAATAAATAAATAGAGGGTTTTTTTTTTCTTTTGCAAAAAAAACCCTAAAAACATGTGATATCTTAATAATTAACACGTTTTCTTTTCCAATTCAAATCTCACTAACTTTACCTTTCAAAGGGGAAAAAAAAAGAAGATAAATCTCACTAACTTTAGAAATGTCCAATTAGCTTGATTTATATTTTCATCTTCTCAATCTCTTCCATAGCCAAAAAAGAAAAATCATTTTCCAAAAGTCATGACCATTTTTTAAAAATCCAATTCCATTTTTCGCCCATTTTTTTTAATACTGTCCGTCAAAAAATAAGTCAACAAAGCATAAATATTAGTTACTAATTATATCAAACAATTGTGGTGGCCAACTTAACATAATCAGTAATCACACCCACTTTTACTGATCTTAAGGTTCAAATCCCGTTCAAAAAAAAAAAAAAAAAAAACGTCCAAAAGAAATTCTATATCATACAATTACCATAAAAAAAAAAAGAAATCAATGCCTCAATGGGTATTAGCTGCGTCTTGCATACCAATCAACAACTCGTTAATTAAATTATTCCCCAAACTTTATTGGGATTATTGATTCTCTTAAAAACTCCGGTAATGATCCCCTTATTTCATGGGCTCCAAATTTCGATTTTCTTTTCTTTTTGAATCAAAATTCTGAAATTACCCAAGTAATAAATAATGCAGACCAGATATTTTACAACCGTCATATTAATTACCCCTTGATAATTATAGAATCAAAGCACACGGTCAACTACTATAGTTACAGCTAACCACCGAGTCAATGTCATTATTAATCAAATCTCAACTCAATTAGTTCGAATGGCTTGATTTGGCTAAAATCAACACACCATAAATGAAAAATGGGTAAAATGTGGTCATAGAATAGTGCTACGGAGTAATGCTATTGTCACATAACATTAATGAATATATCAAGCCATACACAAATTTCGTCACAAATGCAACTATAATACCCAATAACACTAGTAGGTAGTGTATGTAAAACTCCACTTGACGTATCACTAGCTTTTACTCATTTTCCATGCCCGTATATCCGAGTATACGACCAGATGACCCATGTTGTATTGACATTGACTCTTGGGCCACAAGGCCTAAGATGGTCACGTGCATGGAGCGCTACCGTGGTCCTAACCACACCTTTACCCAACTTAATCCAACTTTTGCTTGTAATCTATAAGAGAGCATTATGGGCCTAAATTTGATCAATTTTAGAGTCGGCCTTTTTCTTCTTCTCGCGACCAAATAATTCGAATATTCACGTAAAAACTAAAAAAAGGAAACAAAATCGGTTACATCGAATCGTGACAAGACATGAGTACAGAGATTTCCTTTTTAGCCAAAAGAGATTTTTATATTTTAACGTCTAAAATTGGAAAAAATTAAAATATGCACGCGTATATAAATATATATATATATATATACACGTAAACCATATCCGAATACTTCCAGTCTACACAAATTCATGCTTTGTTAGCGGCGAATGAAGATTCTTTCCAACTTAATCGACGGTCCGGATCNTATATATATATATATATTGGTAATGAGATCAGGGCGAAGGTGTAATTCTTTCTGGGTCCTATAATCCTGTGTGAAATTGAATTAGATTATTAAGATAAGAGTATAGGATTAATATGGGGAGCGTGACGTCTGACGACGAAGACGACGGGTCCTCGGATCGGCGGTGCGGGAGTTACAGCATGAGCGCCGACGTGAGCGAGTCGGACAGCTGCAGTAGCAGCAGCTTCTCGTTACGACCCGATGGAGGAGTTGGAGATGGATCCTACGTTAATTCTTCCTCTCCACGCCTCTTCACCGATAAATTCCCTTTTCCGTTCGTCGGCGGCGGCGACTTGCTCAATTCCGACGACAAACCAGAGAAGCTTTATTATGACTTATCTGGTATCTTTCGGTTTTTCTAAATTTTTGTCTTTTAAGGAGATTTGTTTTTTAATGTTTTGCTTTTTACTTTTTTATTTTATTTTATTTTTAAATACTCACCTTTACTACTCAGTAAACGGAATGAGTTGAAAGGAAATAAAGTCAAATAAATTACTGTAAAAAGCTAAAATTTTATTACATCTATAACTAATTACTGGTACGATGCTACAGACTAATAATCATGATCATTTGACTTTGGATGTGACCAAATTGTCTAGTAATGAAGTTGAAAGAAAATCTGTATTAATTTTTCCAGCAGCCAAATGGGTTTTTTTTTTTTTCTCTTTCAAATGAAATTCTAAAGTATTATGTGGACTAGACTTGTAGAGATTTAGTTTGCATTATTCTTAATAAAAGAACTAGTATAATTAAATTCGCAGAGGTTGAGATGATGAAGGAGAGGTTTTCTAAGCTTCTGCTTGGAGAAGATATGTCTGGAGGAGGAAAAGGAGTCTCTACTGCCCTCGCCATCACCAATGCCATAACCAATCTTGCGGGTTAATCTCTCTTCCTCTTGAGTTCTCTGTACTCATGTATATGGTGTTATTCTTCTTATGAATATTTGTATTGTTTAATTCGTAATCTGGTGTTTGTGATCATGGCAGCGGCTGTGTTTGGCGAGCTTTGGAGGTTAGAGCCTCTTGCGCAGCAGAAAAAGGATATGTGGCGCAGAGAAATGGAGTTGCTATTATGCGTAAGTGACTCAATTGTTGAGCTTGTACCTTCGAAACGGCAGTTCCCAGGTGGGGTTACATTCGAAGTCATGGCGACTCGGCCTCGCCCGGACCTATCCTTGAACCTCCCTGCCTTGAAAAAGCTTGATGCAATGCTCCTTAGCATGCTTGATGGGTTTTGCAATACGGAATTCTGGTATGTCGAGCGAGGTGTGGCTCTTGACAATTCTAACGATGACAATGGACACGTGATTGGTGGGAGGGCTTCAATTAGCCAGGAAGACAAGTGGTGGCTGCCAATTCTGAAAGTTCCCCCATATGGGTTGTCCGAGGATTCCAGGAAGAAGTTGCAGCAATGTAGGGACTGTTCTAATCAGATACTAAAGGCCGTGAGGGCGATTAATAGTGCCGTGCTTTCTGAGATGGAGATTCCCAAAGCCTACTTGGAGACATTGCCCAAGGTGTGTGTGTAACTCACTCATTTGACGCTTCTCAATGTTATTGACTTGGTATTATTTTTGGTTATGTGCATATTCCTTTCCTGTTTGGTACTCTGTTTTATCCGAGCTTTTCGTGTTTAGGAGTATATTGATTCTGTATGTTTTTGAATTCTCTTTAGGCTTCCAAGTGTTCTTAGATTGGAAGAGAAAGTTTTGTTGTCGTTAAAGTAAAGAGTGTACTGAAAAACCGGCCCTTCATTCCGTGATTGAGAGCTGATATTCTTTGTTTTTTTCCTATTGAAACCACAGACCGGAAAAGCTTGTCTCGGGGAGTTCTTTTATAACTGCATAACAGTTGATAAGTTCTCCCCGGAAAATCTTCTTGATTGTCTGGACCTTTCATCACTACCTCTGACCCTTGAGATAGCTAACAGGATTGAGGCAGCTTTGTATATTTGGAAGGAAAAAGCGCATGCGAAACAGTCTACCGATAAGAAAGGAAAGCGTTCATCTTGGGGTGACAAGGTCAAAGGCCTTGTTTCCGACACTCAGAAGAATCTCTTGCTAGCCGAACGAGCGAAGAGCCTTTTACGCAGCCTGAGGCGTCGTGTTCCTGACCTTCCACAAACTATACAGGACATGAGCAAAATTGAATACAATAAAGTATGTCATCTAATAAAAGTATATCTCTTTTCTGTTTAGACGTGTAAGCTGAAATTACATACACATTCTAGTATTTTTCTTTTATGTCATGAGAATTTGCATTCTACTTCCAGGATGTGGGGAAGTCGATTCTCGAGAGCTACTCGAGGGTGATGGAGAGTCTAGCCTTTAACATAGAGGCCAGGATCGGTGATGTTCTCTTTGTCGATGATACGGTCAAGCAAAGCGCTGTTTCGGAATCAATGCCTGATCTGGTGAGCAGAAATGGTGTTGGTGGGCTACCCATCCACAAGAAGATGTCCCCTAGCCCTTTCTCCATTCACCATACTCCTTTCGCCTCTCCACTGGCAACTCCAACGTTGTTCTCTTCGACGCCACTAGGTGGAAGTCCTGGAAGAACAGCTCTTGCTTTGAACAAGAACTTCTCTTATAAGGAAGCACCAGACATAAGTCCAGAGATACTTGTAGCAGCTGATGTTGAAAGGGATTGGTCATATGTCGGGAACCTTAGCGCTAGACGTTCCACTGGGGACGCTCCTGAGCGAGATTGATCAGTGAAAGTAACTTATCATCACATCCTAAGTAGTGACATTGACCTAGGAAGTTTAATGGTTTATCAATATTCTCAACGAAATTATGAACTCGTTTGTGGTTCTCGGTGGTATATATTGGTGGGGGTAAAGCATGTACATTCTTTAGCAGTGGGCTTTTAGCGATTTAGAATAGGTTCAAGTTTTGACCATTGGCTTTTCATCAGGTTATAGATGAAGAAAGAATATTATGCTTGCTTTATACTTTGTGGTGTTTATGAAGACATTTTCACCCTCCAGTTTGAGATGATCAACTCAACTTGGTAAATCCATTATGATAGCTATTGCACAATTGCATTATGAGCTTTAGAGATGATCTAATGTTATTTGGTGTGAGCTCAATTCTTATGATCTAATGTTATTTGGCATGAGCTCAATTCTCAGTTGTTGAGATACTTGGACCATTTTAAGCTATTACTGACGATACACAGTTTTTTCTTCCTCAGAACGTTGACCTGAACGATAAAAAGGAGAAAGAATCAAATTAGAACTTATTTATATGTAAATGTACATAGATTTATAATGGATTGTTTGCAAAAGGAACAAGTAGATTGTTTACCATATATTATGTATTTCTTTATACGGGTAGGATACGAAATTCTTTGAACCCACAAGATCTGAAAATTTTGGAAAGAGAAATACAATTTATCTCTTTTTTTTTTTTCGTTGAAATAATTATAAAATTACATAAAACATCTCTATTAAAAATTGGAGATAGTTTTAGTTCTTTTTCTTAAATTGGGTAATAGGTATGTAGACATTAAAAGAAGAAATAAAGGTTGATTTCAATCATAATTTATAGATGAGCAAACTTGGAAAAGGGAATCAAATAATACGGTTGATTTTACTCCTAATTTTCAAATGAGCAAACTTAGGAAAGGGAATCAAATTTCATTATTTATTTATTTTTTTCCAAAACTCTTTCATTACAAAACCTTTTCGGCTTTTCCACGACGCTTCTCTAAGACAGATTAGTAAAAGTGCCTTAAATGCTATTATGGTTGTCTTAGCAGCAAAGTCGGGGTAACATTGGAAACTCAATTAGAAACAAGATCGACATTCGGCAATGATAGCTAATATTGCCTATTTGTTTGTATTTATTTACTAATGTTAAATCAGACTACTCGTTTATCATGATAAAACGTTCAATTTGTAGAACTTTAAACAAACAGTTGGAAAACATAAAGAAGAGACATAAAGTTTTTTATCATAGTTTAACACAACTGAGTTATGCCTACATCTACGGGACTTGGTCTAGCAAGTAAACAATCTACTAGAAATATGAACAGAGTACAAATACAGGTCTTACATAAAAATCTAGAACTCCCTTCTAGTTTGTCGCTGATTTGAACTCTAATTTCCTCCGTGGAATTTGTTTCTTCAACCTTGTGCTAAACTTCCTTCGGCTGCCATTGATGAACTTCCTAGCTCTGGCAAGAACGCACTGTCTCTTCTTGAAATCAGGTAATTATGGAGCTCCATATTCTCAGTGGAATCAATGGTGGACTCTATGGACAATAGAAAACTTAGAGGTAAACACACAAAACTCTAAGGAAAAGAAATTTGCTCATAAAGTAAGAAAGCCTCACAAAATATCTCTGAAAGTAATGCTGAAAGGACGTAAATCAATCTGAAAAGAAGCTTCCTATTTATATAGGAAAGTACAAAGTGACTTAGCTAAAAAATGACAGTTATCATTGCAATGTCTAAATATGTAATGACTCAGATGTATTACCCAAACTCAGATATAAAGGTGACATCTTGACAATCAGGCACACTGATTTGATACATAAATACTAATCGAACTCAGATCTAAAGGTGGCATTTTGACAAAATAATTAGTCATACAGTTAAGACATACAACGTCAAACTTCTCTTGAAAAAGTCAAACTTAAAGGCTCCGTCTTGACAGCATATGTTGATGTTGAGTCGTACTTTGTATCATCAATCATTCTCTCATATTTTGAAGCTGACAAACATATGATTAAGAACTAATAATCTACTTGAGTATGTAGCAAGTTAAATTGAAAGGATCACAAGACATTCAAGACGGATTATGGAAAAGAGCTTGAAGACAAATATTAAGATAATAAGACCTAGATTAGCAAAAGTTATATACTCAGTTCTTGTATTAGAATATTTGTCTACATATTGTATGATCTTCCTAGCTCAAATTTTTTATAAAATTGGAAAATTTTAAAGCTAAACTGTCAAATTTGTTTATGTGTTTGAGTCTATCGTCTTCTTTGAAACTTTCTTAAACAATGTTCTTTTAGATGTGGCTCCTTTCCACTTTTTCGACAGAGATTTCTCTGTTTCTAGAGGATTTACAGAGGACTGATTTTTAGGCCATGACGGATATGAAGCCAGAGGTGCATTAGGTGCCACCAAGGAAGCTTGAGCCTTTTCGATTTTGTCTGTCATAGAATCTGTGCAAAAAGGAGAAGAGGACAATAACTCTAGCCACAAGCAAAGCTTGAGCAAACGTTAGTATAGCAGAAAGAAGATAGATGAACAGAGATGAAGAGGAAGAGAGAGAGAGAGAGAGAGAAAGAGGAAGTAGATAAATAGTGAGGATGAGAGAGAAATAATTAGAGACTAAATATTCGGAACAAAATAAGCTCTAAAACTGAAAAGACAAGTGGAAAAATGGGAAATTTAAAATTCAAAAACACTTCCCTGATTTTTATATATATATATTTTAATTAATTTTTTTTAAGTTTTTTTAGTGGTGATGTACTCAAAAACGACAACAAAAATACGAATGAACAAACATAAACGACAGTTGTGGTTATAAAATCAAGTGGATGAACTGTTAAAACAAACAATCAATTTTATAAAACAAATTAGACAGAGCAGTTGGACAATCAGACAAAATATTCTCTGAGCATGATATGACAAAATTGTGAGGTGAATATGAATTTGAACAATTTAGTGACAGTTGTTTTTAGGCAAATCATACAATTTTATAACAAGAGTGAAATCATTTGTATTTAATTTAACCAGATTTATTAAGCAAGATCAAAGAACATTTAGTGTGCGTATTTTTGCAATTCAAGAACTTTCACTCAACTCATGATATAGAGGATGAAAATATAAATGAGTATTT
>JXTC01000042.1:1061476-1108198 GCA_002914845.1 Trema orientale | reverse complement strand
TCAAATATGTCTAGTCACAAGAGCATAATATCTACTAAATCTAGACAAGCTAAAATATATTAGTCACAGTAACTGAGATCAATAAGCAAGGAGAATCACAAGTTGAATTTCAGCAAACAAGTAAAATCAAAAGTGATAGAACATGGATAAGACAGTTTAATTATTATTAGTTAATAATCACTTGAACTACTCAACACATACACATACACATACACACGTACACACACTAAGTATTCCCTATTTTTACTTAATATATAAGACTAAGTCACACAATACATGATGAAATCTCTCTATGAAATAGAGCAAACTCCAATAGCCTTGCGTAATAATTCAAATCTTGGGATATCCAAGGCTTTTGTAAGTAAGTCAACTAATTATTTTTCTATTTCAACATGTTCTATACTTATCAATTTAGGCTCTACTAAATCACAAATGAAATGATATCTGATATCTATATGCTTTGTACTAGAGTGCTGAATAAGATTTTTTAAAATGTTTATAGTACTTGTATTATCACAAAAAAATAGTCACAATGTCAAGCCTGATTCTATAATTACCAAGCATTTGCTTCATCCAAAAGAGTTAAGTACAACAACTACCTACTGCAATATATTCAGCCTTAGTTCTAGAGAATAATATGGAATTTTGCTTCTTATTGTGCTATGTAATAAGATTGTTTCCTAAAGTAAAAGCATCCACCTGAAGTACTTTTCCTGTCACCAAGGCTCCCTGCCCAGTCAGCATCACAAAATCTTACAAGAAAAAGGTTAGTGTCTTTGGTTATCCAAATCCTAAAGTCTAATGTCCTATTCATATATTTGAGGATCCTCTTCACAGCTGTAAGGTGTGACTCCTTAGGATCTGCCTAATATCGAGCATAAGCACCAATACTAAAATAGATGTCAGGTCCCCTACATGTCAGATATAACAGGCTACCTATCGTGCTTCTAAATAGTGTGTGATCAATGCTGATTCCTTTTTTATCTTTACTCAACTTGATATTTGTACTTATTGGAGTTCACATTGTCTTTGAGGTATCCATACCAAACTATTTGACAATGGACTTGGCATATTTTTCTTGTGAGATAAAAATGCTATTGTCATTTTCTTTGATTTGAAGACCTAAATAGACATTTAGTGTGATATCCTAAATTCTAAAACGATACCAAGTTACTCACATAATTAAGAGCTAATAATAATCATACTAACATAAAATTTATTTTCATATATTAGTGCCATTTAGGTGCACTTAATTTTGAGTACTTGTATTATAATTTTCTTGTGACTATTAACGTAAATTATCTAAGTAATTTTGCAGTGAAATGCTCGGGACAAGATCTTTGGTACGAATTTGACATGTCTTAATTTGATAACATTATAGAACTGCATGTTGGCACATACTAAATTGATTAATTTTTTTTAGCATGACAATATACATATATACACGATTCCTTATTATTTTGAGCGTGCCTTTAATTTCTTCATGTGCATAGATAATATTATTATTGTTTTTCATTAAGTTGGTAATAAATGTATATGTGTACATATAAATTTAATTATTCTAAATAATGACTTGTTATTTGTTCACCTATTCATTTTCTTTTATATATAAAATTAATGTAATAATAATGTGAAACGCGTCTTGTTATGCTTTCTATGTTACATAATTATTAGTATAATTTTATTTCTATATTTAAAAAAAAAAGAAAGAAAGAAAATTAATTAAATAAACCGACTTAGAATAAGTCGGCAATTCCTTGTTAAATAGTTTTGTTTGTCTTCTTTCTTTTAGATTCATCTAAAATATTGTATCTCCTCTCTATCACCGACTAGAAAAGTCCTCTTCTTCTTTAATCATTCTCTCTACTCTCTCTTGCAACTGTATATCATCATTCCACCTTCACCTTCCTCTACTCTCTCTAAACTCAATTGTATAAAAAAAAAAAACTGTACAGCTATTAGAAGTACGAGCCTAATCCCCACTAGCTTCCAATTAGTAGTAGAAAAGTAAGTTTCTTTTCTTTTACTATAATAAGTTGGTAGGAAAAGTAATACCCCTTTCTATGATAATAATCATTGCTATGTACTTTACTTTTTGCTTTTCATGAAGATACTTGATATATATATTAATTGGTCTTGTGTTTGTAATTAATACCCATGAATTTATGTGACTTGCTGTACGTTTGCTGTTGTGTGAACTTTTATTTGTTGTGTATACTTTTATGTATTAATTAATAGAAGAGTCCACCAATAAAGCTGAAAGTTTCGGTTGAATATTATAATACCAATAGCTATCCTAGTTTCAATGAAAGTGTATGAGTTTAACAGTAAGTACATTTTTGAAATTATTTAAAAAATTAAAAAAAATTAAAAAAATTAATTAAGTCTAGAGGATTTTATGTTTTTATAATATTTATAAGTGGGGCATTTCATGGTTGGGATATTTAGATATGTTNCCTAGTTTCAATGAAAGTGTATGAGTTTAACAGTAAGTACATTTTTGATATTATTTAAAAAATTAAAAAAAATAAATAAAATAAATTGAGTCTAGAGGATTTTATGTTTTTATAATATTTATAAGTGGGGCATTTCATGGTTAGGATATTTAGATATGTTTTATTATTCACGTGCATATGCTACTAGTTATGGTATTAGCTCATAAGAATTTTTGTACATGTTTCCTTAGTCTTAAGCTCGTTTCGATTAGCTTGGAATTACACTTAGTCACTTTCAAGAGAAACTGAGTAAAAGAACACAAAAAGATATAACAGCTCACATATCTCAATTTTAGGTACTACCGCACTTGATTGTTATTACTTTCCCTAAATTCTTGAATTGGTATTAGCATATTTTATAGAACTAGTTCTAGATCCTTTAAATGTATTGTGTATATGTATATACTCAACTAACTCCTTGTGTGTGTGATATTATTGCTTATTAATTACTATTGTACTTCGTATAACTAAAATAAATAGATTCTTGGGGATTGCACTTAATTAATGGCTTTGATGAATTATTTGAAACGTGTACTGTACTGAGTTAGAAAAGACTAGATAATTGTTAGCCTTGAATGAGATCTTATTTTACACTAGTAGTACTTTTTGACTTTTATTTATTTATTTTTTTTACTTTTATCTAAACGTAGTATATATCGTATACTCCATGTGTTATATAACCAAAACTTAGAATTTGGTATCAATTATATATTTTGTAGTGCCTTTATTTTATTTTATTTTTTTGTGAACTAAACTATATAGTTTAATGAACAGCCTATATATGGAATTATATATCACTTTATTCTTTAGATTTTAAATCAGTTATCTATTAGTTCTATACTTGCCGATTATGTGTATTTCACTTGTCTTTTTATTAAAGTACAATTTTCATGTCTAATTGCCTTTTGGCTAATTTGTTTACGGCTATTTAATTAGTACTTATTTAAGCACATAAAATTTCGGCAATTAGCATATTATCGAGCTAAAAAATTTAAAGTGTCAATTCTTGTAGTTTTGCATGCTTAGTGACCAAATAAGTTGGTAACTGATAATATAAAAGATCATGTCAGTTGTACCTTGAGCGAAGAGCATTTCACAAAGAAATACGTAAAAGTTCGGATTCGAGGTAAGTAACGTCATACCTGCAATGTAAGAAATTCTCTGTTTCTGTGAATCTGTGGAATCTGTGAATGTGGAATTTTTGAATGTGGAATTTGTGCATATGTGCTACATAACATTTTATTTGCTTAGGAACCCAAATTTGCTTAACCTTCTTTTTACAAATTTCATTATTTTTCATGGTCAGCTTAGCTTTTTTTTCTCATAAAATTCAACAATTTGTAATACTCTAGTCTAATGTGACCTATTTTTCCACAGAAATAGCAAATGAGGTATAAACTTTCTCACCTGTGGATGAGGCTTAGAATACTCACTAATATCTAGTTTCAGTTTCTTTTTAAATCCAAAAGGATTATACTGCAGTATTCCTTTTTGAGAGATAGAACTCTCACATGTGTAACTCAGACTTGATTTGTTTGTTGGATTCTGTCCAACTCTAAGCATCTATCTTAATTTTTAGATCCTTTTGTCAGGTACAACATCTTTTTGTTAGATTCATTCAGCTCTTTCTGAGTTTTGACATACTGGTCCTATGAATTCTGCAGTCTTGCTCTTAAATCAATGAGCATTTCCTTATATGCTCTCTTTTCTTTCTTAAGGCTACATATGAGAGCTTCTTGAACCCTAACTTTGTTAAACATTCTCAACCATTGATCATATATATTTTGATAAGCATCTTGTTGATCAGGGTCTGAAAACCGAACTTCATTTTCATCATCAGAATAGTCCAGATGACTATCTAGACACTGATCTCCTTTTTTGGATTTTGTAGCAAATGCCATAAAATTGCTTGTTACATCAGAATTCTTTTATTACTCTTCTATTTCTTCTTCATTCTCACTCCAAGTAGAATTCATTGCATTTGCCTTTTTCTTGAGAATATTTGTATATTCTACCTGAATGTGAACAAAACCATAATACTCTCTACACTGTACTCTTTTTTGCCTATTACTGGAGTCTTTGTCAAATCTAACTCCAGTATTGTTGACTCTCGAATGAGTTGCATTTCTCCCTGAACTTTGTTAACTAGAAACTACTATTTTCATATGTTTATTAAGAAATTTTGAGTAATTTTTGGTTAACATAGCAAAGGTTTCTTCATCTAAATCTTTATCCCCTTAGATGTTTAGATCCTCCATCTCATCAGCCATCTTCAATGCTACCAGAGCTTTTCTTCTTTTTGTCCCAAATTTTGAAGTTCATCTGATAAGTCATCAAGGAACTAATGAGCTCATCAAAGTCAATATCCTCCAGCTTCCTGCATCCTTTGATAGCTGCAACTTTTGATCTGTACCTTTTGAGTAAAAATCTAAGACTTTCTTAACTAACATAACATTAGAGTAAACCTTTCCCAAGGCAAAAGACTCATTAGATATATCATAAATCTTAGAATAAAAATCTGAAATAGACTCATTTTCAAGCATATGTAGATTTTCAAACTGACTTGTAAGCATCCTAAGTCTAGATTATTTCACTAACTCAGTTCTTTGATTTTTCTTTTCAAGTTTTTCCCAAGAATCCTTAGCTACAATACAATTTAAACTCACTTTAAATTGATGAACATTAGCAGAGGCCATAATTGTATTAATTTCTTTAGAGTTCTAATTACTGAATCATATTCAACAGTTGACCATTTTGTTTTTAGGATTAAGAGTTTCCTTACCCTGGTCATCAGTTTTAACAAGAGATGACCAACCGTACATAATGGATGTCCAAACTCTTTCATCAATGGACTACAAGAAAGCTCTTATTCTAGCTTTCCAATATGGGTAATTTGACCTATTAAGTAAGGATGGTCTAGATATAGACCCACTTTTTCGCAGTTGATCCATTTCTACAGAAAGACACAAAACAAAGAACATTTTTCAAACAAAATAGAGTAACACGAATTAGAAACTTAGAAATCTCACTGAATATAGCAAGCAACGCCTACTCTGATACTAAGTATTAAGTCAGGCTACTCATTTGTCATGACAGAACGTTCAATGTGCAGAATTTTAAACAAAAAGTTGGAAAACATAAAAAAGAGACACAAAGCTTTTATCATAGTTCAGCACAATTGAGTTGTGCCTACATCCACGAGACCTGGTCCAACAAGCAAACAATCTACTAAAAATATGAATAGTGTACAAATACAGGTCTTATACAAAAATCTAGAACTCCCTTCTAGTTTGTCACCGATTTGAACTCTGATTTCCTCCATAGAATTTGCTTCTTCAACCTTATGCTGAACTCCCTTAAGCTTCCGTTGATGAGCTTCCCAGCTCCGGCCAAAATATACTATCTCTTCTTGAAATCAGGTAACTATAAAGCTCTACCTTTTTACCGGAATCAATAGTAGACTCTATGGACAATAGAAAACTTAGAGCTAAATACACAAAACTCTAAGGAAAAGAAACTTGCTCATAAAATAAGAAGGCCTCATAAAATATCTATGAAAGTAATGCTCAAAAGACGTAAATCAATCTGAAAAGAAGCTTCCTATTTATATAAAAAAGTACAAAGTGGCTCAGCTAAAAATGACTGTTGTCATCACAATGTCTAAACATGTAATGATTCAGATGTATCACACAATCTCAGATCTAAAAGTGGTATCTTGACAAAATAATCACGCACGCTGATTTGACTCACGAATACCAATTGAACTCAGATCTAAAGGTGACATCTTAATAATATAATCAGTCACGCAGTTAAGATACACAATGTCAAACTTCTCTTGCAAAATTCAAACTTAAAGATACCGTCTTGACAGCATATGCTGAGACACAGATTTGACAAACAAGAACTCAATTCCAAACTAACGACTATAACATGTTAAGCTAATTGTCTAGACAGGCAGATCATCATACTTAATACCTAACCATTGAAACCAGTTTGGAGATGAACTTCAGAACTTTTGTTGTTTCCATTGAGTACTTTATCAAAATAGTCTTTGAGCACGATTACACAGAAAAACACATACATACACAGGACTAAATATACAACTTAAATATAACTTTGAAATATTGTTCATTACATTCAACAAGATCATAAAATGCCAAACTAAATCTTGCACTAACAAATAATTCATTTATTTATTTACAACTACAAAGAAAATATAAAACAATTCGACTTAGAAAAGAAAAGACGTAAGTAAAGAAATTAGATGTAATAATCTGCTGATAAGCATCAAGTCCCCATAGCAACTCGGGTTTAATTGGCTCATAATGACAATCTCGATTGGTAAGCATTAGCAAGCTATACTTTTACTGCAACCTTATGTAGCTCTCTGCATCCGTGTGTCGCTTTTCTAAATAGGTCTCTAGGGCTTTTGTCCTATCTACCCTTTCCTTGTGATTGCCTTTCTTGCTTAGCATTTCTCTGCTCTTTGTCATCTTCCTCTTTTCCTTTAATCTTTTTTCTTTTTACTGTGGTGGTGAATGGAAAAGTCAAGGTTACATAGTGGGACCTTGATGTCAAAAACCCAAAGAATCCAAAGTGAGTCTTGATGTTATTTAAGATGTGGATGGCACTTCCTTGGTGATGAAAAAGATATTAGTAGGTTAGATAATCAATAATCGGCCCATCAAGATGAATGTAGTCCACGGGATTTTGAAGAATGCATGGGATTGTAGACACAGGTTTGAGACTATGACCATGTTGGTCAACACCTTCATTTTCAGGTTAAAAATTGAAGCAGAGAGAATGAGTATCTGGAGCCGACGGCCGTGATCTATTAGTGGGGCACACATGGTTATAAAAGAGTTCAACACTAATGAACCAGTGGATGACTAAGACTTTGGAGTCCCCATATTCTAGTTGCAAATTCATAGGCTTCCTCTGTCTTGCTTGTCTGAAGTTAATGCTCGAAAAATTGCTAGTACCATTAGCAGAGTGCATGAGGTCCTGGTTAATAATGGTGGTCATAAATACATCAATTATATGTGTGCTCGACTAACTCCGCCTGGCTATTTCTATACTTATACTAATGGCAAGGTGATGTGGATCAAATTCTATTATGAAAAATTGTCTAGTATGTGTTATAAATACGGTTTGTTGGAGCACTCTGCAAGAAACTGTATACAATATGAAGACATAGTAGTTACTCACAAAGAGGTATAGATTTCTCTCAAGCCATATGTTCCACGGATGCGTGCAGAATCTAATGAAAAATTGATTATATCCAGTGGTCTGCCTCACTGACGACCGGAAATGGAAGATGCCCATGTCATTACTCTAATTGTTAAGGAAACCGAAGTATGAAAACCAATCACTGTTGTAAAGGATTATAAAAAATACAACAATCCAGGAATCAAGGATTTGGTCTACTTGACACAATCAATGGCACGCTTGGGCAGTCAAAATGTGGCCAATTTGACAGAAAAAGAGCATTCACTTGGTAGTAATGGAGATTCAAGGGTGAGTTGTTTTATGACAAATATCAACATCAGTCTTAATGCCATCCCCTTCATTGGTGTAAGAGATGATCTACCTCTGCATGAGGCTCCAAGTTGTGGTTTTGGGCCTTTGGCCACATGCCCAAGTCTCACTGCATATTCTGGGCTCAACTCTCTACTTTTGCGGAGAGAGAAATATAAACTAGGCCTAATAATTAGTGACCTTGAGACAAATGATGTTAAGGCCAAGAAGACATTACCTTTAACTTCAGATCTGAACAATGCTATGAATCAAGCCCAAGATGATACTACTTTTATTAACCTATACGTGCTTAGTTTCAAAATGGGTCATAACACGAGATATGGAAGGATAAAGTTGAAACGGTTGGCTCAGAATGCTCACCAGGTACGTGGTGCAACCCCCCCTGAATCAACTAGTATCCACAATGAGAAAGTTGAAATACTGCAACCCACAGATTACAAAGATGGTAAGTTTACAGAATCCCTTTCAATCCAAATGGCTGAGGAAGCAGGCCGATCCATGCCCCCTACCTCCTAAAGAGTTGCATTACATGGAACTGTTGTAGCCTTGTTAAGGCCTCGGCATCAAGAGCCCTTGCGGCTCTTCAGAGGTATACCTTTGATTGCTTGTTTCTAATAGAAACTAAATGCTCTAAAAATAAGATGGCTCAGGTTGGTAGGAATTTGGGCTTTCATGGTTCGTGTATAGTTAAAGGATGTAGTACAGCTGGTGGCATCTGTCTTTTTTGGCATATTGGTTTAAATCTAATAGTCCTAGCTTACTCCGATAGTATAATTTTGGCTTCTGTGTGTGACTCTATTTTAGGACATAATTGGCTTTTGTGCTGTAGTTATTGCCTCTCATCTAACAGAGGCAAGAACCGATACTGGAATTTTATTAAACAAGGGATTCGAGCTTTTTCCAGCGAATGGATCATTATATAAGGTTCTTACCCAGTCTGAGAAAAAAGGCGGCCACCTATTTTTCAGGAATAGAAGGAACTGACTTCTTAATTTCATGGATAACTTTGGAATAGTCAATTTGGGAATTACTAGGTTTTGCTTCACTTGGTGTAATCATTAGGAAAATAGGGCACATATGAAAGAGAGAATTAATAAATCCCTATATAGCTCTGATTGGAGATTAAACTATGAAAGGGTAGGAGTTAAACTTCGGTTTGTTAGCTCCTTAGCATTGATCAATCCCTTATTTTATTGAAATTAGTATTGGATAATTCTTCTCTCCCCATACCTTTTAGGTTTATGGTGACGTGGCTAAGAGACCCTTCTTGTAAAAGGGTGGTGAGGAAAACTTGGCAGACTCATACCTTTAGGACTCCTAATTATAAACTTGTCAAAAAAACCAAGGTGAACAAATAGGAGCTTAAAAGTTGGAACTCAAACCATTTTGGCTTTTGTTAGAATCAGATAATAGATCTTGAATCCAAGCTTGTCATGCTACAAAAGGCCTCCCTAATAAAGAGAATATGGCACTTTAAAGGATAACTGATGCTCAATTAGAGGAACAACATATCAGACTGGAAATAACATAGAGATAGAAATCGAGGAATCTTGGCTCAAGGAGGGTGATCATAATTCTATGTTTTTTCATGCAGCTACAATGGTTAGGCGAAGGGGAATAACATCAAAATGATTAAAGACGATGATGGAGTTTGGTTATCTAACAGAGAAAGTATTGGGGCTTACTTGGCCACAAAGTTATGCTTACGATTCTCTTCCCCCGAACCCCATTTGCCTCATTGGATAATCTTATCTAGAACTGGCAATTCGGGCCGGGACTAATGGCCTGGCTCGCGGCCCGTTTCCATGGTCTACGGACAGGCTCGGCCTGGCCCATTCATATGCGGGCCCAGGCTGAGCTCGGTCTGGCCCGGCTGGTCTCGATTTTGGAATCTCAGCCTGGCTCATTTTTTTAGGGCCTAGAATTATGGGCCTTTATTGTTAAAAAAACTGGCCCAGCCCGGCCTGTTCGCCCCTTCAAGCCTATTATGGGCTGGCTTGTAAATTTTGCCACCTCTAATCTTATCTAGTAGGCTATTTAGGATGAGGACAATGACGCCTTGTGCTGTATTTCGGATCGTCAAGAAATCCTGGATGTAGTTAAATGCATGCCGCCGCAAAAATCTTCAGGTCCTGATGAGTTCCTAGCTCTCTTTTATCAATATTTTTGGAGCATAGTCAGTGACGACGTTGTTGATTTTGTTCAAAACTTCTTTCGGAATGGAACTTCAGTGCATGAGCTAAACTTCACTTACATAGTTTTCATTCCTAAGGAGGGGAAAACTCCATCCTTTACCTCTCTGAGACTAATCATCTTGTGCAATATAATATATAAAATCTTGTCAAAGCTTCCGGCTAATAGAATGCGTCCTCTGCTAGACCGGTTTATCTCAAGCTCTCAGGTAGCCCTTGTTCCAAGGAGATTGATATCAAAAAACTTAATTTTAACTCATGAATTGGGGCACTCAATGAAGAAAAAAGCTGGGAAAGGAGGCTTTGTTGGTGTTAAGGTGGACATGGATAAAAATTATGACAGTTTGAAGTGGAGCTTTCTAATGAATGTCCTTATGTCAGTTGGTTTTAACTCTGTCTTTTGCAATTTAATATACCAATGTACTTTTACATTCTTTTTTTCTATTTTGCTTAATGTTTCTTCTTAGGGATTCTTTGGCATCCAGCGTGGCCTTTGCCAAGGTGACCCACTATCACCTTACCTGTTTATTACTTATGCTAAAGTGCTCTCCAGACTTATTGCGGCGAAAGAGGCTTTAAGGGATATTCATGGAATCAAAATTTCTCTAGGAGCTCTATCCATTTCTCATCTATTCTTCGCCGATGACCTTATGTATTATTATCTGGCTTCCAGGTAGGAATTAAAGGCAGTCAAAAATTGTATCGACACTTTCTGCTTGTGGTCTGGCCTTAAGATCAACAAGAGTAAATCTGGCGTTTTTTAGTCTAGAAATATCTCCTCGACTGAGAAGAGAAGAATTTCAAGTGTCTAGGCCTTAAGAAGTTTAGGGAGTGATACTATCTATCTGAGAAATAGACTTTTCATTGGGAAAAACAAAAAAGCAGCTTTTTGAGGATCTTAAATCCAAAGTTCTGGGACATTTACCTAGGATGGAAATCAAAACTTCTTTCTAGTACAAGCAGAGACACCTTGATTAGACAGTCATCAGTTCTATTCCTATGCATAGTATGTCAACTTTCCTCGTACTGAAATACATCTGTGAGGATATGGATAAAGTAGTTAGAAAGTTTTGGTGGAAAGACAATACTGATGTGAATAAGTTCTAGTGTCCTAAAGCTTAGGACAAAATTTGCCAACCTAAGTCTACTAGAGGGTTAGGCTTCAGACACTTCCATGACATAAATCGGATATTGCTTGCTAAACTTGTGTGGAAACATCAAACTGAGCCTAGTAAATTGTGGGTTAGAGCTTTAGGGGAAAAGTATTGTAGCTCCAATGTCTTTCTTAGATGTGCTCCATCTGCCTCGTCTTCTTGGGGATGGAAGTGATTTGTCAAGTGCAAAGATATCATATCAAAAGGCTTTTGCTAAGAGTAGGCTCCAGGAGGTCTCTTAACATTTGGGAGGACCCTTGAATCCTATATATGGATAATTTCAGGCCAATTCCAAGATCATATGCAGCAAGAAATACTCCATTAACTGTGGCTGAGCTGTGGGATTATGAGATCTATTTTTGGCATTTTGATCGTCTCAATTACTTATTTGATGATTACTCAATTTCTCAAGATTCACTAGATGGGAATTGGTGGTGGTGATAAAGTGATCTGGACGGGTGCAAAAAATGTAAACTTTAATGTTAAATATGCATATATTCTTGATCAACGGTTGAGATTAATTCTTGACCTATTGGGGCATTGGATAAGTTATTGGAAGTCTAAAATTCATAAATGGCGGAAGGTGTTTCTTTGGAGACTTACAGCTAATATACCCTTAAAGGCTAATCTTAGCAGAATGTTCTCTATTGGAGATATCAACTGTATTTTTTGTCACTCTAGTATAGAAGATGCAATCCACTTGTTCTATCTTTGCCCTTTTATAGCTACCCTCTGGTTTGGATCGCCGCTAGCTACTCATCCAAGTTGTTGGAGGAATTTGAATATTTAGGAGATAGTCAATGTAGTCCTTCATCTGCCTGCTATCATATGTAAAACTAATGAGGAGGCTTCAACTTCACAGTATGGGGAACCATCATTATAGATAGCCTTTGGAGATGCAAGAATAAGGTTATCTACAACAATCATTTTCCCAATATTTCTCTTACTTTGGAAGCTTGTTTCCAGAGAGTTAAGGAATTCTAGACCTTTTTGAAAGCCCATAGAGATGGTATAGATAGCCCTCTCCCCTCCCCCCAAGTTGATGCAGTACCGATTAAGACTTTTCTTTATTATAGTTTCCTTATTGTTTTGTTGCCCAGTTCATTATTAGGTAAATTCTATAATTTTCTTCCTATTGTTTCCAATTAAAAGTCATCCGTGTAAACTATTTAAGTAGTTGTCTCTAGTTTTTGAGTGGAATAGTTTTTTCAGACTTCTATTATATAGTTACTATTACATATTCTCAAACTTTTACGATCTGCTGCACCAAAGTGGTATCAGATTCAAGGTTTCGACCTGTATTGATGGCTAGCGATGGTGGAGATGGTAGAGTTCCTGTTGGCGATGATCGGTAGAAGAAAGAATTACAAGCCTCGGTCCGTAATATAGAGCGATGACTTGACGGAGTTGAGGAGATACTGAGAGCCATTCAGTAGACTTTGACTGCTATGGCTGTTGGTATTGATGGAGACCCATTGGCGAGACAATTGGAATTACCCGGTGTCCAATTACAAAACGCAGCAGCGGAAGTTGCTGTTAATCCATATGTGAATCAACTTGGTGACCGACCAATCGTGATCAACCAAGGACGGCGCGATGGCGGTGACCTCCCACGACGTGTTGGTGGTGGTTTTCAATGGGGTAGAAATTTTCTTCCTATTGGGCAGTCGCAAATTATTAACCGAGGACAAATTGATTTTGATTCATCTGATGAAGAAGTAGATTTTGGGCCTATTAATCAAGATGTTGGTCATGGACCAATTAGAAGAAATCAACAAGCTTTTAAGATGAAGATGGATTTACCGGTGTTTGATGAGCGAATGAATATAGAAGATTTTCTTGATTGGGTATAGAATATAGAGAACACCAAGTAAAGCTTGTGGCATATAAGTTGAAGGGAGGAGCTTCTGCTTAGTGGGAACAACTCCAACTTAATTGGCGATGACAAGGTAAATTACCAGTTCATACTTGGACAAAGATGAAATACTTATTACGTGAGAGATTTCTTCCACCTGATTTTGAACGACTATTGTATCAACAATATCAAAATTCTCAACAAGGCAACCGAACTCTTAGTGAATATACAGAAGAATTTTATCGCTTGAGTGCTCGAAACAACTTGTCTGAAACAGAAAATCAGCAGATTGCTCGATATATGGGTGGCCTAAAATTGGATATCCAAGATCGTATTGTACTACAGAATGTTTGGAATTTAACAGAAGTTGTGAATTTGGCATATAAGATTGAAAGCCAATTAAACAGACCCATTGTTCGCACTCTACATAATTTCAGAAGGCATAATTAGGACCAAAGTCAACACTCCAAGAAGTTCACAACAGATAACTATGCGGATACTAAAAAAAATCCTTCAACGAGTCAAAACTCAGGTCAAAATAAAGGCAAGAAGGAGGATTCCACTTTTGGAAACACTCATACTTATAATCAGCAACAAAATCGCACCAACAATAATCCTTATGTGCGACCAAATGTTGGGAAGTGTTTTAGATGTAATTAACCTAGACATCGTTCTAATGAATGTCCTCAACGACAACTTGTGAATTTTTTTGAAGAAGATGATGGTGATCAATATGAGGAAGGAGAGGATGAATATGAAGGTGCTGAATTTGCAGAAGGAGACGAAGGAGAACCTGTTACGTGTATCGTACAAAGATTGTTGTTGGCTTCTAAGAAGAACGATGACTCTCAACGCCACAAAATTTTCAGAACTTGATGCACTATTAGTAATAAAGTGTGTAATATTATTATTGATAGTGGTAGTAGCGAGAATATTATCTCTAAGGCCCTTGTGAAGACATTGAACCTGAAAGTTGAGAAGCATCCTTCACCATATAAGATTGCTTGGATTAAGAAAGGCCCAGAAGTTCAAGTTATGGAAATCTGCAAAGTTGCATTGTCTATTAGGAAATACTATAAGGATGAAGTTGTCTGTGACGTGGTAGATATGGACGCTTGCCATATCCTTTTGGGACGACCATGGCATTTTGATGTGGATGCGACTTATAAGAGGAGAGACAATACTTATATGTTTTGGTGGTACGATAAGAAAATAGTTTTGTTGCCTCAACAGAAGATGACCAGTGAAGTTAGTGTTAACAAAGTGAAGGAGCAACTTTTCACTAGTGTACCAGGTTCTGAATTCATGGAGCAAGTCAAAGAACCAAACTTTGTCATGGCACTTATTGTCAAGGGTTTATCTGAAGATGCCCTTGAAGTTCCTGAGAAAGTTCATCAGCTTTTAGCTTAATTTTCTAATTTGTCGCTAACAGAGTTGCCCAATAAATTGCCTCCTATGCGGAACATCCAACATAATATAGACCTAGTACCAGGTGCTAATTTGCATAATTTGTCACATTATCGTATGAGTCCAGCAGAGTATGGGGAGTTACAATGACAGGTGAATGAATTACTTGATAAAGGGATGATTCGAGAAAGCATGAGTCCTTGTGCAGTTCCTGTATTGCTTACTCCAAAGAAGGATGGAAGTTGGCGAATGTGTGTAGATAGTCGCGCTATCAATAAGATCACTATCAAGTATCATTTTCCTATTCCACATTTGAATGATATGTTGGACAAGTTAGATGGAGCAAAGGTCTTTTCCAAACTTGATTTACGCAGTGGATACCACCAAATTCGTATACGTCTTGGAGATGAATGGAAGACTGCATTTAAGACAAAGGATGGCCTTTATGAATGGCTAGTAATGCCTTTTGGATTGTCAAATGCTCCAAGCACTTTTATGAGATTGTTGAACCAAGTCCTTCGACTGTTCATTGGAACGTTTGCAATAGTTTATTTCGATGGTATTCTCATCTATAGTCAAAGTGAAGAAGATCATTTATCACATTTACGGGAAGTTCTTTTAGCCTTACAAGCTAATAAATTGTACATCAATCTTAAAAAGTGTACTTTCTTAACTAGTCAACTTTTGTTGCTTGGTTTTATAATAGGAAAAGATGGAATTTAGGTTAATGAAACGAAGGTCCAAGCAATTCGAGATTGACCAGTACCGCGCACTATACATGAGGTGCAAAGTTTTCATGGTCTAGCGACTTTTTATCGACGCTTTATACGAGGTTTCAGTATTATTATGGTGCCTATCACTGATTGCTTGAGGAATGGAAAGTTTCAGTGGGAGCAACCACAAGAAGATAGTTTTGCTTTGATTAAAGAAAAGTTGTGCTCCGCACCTGTACTAGCATTGCCTAATTTTGAAAAGCTCTTCGAAGTAAAGTGTGATGCTTCTATTCAAGGAGTTGGAGCTGTTTTGTCTCAAAAGGGTCGACCAGTGGAATACTTTAGTGAAAAGTTGAGTAACGCCAGACAGAAGTGGACTACCTATGAATTAGAATTCTATGCGGTCGTTCGAGCTTTAAAGCAACGGGAACATTATTTGATTCAAAGAGAGTTTGTTTTGTTTAGTGATCACCAAGCTCTTAAGTTCATCAATTCACAAAAGATAATGAATCACATGCATGCTCAATGGATTACTTTTCTACAGAAATTCACTTTCGTCATTAAACATAAGTCAAGATAACAAAACAAAATAGCTGATGCGTTAAGCCAGAGAGCCTCTTTACTCGCGACAATTTGCAGGGAAATTATTGGTTTTGACTGCTTGAAAGATACTTATGATGAAGATGACGATTATGGTGTTCTTTGGACTAAATGTAAAAATATAGAGGCTACTAATAGCTTTCATATTCAAGATGGGTTTTTATTTAAAAGAAACCAACTGTGTATCCCTCGTTCTTCTCTTAGAGAGTATTTAATTCGAGACTTGCATGCTGGAAGACTTAGTGGACATATTGGCCGAGACAAGACAATTAGCTTAGTAGAGGAACGTTTTTAGTGGCCTCAACTTAAGAGGAACATTGGGCGATTTGTTCAACGATGCCCTATATGTCAAAAGGCTAAAGGGCAATCGCAAAATACTGGCCTCTACACTCCTTTGCCTGACCCAGAGACTATCTGGGAGGACTTAACTATGGATTTTGTACTTGGGCTACCTAGAACTCAACGGGGAGCTGATTCGGTATTTGTCATAGTTGATCTTTTTTCCAAGATGGCACATTTTATTCATTGCAAGAAGACATCTGACGCATCTCATCTGGCTCATTTATTTTTTAGAGAAATAGTTCGGCTTCATGGTGTTCCTCGTTCCATTACCTCGGATAGGGATGTCAAATTCCTAAGTCACTTTTGGCGGACTCCTTGGAAAAAATTTGACACTTCCTTGAATTATAGTAGCACTAGTCATCCGCAGACTGATGGGTAAACTGAGGTGGCTAATCACACTTTTGGCAATATGATGAGATGTGTTTGTGGTGATAAACTACGACAGTGGGATGCCGCTTTACCATAAATTGAATTTGCTTTTAATAGCATGCCTAATCGTTCTACTAAGAAAACCCCTTTTGAGGTTGTTTATACAAGAGCTCCTCGACATACTTTAGACTTGATAAGTTTGCCTACTACCCTTGATGTTAATCCTACTGCTACAGAATTTGCTAAGAATATTCACAGGATTCATCAAGAAGTGAAGGACAATTTGGAAGTTGCCAATTTGAAGTACAAGGCTGCACCCAACAAGCATCGTCGACAAAACTTGTTCAAGAAGGGTGATTTGGTTATGGTACACCTACGAAAGCATCGTTTCCTGCGGGAACTTATAGCAAGCTCAAAGATAAGAAGATTGGTCCTTTTTGCATTTTGAAAAAGATAAATAACAATGCTTATAAGATTGATCTTCCTGCTGATATGAATATCTCGCCTACATTTAATGTTGCTGATATTTTTGAGTATTATCCTCCTGATGAGAGTTCTATACAGTTGTTCAACTCGAGGACGAGTTTTTCTTTAAGTGGTGGGGATTGATACAGTACCGATTAAGACTTTCCTTTATTATAGTTTCCTTATTGTTTAGTTGCCCAATTCATTATTAGGTAAATTCTAGAATTTTCTTCCTACTGTTTCCAATTAGAAGTCAGCTGTGTAAACTATTTAAGTAGTTGTCTCTAGTTTTTGAGTGGAATAGTTTTTTCAGACTTCTATTATATAGTTACTATTACATATTCTCAAACTTTTACGATCTGCTGCACCACAAGTGATCCCGCGTAGCACTGGCACCCATCAAACAAAGGCTATATTAAAGTTAATGCTTCTATTTTGAGTCAAGACTCGATAGCTGGAATTATGGCCAGAAACTCCTTAGGAGAAGTGGTTAGTATTAGAGTCTTTAGGAGCTCTTGTCAATCAGTGGAGGCAGCTAATGCTTTTGCTATGCTCAAGGGAGTGGAGATAGCTATTTCCCAAGGATAAAACTTAGTAGAATTTGAAGGTGATTGCCTTAATGTGATTAATGGTCTTAATAGTTGCTGCAACACTACGCTTACTAAAGACTTTTGATTTGGTCTCTTTTTCTTGGATTCCCAGATGTCTTAATTGTGTAGCCCATTCTGTTTGTAGATGAGCTCTTTTTGACTTTTTAGGCAATCTTTTGTCTTTTGCCTCTTCTTCTAATTCTGTGGTGGATAGTAATTATTGGTCCCTTTATATTTGTATGGACTTTTTAGTTTTCATCCTATTTATTAAATATAATTCTTTTTCCAGCAAAAAAAAAAAAGAAAAAAAAAAGCATTAGCAAGCATGCACATTTCAACCCTGCATCCAACCAAGCATTAGTTTAGTTACTTTATGATTGGATTGGGCCTTTAAAATGGAGAAAATTATAGATTGTGCCCATAAAAATGGCCTGGGAGGCCAGTTCATTAAGTCCATAAAGTAGATTTATTTCTTTATTTATTTACTTAAGAGAAGCCTGTAAAAGTAGACAGTTTCATTTCATATGTAACTAAAAGAAAAATGGACTTAATTAGTAGTAATTTAGAATAAAATAATTTTTTAAGAGTATTTAAAAAATAAACATTTTTAGTAATGTCGTGGGATAAATGTTATATAATTTGTGATCATAAAATTATGACTTTTTTAGAGTTAATTGATAACTCTACAAAAATAGAGTTATTTATGCTTTTAGCTTATTAAAATATGTGTCTTTTGAGTAGTTTTAATTTAGAATTTTAAATTATTTTATTTTATTTGAATTAGATTTAGCTGTATTTAGTTTCAGGTTATTTTAATAGATTTAGGCATTTAATTTACTTTAATTAATTAAATTTAATTTGATTTAAATTTTTATTTTATTTGAGTTATTGACTTAATCAAAATCTGATGTTATTTGAAAAAAAGAGAAAGAGAGAATAAACTTCGGAAAATTGAAGCCCAAATGCGAGAGTAAAGAATTGGATGTGAGGCGTGTTTTCGATCATCGAATCAACATCCAAACGCATCTGGTAGGTGCGTATAGCACACGCGAGGACCAGGCGAGTGAGGAGGAGCAGAAGGCAGTAGGCCCCGCGACATGCCAGCTGGCGCAGACTCCTTTAGGTCAGTCGGATCTAGTGCTCTGCATGTCCCGTACCTAATTTTTTCTCTTGTCTCATGATGCCATGTCAGATACTTGAAGTCAAACTTTCCTTTTAGGCAATCAGCAGTGATTTACGGACCGAACTTACAGAAACCTTTCGCACCTGATTATTTCGCTAAGCTCAGATTTTGTTAAAAAAATAAAAAATAAATGAAAAAATTGGGTAACACCACATCACATTGACCAATCAAAATACAGTTTTGAAATCCGTGTACAACATAAACACTCTCTTTTCGGCTATAAAAGGACTACAAAACAAGAAAAAAAATAAACCATTCTAGAAAGGGAAATACTAGTCCAGAGAGAGAAAGAGAAAGAGATAGAGAGCAGTAGTGGAGTGGAGTTTCAACCGCGGATTTTTCAATTTAGTTTTATTTTTTCAGTTTTAGTTTTTATTTTTCTTAGGATACTTAAATTAATTATTTTAGTTTTTATTTATTTAGTTGTGAACTAGATTTTTGTTTCTAGGATGTCAATAGGTCCCGACCATGATTCTTAATATTCCTTAGTTTATTTTTAATTCCAATTTCTTTATATTACCAATTGTTTATTCTATTTGTGCTTAATGCTCTTAATTGAATTGGTCACTCGATTAATTGATTACAAATTTCGAAACCGAATTGGAAGAAATAGTTTAGAATATGTCCATAAATAGAATAACATAAATTATATAGGATAGGAAGATACTCATAGGTTTATGCAATTTTAAAAGAAATCATGGAACTTAATGAATGTTTTGCTTAATTCAATTTACATGGGAATATAGTAAATTATTAAGTAAATATATTATTACTAAGTCTTGGAAGAGATTAGTAATATACATTATGATATTCTAATTGGCACTTGGATAAATTAATTGGATTAGAGAGAAACAATAAAAAATTAAGAGGAATAGGAAGGTGAAATTGGTGTCTTAGGTTATTTTGCATTGGTATTTTTTTTATTTTATTTTCTGGTGATTTATTTAATTTAGTATTTTATTTTTATTTTTATTTTTAGTATTTTTATTTTAATTTCTTTATTTTTAAATTTTAATTAGTTAGATAAAATTAGAATTAATCCAATTTATTATTTAGTAAGAAATTTTAGCTAATCAATCTCCATAGGACAAAATATTCACTTATCATTATATTGCTTATTTTTACAATTTTGTGTACTTGCGAATTTTTCGCAATACTAATTAATAATCATAAATTATATTACCATTCCTCATATAAGGGCACGAAACATAATATTACCATCCCAAAAGTTATTTTTCAAGCGAAAGGGACCAGAGAAGTTACCTTTTTAACTAAGGAAAAGGATCCTTATTTGAAACTAGAGAAAGAGTATGATTATCTTTGTTGATTTGTGACCAGTAGCAAAATAAGAAAAACGAGGCGGAAAATCAGAACCACATAGTACACCTTTTTCTGCTTTCCCTGTACGCGAGTTTCTTTTTTTAAAAAAAAAAAAAAACGAATAACGATGATTTCATGCTCTGGAAATATTTACGCCACTACTCTTGAAATTCAAAAGTGATAAATAAAACAAAATAATTAAGCACCCCTAATAATCAAAACTTATAAAATTCCTACTTTTAAACATGATTTTTTTCGTCATTATTAATTTAATTGTTTAAACAAAAAGAGTAACCTAGATGCATAGTGAAATTTAATTGATTTTCACCTTTTTCAAACCCAAAAAGTGTTTGTGTAAATAGTTTTTATTCATGGAATGTCAATAAATATCAACATAATATAGAGAGTGTTGGTATAATTTTGAGCTTACCTGAAATGTTATTTATCACAGTCAAATAACTTCAATGCATTTGAACTGTCACATGATTCCCCTAAGTTAATCTTAATAATAACATCAAGTCAAAATGAAAGAAAGAAAGGAAAAAAAAAAAAAGCAACGTAGTTAATATACCATGGATTCGTGTTTCGATCATACCCATATATACTACATAGGCTCCACGTAAATTTCACTACATTAGCCTCACGCGTCATTGTTGCTACCACTTTCTTTTACCGTATATCAACTTTATACAATACTACTCAATAATTTCATGATATACACAATACATCTAGCAGCGGTACAGGACATATAGCAGTACTTGTAGGACACCACACAAAAGAAAGGAGAATTCTACTATATATCGCTCCTACTCATATGACTGCTTTAATATCCCTTTGGATCAAAATCCTAAGGTTGTGAAATCCTGAGGGCCACAGCAAGTAGTCTGCTATTGTCCGTAACTTATTAGTCTCATAGTGACTGGTAACGACCACTGAGAGGGCAACCAAACGGACCGTTAAGTTTCTTTCTCACCATTTATTTTTACGGATAATGCTATAAATATCAGTGGTGTCCAGTACAACAATAACGTATCTGTCTGTTAGTGGATGATTCTAATTAATAGATTAGATCCCACAGGAGCCTCTCATGAATTATAATTATGATTAGTCAGTGACAAATTGACACATTATGTGGTACTGTACACCATCGATGCTCCATAACATTATCTTTTTTTTACTGATGAACTAACCACTGGTTTTTCTTTACTTAAATGCAAACTCAAAGCTTCTAATATTACACTATTGAGCAAACATCCATCTTCTAGCCTCGAAGACTCTAATTCCCTAATACACATTTGTCTAAAATCCAATATTTGCTTTGCTTAAATCTAATATTTATTAGACCAATATCAATATAATTAATTAAATGTTACGAATAATCCGTTGTTAGACGATTCAATAATTAAAGGTTTGAACCATGCCACCAGAAAATTGAAAACTTACATGGGAATATCGGCCGCCAAAACCTTCAGGCTTCAACAAGCTAAGAAGATCAAAATTGCAAAACGATATCTCCAGTTTCCATCAATCTTCCCCCTCGACCGCTTCTAAACAACTATTAGCTTCCAATCATTCGAAAATTCTACAATAGCCGGTTCAAAAATCCTAATTATTTTAGATTTTATCCTATCAAGTTATTTTTGAATTTGTAGAATATGATTCGAATTCTATATCAAACGCGCTTTTATTTTTCTTCTTCCTTTTTTTTTCCCTCATTTTAAACCCTATTTAACGGTGCCAAACCTTCCCATTACCCGGCGTTTCAATTGACGTTTACACCCTTGGTTTCTGGATGACAACAGTCAACAAGAGGTAATTTTCTGCTGCCTTATATTACACAATGCGCATGACTTAGATCTAATAAGAACCGTCGGATTAAGAAATACAGTGCTCTTACGGTTAGGAGCCATTTATGCCTGCCTACCATAGGATTTTCCAAACCAAAAGAAAAATGTTATAAAAAAATAGGTCAGCAGAATTGTGGCAAATGAATTATGTCTATGTCTCGTCCCATTGGCATACGTCTCTCTGATTTTTCTGGCGGTGCATGGCTGCAGCTGCCAAAAATTGGTGCTCTGTTCACGTGCAGTATTCTATTTCGCCACTCAATTTTCAGCACGTGCGCTTTTTTCTCTTTCTTTATCCCCCGCTCTCTTATTGCTCGGGGGTCCCACCTCATCAGCTAGTCATTCTTGGCAACTATTGGCCTCATCTGTTTCACTCTCCTCCACTCAATCACATTAATCCACCACAAGAATTTCTCCGCCACTTTTGCTTCTGAATTTTTACTCTTTCCAATAATTCGCATAATGTTTTTTTAGTGCCTATTTGCATTAAATAATATAGACCAAACAAACAAATAAAAATAGAAAAATCACATGTGATTATTCTATTTCTTGCAGATGATGGGCTTGACTTTTGTTCCCCTGTCACTTGAAATCTGTACCGTGTGACACATTTAAAAATTTAGAAAACAGAGAATAACGAACCCCATGAATCCCGTAAAAGTAACCTTCTTCTATATATAATACATATATACTTTAATGTGATATTACCATTTGAGGTGGTGAGTTCAGAGAAATATATTGATTCCTTTCGCAAGTGTTATCTTGTAAAGCTTATAAAAATATCATATCTACTTGTATCTATAGTGTACCCGTCTTTGTGTTACATCTACCAGTTGGCCACATGGAGTTTCATCAACTCATATTCCTAATCTCCATTAACATATCTTTATGCTTCTCTTTGATTCTCCAAACTTGTGATGGTGAAACAAGCTTGAACTCCTCCATAGCAAATCATGATCGTTCATTTAGGGACCAAATTGTTGGGTTGGCTAATGACCCCGGCACGTTTAACTGGATGAAGGGCATAAGGAGACGAATCCATGAGAACCCAGAACTTGCTTATGAAGAGCTTGAGACTAGTGAGCTCATCAGGCATGAGCTTGACCAACTCGGCGTACCGTACCGGTGGCCCGTGGCGCGGACCGGCGTGGTTGCTACTATTGGGTCTGGTTCTCCACCCTTTGTGGCTCTTAGGGCAGATATGGATGCCTTGCCTATACAGGTAAATGTTCACTTGATGGGGATTTTTCGTTGTTGTTCTGTTTTCGTCCAACAAGAAAATTGTTGGGTCTAATCAGATTAGTCATCCTATTCAATTATTGCTTTTATTAAAGTTCTATAGTTTTATTAAGGTACTGTTTGGCAGTCAACTGTGACATAACTCGAGGGTGCTAATAACCCTGAAGCCCAAAACTGTCGTTGAGTACTTTGCTGTAGTTCTCTGTTTCACTTGTGTTTTAAGTTTAAACCATGTGGTATGGCCGAAAAAATGGAGAGTTTCTAAGATCAAAAGGTCGAAACTTCAGGGTATAATCGGTAATTCTGATAATCTATAAGTCAGGGTAGACATGTTTCGAATAACTTCTTGATAATTTAGTAACTGGAATACTAGATTCTGGACGGCATAGTTTATAAGGAAAGGAGGTTAATTTCAGCTATAACATTGCGAAAACAAAACAACAGCAAATGAGGTGACGTTTTCGAAGTGAACTTGACTTGGAAATGTTGTTGCATTTGAGTAGGAAATGGTGGAATGGGAGCACAAAAGCAAGAAGGATGGCAAAATGCACGCCTGCGGCCACGATGTTCACGTCACCATGCTCCTCGGTGCTGCGAAGATACTTCAAGAACTCCGAGATGTGTTACAGGTGAAGTCGAATTTGGCCACGACTTTTTCGATTTCGCATATTCATCTCTTGTCTTCACTGCTACGAAATGATCATTTATCGACACCATTCCTATGATATGCAGGGGACTGTAGTTCTTATATTCCAACCAGCCGAGGAGCGAGGTGTAGGCGCAGAGGACATGATCAAAGAAGGGGCACTCGATAATGTAGAGGCCATCCTTGGCTTGCACATATCACCTACCTTCCCCACAGGTACCGTTGCAGCGAGGCCTAAAGAGTTTCTAGCCGGCTGTGGTAGCTTCAAAGCGAAAATCAGCGGCAAAGGAGGCCACGCCGCGATTCCACAACAATCCATTGATCCAATTCTGGCAGCTTCAACCTCTGTAATTAGCTTGCAAAGCATTGTCTCCCGGGAGATAGACCCTCTAGATTCCCAGGTATTATTATTATTATTATTAGTATTAGCTACTCAGAGACCATGTTGTGGGAATGTGGAATCTCTCATCTGAACGAGCACTATTTGAATCTTTAGAATGTAATTTGTAGAAGGTTGTATCAGATTTATTCACCTCAGATTGTGTTAAAATTTAGGTGGTTTCTGTGGCTATGATTCAAGCTGGGACTACTTTCAATGTTATCCCTGACTCGGCTACTATAGCCGGTACTTTCAGAGCTTTTAGCACCAAAAGCTTCAATGCTTTGAGGGAAAGAATAGAGGAGGTAACATATTGGCTGCTACCTTTACAAATGATCAAAGAAAAAAGTACCAGAATTAAGCTTGGAAAAAGGTTCAACTTTCTGAAATGAAATCTAATGCACAATTCTCTTGTGTGACAGGTCATCAAAGGGCAAGCGGCTGTGCATCGGTGTTCAGCTGAGATTGACTTCTCAGGGGAGGGACAAACCAGTATTCCACCAACTATAAACGATGAGAGAATTTATGAACATGTTCGGCGAATTTCAAGCGAAATCGTTGGTGAAGAAAACACAAAATTATCCCACACCTTTATGGGAAGTGAAGATTTTGCTTTCTACTTAGAAAAGGTTCCTGGATCTTTTCTGTTTTTAGGCACAGGGAATGAAAAGATAGGAGCCACTTATATACCACATAGCCCATACTATGTTGTAGATGAGGATGTGCTTCCCATTGGGGCAGCAATACATGCAGCTTTTGCTGTTTCATACCTCTCAGATTCAACCACCAAGTTGAACTCACAATATTAGATCATTACACATATTTAATTATTCTTCTCAAATTCAAATCTCCTTTTTATCTATTGATCTATCTTCTTAGTGATCATTGTACATATTTAATTATTCTTCTCATATTCAAATCTCCTTTTTATCTGTTGATCTATCTTCTTACTGGGACAAAAGGGTAATCTTTAAAGAAGTCCACATGATAATGTTTTGGGATTTAACAGATGAACAAACTAATATATTGCAGAACATGTGATCTGGTATATAAAATGTACAACATGTATAATCCATGTAAACCAAAACCCAATTCATTCCCTTGTATTCATAAAAATTGTATACATATCAATAGTGTTTGACTAAGATCACATCATAGAATGGAAATAACATCAAAGAAAGATCAAGATCAAAAACCAATTTCAGAAAAAATGATGTAACGTAACAGAAACTGTCACGACATGTAAGTCATATACATGTATAGTCGTCATTATTCAAAGTGAACTAAGACAAACACAACCTTTGGAAGAGAATAACAAAGAAAATGGCTAAGACCCTTTTCTAGAATCCAAGAAATGGGAAAATGAGAGCCAAAATTCCAACCATTAACGATGGATATGCGAAGCTGCCGTGGTTTCCATTGTGATCGTGTCCAGGTTCAGGCGATGGAGCCATTCCTGCCATTCCAGGCATGTTGTGGTCATGGCCTTCGTGAGCAGCAGCCACCATGAAAAACAGGGCCAAACAAGCAATTAAATAAGCACATCTCACCTGATAAGCCATTTCTCTCTATTGATAGATATTTGGCCTTAGTTTTTGGTCTCAGGAGAATTTCTTTTGGGGTATGTAATGTGTATTTGCTTGTGTATTGCCACTAACGGGTTTTTATAATGTGATTGGATAAGTTTTGGACGGTTATAAGCTTTCTAATTTATTGGCAAATGGCAAGGATTGCGGCTAGTAGAATCCGTACTACCATTTGACAATCAATTATTAATTTTTCTAATTAACCTAATAAATATTAATAAAATCAAGCGAAAAAGGTAAGACAATTCAAATTTGGAATAAAAGAAAGAGAAAAATGAACTTTCATTTTTTTTTTTTTGAATTATCAACTGTACTAGAACTTGTACGATACTATGCTAAGATATGTACTACATTCGCAGGCTTGGCGAGATGATCAAAGTCTTGATGTTTCCTACTAAATTTGCGCATTGATGCAACTTACAAGTAAACGGAATTAGGGGAACAAAAAAATAATAATAAAAATTCTCGCATCTCATAATTTTGTTTCTTTTTTTTTTTTTATAACGAAAAGGGGAGGAGAGGGCGACCAGCGTGGCAACCCTCTTTGAGCGTGACCATAGGAGCTCCAACCTCGCTCAGGAATATCCCCCAAGACCTTTTAGGCCGCCACCACCGAACGGTAGAGTGAGTCACCTGACCCTAGCCGAGCTACTAGCAGTAACGGCACCCAGGGTAGAGGATCGGGCATAGGCTGGCAGGTAGGTACTCTCACATTTAAGACTCCCGAAAGAGCCACCTATGTTCGAATCCGGGACCTCTTGCCCCCGGATAACAACGATTACCATTGTTTCTAAAGTGATAGATTTGTCACAATTTCAATCTCCTTTTCGAATTACTAAATACAGTATTAATTTTAAGGCTTTCTTTAGCATTGGATTGCATACATAGCCATACATGACCTTACAATAAGATATGAGTTGATCGGATCAACACGGCATGATTGAGATCAGGGCCCAACTCCAACATGGAGGTGAAGTTGGCCAATATGTATCTATTTATTTATTTATTTTTTGAAAGTCAATGATTTATTTTCTATAAAGTATACTGTTTGTTTTCGTTTAGACACTATCGATCATACAATTTATTGTACTTTATTAATTTATTTTATTCTAGTTGGATAAAGTCGTTGTTTGTCAATTGGAAAAGGCATCTTAACTGTGTTTTGTCACTCAAAAAAAAAAAAAAAAAACTAACTTCTAGAACATTAATATGTGAAAAAATTTAAAAAAAAATCATTTAATCTTAAAATTGCATTTGTTTTGCACAACATCTTAACTTAAAGAGCATAGATAATTTAATAAGAATAATGTTTGAAAAAATTATTCAAAAGTTCGATAACAATGTACACCTCAATTCAGAGTACGAATAGACCAAAGACAGGCTTGAAGAAGCTGCTATGATAGAACTATGGACAATCTATCTATTAATTGGTAAAGGTACCCTCCAATAGGAAACCTATGAGAAAGAATCACCCATAATACTCTTGTTGGGAAATTTTCATTGAAACTCGGCGATTTGTTTAATTTTGACTGAAAATCATGTATATCTATAATTATTAAAAGAACCACCTAGTATATACCGGAAAATTGGGTAAAATACACTCTTTCTTATAAAAAAAAATAATAATTCTTTCTATAGTCAATTTTAGAAAATACAAATCTCCCAATAGTTTAGGTGACTACACCCCTTCTAAAAAGAAAGTGCAAAAGGACTTATATACGCTTAAGTCAATTGTGTCGAGTACTAAAAAGAGTATCTAGTAACTCTACCAGAAGGAAAAAAAAATTGAATGTTTAGCGCTAAACATAAGTATCGAGCAATGCTAGATAATGTGTCTAGTAACTCGACTCATATTATCTAGCTAGAGCTGGATCATCATTTGAATATTATGAGTTAGATATTGTGTCAGGAGCGCTAGACATGAGTATCAAAAGGCACCAGACAATGCGTCTAGTAACTCGATCTCCTCTGTCTAGTCGGAATGTGAATCATTGATAAGAGAAGTACCAGGGGCATTTTTGTATTTACAATAATTTAAAACTTAATAAAGTTTACCAAAATAAAAAATTATTAAAAGAGGTATATTTTCTAAAATACATTATGCCAAAGATATATTTTGCAAAGAATCCCTAATATATCTATATATATATATTATTGGGGGCACCAATCCAGTAAGTATTTTTTTTTTACCTATCGATAGATATTATTTTGTCCAATTAAAATTCATCGTACACGTCTTTTTATGATAAAAGTGGGAGAGAGAAAAATATTATTATTTATTTTTATTATTTTTTTCCCTCAACTATCCAAATTATAGTAGTCGTTAGATTATGATCCAACAGCTAAAAAAATAAATACCTATAGATAGGGGAAAAAAATACCTACTGGATTAACAACCTCCATATATATATATATTATATTTCTGCTATAACAAAGCCTCAAATTAAACATATTTATCAAATTTACCACTCGATACGATCTGATTTAGGAAAGAAACAACGAAAAATGTCCTTACTAAATAACACCTAATCTCTTATCAATGTAATAATGATGTTGTTTTTTAATATAAAAATAAATAATTTTTTAAAATAAAAAATCTTGAATTATATTAGAAAGGGAAAAAAAATTGTAAGTAAGGGTTATTATAGTAAGGGTTATTATTAATTTAGGATATTTTTATCTTTTCACATTTTCCCCCTAAATTGTATGATATTGAGGAGCCTATTTGTTAATGATTTAAATCCATAATATGTTATAACAAATAACGGTTTTAGCGAAAAAAAAATCGAGTTTCCAGTTATAACAAATTAAAATTTTAGATTTTAAAATCCAATCAAATTGGATTGGAATCAACGATTTGATTAAAATTAGCCAACGAATGACTCATTTGCCGTTATTGTATGAATTAGAAGAGAGAGAGGGGTATGTCATTTTTATTCAAAGTTAATGCCCAAGACTATATGAGTCATTTTGCATACAAATTTTGATAAAATGACTATTTTGAGCTCAATTTAATAGGATTTCAAAATCTTAAAAAAAAAAAAAGACAACTAGAAACCCAACAATAACCCTAACAAAATATGTAATTCTAGGGATTCTTTTAATATTTTCAGATATACAAGTTTTCCATCAAATAAAATGGTTTTGTATTTCCTCTCGTCTAAGGGGGGAAAAAAGGAAGACTTTTGCTTAATTTTGTCTTTCCATTACTCTGACAAAAGAGAGAGAGAGAGAATACTTCATAAATAAAATTTTGTAGCTAAGTATTTATGATTTGGCCTTGGACTTTATTTAAGTTCTTTAAAAAAAAAAAAAAAGGCCTTAGCAGTTTTATATACGAGTGAGTAAATTATCTAATATATTTGGATAACTACTCAAATCTAATCCAATCCAATTTCAATCAAATATCCAACTTACAATGAATCAGATTGAATTTGAAAATTAAAAGGCTAATTGGATTGGATAGGTTTCAATTTTCGGTTTTACACTTATTTTGCATTTGTCAAAGAAATCAATAAGGCGGGTAGTTCTCTATTAATTTGTTTTGAATTTTAACCATATGAGGCCTAGTTTCCACTTTTGTTTCGGACGAGGAAAAAGAGTGTAGTGTAGTAGATACATGGATCAGACTAACTTGGGTTGACATTTTTGTGAATTTATTTTAAAATGATATTTTTAGAAGTGTCGAGAACGCTTTGACTTATAGTCAAGTACTTACTGAAAAAAAAAATATTATTTATGATATTTTTATGAGTTTTTCAGTATGACTTCTTACAAAAATCTAGAGATATAAAGTAGGTCAGGCCGGTCATTGGATAAGTCCATGCGGGTTTTGTACCGTGTCTAGACCTGGCCACTTAAAATATGCGCCAGCCTGGCACGGCCCATATACCCAACTTACATTTAATGCGGGCCTAAGTGGGTTATGCCTATACGGGCCGAAATATAAGCCACAATGTGGGCCTAATTTCGTTGTTATTCTATGTTTTAAAATATCAAATATAGGTCTAAAATCTATTCATATTCTTTTAAAATTTGAATAAATTGAAAATAAACAAAAATAAGTAAATGAATAACATTAAAAGTATATAAATAAAAATATTTAATCAAGATTTTTTAAAATTTTAATTAAGAAACATGTTTTAAATTATATATAGAATGACTAAATGTGGGTCGAGACAGGCCAAGCCCGTGGGCTTATGACTAAGGCCCAGCACGATCCTTACTATATGTAACGGGCCAGCCCAGGCCTACATACTTTTTTTTTCTGAATGTGGGCTGGTCCACAAAGCCCGACCCGCATTGACATCTCTACAAAAATCTTGGCATAAAGCCCAAAAAAATCGAAAAATCCAAGATTAGCTGAATTTTTTAAAAATCTTGGATGGATTTTAAAAAATTCATTTTTTGAAGTTTTTTTTTTCCAAAAAATATCACTTTTCAAGTTTTTTTAAAAATACCACTTTTCATCCAGATTTAATATTTTTTTCAGTAGTACTTGAGGTAACCAATTGGGTTGTTTAGGGTAACTAGTTTTGTTACCTAGATAACTTGACCGATTACTTCAATATCTCATCAATTAGTGTAAAGTAATACTTTTCTAATTATTTTCAAAAATGATATCTAAATAAATTCGAGATTTTTCAAACAAATTTAAAATCCAATATTTTCCAATTATTTTGAAAGCTTACTATATAAAATCAAATCTCCTCAATTCAAGGATTAATAATAATAATAATCCCTGAATTATATTCATTGTACCACTTTGAAATCAGACTTTCAACTTATATAGTAATGTCCCATGAATTATATAATTATTACAATAATAATTCTCGCAAGTCAATAATGAGACTTCGAATTTTCAACTTACACAGTAGACTACTGAATACCAAGACTTATGCAATTATTGCAGTAATGATATTTTTTTCACAATCTATTAAATTTAAATAGAAATGAGTGACATGCAAAGCATACAATTTGGTAACCATAACTGAAAGCGAAATTATGACTCAAAGAAGTAAATAAGACCTAATTATATTCTTTGTCGAATACTATTTTTTGTTAAATATGATATGTTTAAATAACATGTTAAATGTGCCGTTAATGGGTTAAACTGTTTATTTAGTGTTCTGCATATAGGTTTATAAACAATGACGAATAATAAACGAGCCGTATTCAGGTTTGGTAATTGGACATTATACATATGCCTCGACATAACAATATGAATTGCTATTCTAAAAAGAAAATTTTGGAGGAATGAACAATTTAAAAGTGAATTTTGAACAAAGGCATAAGTTTTAAAACTCTTTGCAAAATAGTCATTTTACATTGTCGGGTATGGTATTGAACGTAGTTGAGTAAAGCTGAGCATTGTCGAGAAACTTTGCAAATTAATTAAAAATATAGGCCTTTTTTCAAATATGTATTGTAAAAGAGGATTTTTTTGCCAATTGACCCTGTTAAAATTATCCAATATAATTAGATCACCAACTAAATCTAGTTCAATTCCGATTTGATATCAACTCATGATAAATTGGTGTTAAAGTTAAAAATCTAATTGGATTAGATTGGATGGGTTTCGATTTTAAACTCACTTGGTATTTGTCAAGGGAAGCAACAAGGCATGTAGTTTTCAATTGTTTCGAATTATAACCATACAAAGCCTATAACATCCTCTTTTTTATTTGAGAAAATGACATAGATAGGACTAACTTGGGCCGAAATAATTTTTTTATACATTTTTTTTCCTAAAAATGACATTTTAAGACATTTTTAGAAGTGTCAATGACTTGTTGACCATATGTCAAGACCTTTTGAGAATGAAAAAACTATTATTTAGGACCAAGACTGACAACGCATCGGGTTCGGAGCGGATATGTCTATCCCGCCCCCGTACCTATAGGAAAAAACTGAACACATACCCGTCCTATTTACCTATTTAAGGAGGCAAAGTGGGTTTAAGTCTTTCTCGCACGGGTAGGTAGGTACCCGCGGGAACCTATACCTGGTAAAAAATTAAAAAAATATTATTTACATAATTTGAAAAATAAAAAAAGAAAGATGAATTTAAAGAAAAAAAGAAATCTAATGATAATATCATATACTAAAATTAGTAATACTTCAATAATACCACTAATTTTTATATATACATATTTATTTATGTGTATTTTACATAAATTATTAATATATAATTAATATATACTTGTTTATTTTTTATATATAACTAATAAGTCATGTACGTGGGGCGGGTAATCCTAAGCCCGTACCAGAATCACGTGTTTTTTTTTTTTTTAAAAACTATTATTCGTACTTGCCCCATTTACCCGAAAAATCGAGTATTACTCGCCCTATTAAGGTCAGGTATCCGCGAGTAAACAGGTTAGTGGATAAAATTGCCATCTCCATTTAGGATTTTTTCATAGTCCAAAAGTTCCTGATCTTAAGTCAAGACGCCATTGACACTCCTAAAAATGTCATTTTTAGAAAAATACACAAAAAAACCATTTTGGCCCAAGTAAGTCACACCAATGTCATTTTCTCTCTTGTTTTGTGCCACTAAAAGACTCTAATGTAGTGGATGAGTCAAATAAAATAAGAGAAAAGGACATAAGTGTGACTAATTTGGGCGAAAATGACCTTTTTTGGTACCTTTTTTTAAAAATGACTTTTTTAGGAGTGTCAAATATATCTTAACTTATGCTCAAGAAGCTCTCTTGGTCATGAAAAAGTCTTAAATAACGATTTTTTTATGGTCAAGAAGATCTTGATCTATAGTTAGGAAGTCCTTGATACTCCTAAAAATGTCATTTTTTTCCAAAACATGTACAAATAGTCATTTTGGCACAAGTGAGTCACATCCATGTCATTTTCTCCTCAAATAATGAACAAGGCCCAATTATTGGGCCGACTTGATCCAAATCCAAAAAACCAACCAGCCCAATTGAAAATTCCGGAGCGTTCGAGAGTTGGGCATGGGGGCACTCCCTCCCTCCCACTCCCACTGGTGGTAACTGATGATAGACTATGGTGATTACTGACTAGTCTCGTATCGAGAGAGAGTTGGAGACAAATCCGAACATTCCGGGAGAGGGAGATCCGCCGCTCTGACCATCCATCCATTTTTTATCAAAACCAAGCGCACTGCCTCACACTCTCCCTATGCACCCATGGCTTCCACTTCCGCCATTTCCCTCTGCTCTCATCCCAAGGTAACAAACTCTCTCTTTCTCTCTCTTTCCACTCCTCTTCTTCTGTCGTTTCCATTCATTTTCTCCAACAAAGCTTCTCATTTTATTGTCGTTTTCTGGCTCTCAGGTTTCACTGCGTCCCCACTCGCACCACCAGAGACCGCCACAGCTCCGAAGCTTTGGTCATGCCGCTTTGTTGCCCGCCGCTCTATCGCTCAGGAGGAGGGGCTTCAGGTTCAGAACCTTAGTGGTCAAAGTCTCTGCTTCTTCTGACGGAGGAGGCTCGAGGAGGCCGGTTTCCGGTGGTCGGAGGGTCTATCGTCAGACTCAGAGCCAGAGCTCGTCGTTTCCTGCTGCTCCGGTGAAGCAAGTCGCCTCCTTTGTGGTTCCCGCCGGCTTGTTCTTGGCCGTCACTTTTGGTAATTTGTTTCGGGCGAACAGTTTGATTTCATTTTCGATGAGACTTGTTTAATCTTTGAAATTGATTGAGTTGAATGATCATTGATTAGAGCGTATTCTACTTTATAGTGATTGAAAGTATACACTTTTAGGGGCATGTTTACTGATCCGTAATGAAAAGATCGTGATGGGAAAGAGTTTGAAGAGGAATCAAAACTTTGAGCTATGCCTTCCCAATTTTAAATTTGACTAAGAATGTCGATGATAAACCAAAATTTATTTCCTAAATGCGCAAGTAAACACATGAATGGATGGGATTGGGAAAAAAGTTCCCTTATTTCTATTCCCATTATTGTCCGTTGCGGATTAGTAAACATAGCCTTACATATGAGCATTGCGTACGTGCTCTTTTTCGATTCTTGATTAAGGAAGTAACTTTCAAAAAATAAAATGGTTGTATGAATCAAATCCGTTTTGTTGTATTGAGACACAAAATTAGGTGTTTCTTCTTTGGAATTAGAGTATGTTTTATCTGTTAACCTTAATGTCTAATAGGTGAACACAAGCAAGTTTACTTGTCAGGTTTCTCAATGGTCGTACTAATTTATATCTTCAGCTGACAGTTCTGTGGAAAGTGGTGGAGATACTCCTTGTCCCAAAGCCCCGTAAGGCTTCCAGTGCTGAACAAAAAAGTCCTAAACAAGGCTTGGATTGGTCCTTTGCTGCGGGTACAAATTTGTTATCAGGGCTTGGAGCAAAGATCGACAGAGAGTCCGAGGAAAAGCTCAATGAATTTGCCAAAGAACTCAGGTCATTTAGTGTTGTTGACATGTCAGGTATGACAAATTGGTAGCTAAAGGTTTTCGAGATATATATCGTTAGTTTTGATGATTGCATAATTGTAGATGGATTTACCTTTGAATCATTAGTTAAAATTTTAGATTTTAATGCAATATTCTTTATCATTGGCCTTATTCAAATCAATGTTAGCTCTTTCAACATTTGTGTTTTTATTCAAATCATTGTAATGATATTTTACTTAACCTCGTAAGTTGCAACCTTTCTTTCATTTTGCTAACAAAATAGGTTTAGCGTATGTAGTTGTTGGCTGTTGCCTATATCCAACATAAATTTTAAAGTTCATGCATTGTGACAAAACTTGTGTTTATCATGTTTTTGGCAGGATGCAATTTTGGCGATGAAGGATTAGTTTTTCTTGCAGACAGGTTAGCATACAATCAGGTTAGAGCTTTTGTCCATGTATTTCGACTTCATGATTTTGTTATTTATGTTGGTGAGCTTATTGTTATAATGACTACCTTTGTTGATATGATTTAAAAAATTGGAAAACAATGTAATCTTGGAAGAAAATGTATGAAATTCGTTCTTATTATTTTTCATGAATTTACTGATCATATATCTCTCATGTTTCAGACACTTGAAGGAGTAAGTTTTGCTGGAAATGGAATAACTGTAACTGGATTGAAAGCTTTAGATGGTATTCTGCAATCAAACATCATGTTGAAGACCCTGGATCTCTCTGGAAACCCAATTGGAGATGAGGGAGCCAAGGTCTGCCTAAAATTCACTTGAGATTAGTTTTAGTGTGTATTTGAAAGAGCTAACTTTTGACCTTGCATTATTCTGTGCCGGAAAGGATAGTCTTCAAAAAAAGGAAATCAAAGATTGCTTGGACATGCATTTTATTGCTTATTATTGTTGCACAGTCAAGCTTAATGTTGTATGAGGTTGCCTATTTCACAGTGCCTAAGTGATATACTGGTTAATAATACCGGGATTACAAAACTTCTGCTGAACAGTGCCAACTTGGGGGATGAGGTTAGTTACTCCTAGCTGAAAATTAGTCTCATAAGGGTTATTAGCACAATCATTTGCTTCCAAAGATACAGATGTCGAAGTCAAGGCTTTTTTTATAAACAAAGTATCTAAAGTGATGCTCACTTTACCATGCAGGGGGCAAAGGCTATTGCAGAAATGCTGAAGAAAAATTCAAGCTTGATGTATCTTGAACTCAACAACAATATGATTGAATATTCTGTACGGAGATCAATCTATATATTCTAAGATGTAGCCTTAATTCTAATTTTCCAACGTTTTTTTTTTAATAATAAAGTTTTTCCAAAATAATGCCAGGGATTTTCGAGTTTGGCTGGAGCTCTTCTCGAGAATAAGACAATACGAGATCTGCAACTTAAGTAAGTGGCCTTTTCTCCTTTTCTCTCTTGTAATATAATATACAATTTAAGTAAGTGGCTTATTCTCCTTTTCTCTCTTGTAATATAATTCATTTTGGGTTTATGGAAGCTGTACTGTTCTGTTTATTAGCAGGGTAGGTTTCTACTCTGACACTTTCTAGTGGTTTTCTTTTGGTAAATTTTCTCACATTATTTAATTGTTCAAGTGGCAACTATGGTGGTGCCTTGGGGGCTAATTCTTTGGCTAAAGGACTTGAAGGGAACAAGTCTATAAAGGTACGAATTACTCTCACTTCTGTTTCTTTTCCATATCGGGACAAACTACCACTACAATAAGGTCTCTACCTGATTGCTTGTAAACTTTAAAGGTATATGATACTCTCAAGTTATAAGAATCATGATTGTGGTATACCTTTCAGGAACTCCATTTGCATGGAAATTCGATCGGAGATGAAGGCATACGGGCATTGATTGATGGTCTATCCTCACATAAAGGTTTTGATTTGATATATTAATTGCATGCTTTGATTAGAAACATGGATGGATGTTTTTATGCTTATTCTTATTGTATTTGCAAGTACTGACATGCATATTTCTCAGGTAAACTTACGCGTCTAGAAATTGGCAACAATTCAATTAGCGCAAAAGGTGCCTTTCATGTTGCTGAATATGTCAAGAAGAGCAAGAGCTTGACAACTTTGAACATTAGCATGAATGACATAGGTGACGAGGTATTGATGTTTAGAATATGTTAATCGCTTTTCGTTTGGACCATTTCGTTAATGTTATCCGTGGATTGGAATTCTGCTGCTGCTGACGACTGTTACATTAAGTAGTTGATGATTTTCTGCTACTGTTAAGAAGAGCAACTTTTTCTCTCTTTGATTGTTTGATTACTTCGACCTGTTATATATGTTTTAAATTCAGATTAGGTAAACATTGACAAAGCAATAATTTCCATTGAATGCGGCATTCATTATTAGTAACCAAACAACTCACAAAGTTTTTTTTTTTTTTTCGGTAGCAAACTCACAAAGTTTTGGCTCTTAAAGTTAAATGGAAATTAAACTGCGTGCTTGGTCAGTGTCTCTGAATAAAGGAATAATTACTTATTCCTCTTCTTGTTTTTATTTTTTCACTCAGATAACCTTGTGGTTCTGGTAATCGAGAAAAGGAAAACTGTTGGGTTCTTTTGATATTTTCTTACAAAATCCCCGCATTTCAAGTTGGATGAAAATAAAGGATTTTGCATGATATCTCAAATTCAAAGGGAGGTTTATGATTGCTCAGAGGAAAATTTTGCCGGAGAATTTAAAAATTCTTATTCGTATTATTATTATTATTTTTCAATTACCAAAACTGCTAGGTCAAAAGTCCCTTTAATAAATCAAATGCTGTACTGCTTCACTAATTTTTGAATTCTGTTCTTGAAAATCTTCAGGGAGCTGAAAGAATTGGAGATGCATTGAAGGAAAACCGGACGATAAGAAGTTTAGATCTGGTTAGAATAGCGCTATTTTGTTTGATTTGTCTGTATGATTAATTAGTTTCTGAAAATTCTCTATCCATCCACATATGAAATTTTCACTACCTATCCATATATCGAAACATAGTAACTTAATTTACAGGCGGGAAACAACATTCATGCTAAAGGAGTCAGTGTAATAGCAAAAGCTTTGAAAGATAACTCTATCGTTACAACAGTATGTTCTTAACCTCTCATTCTCCCTTCTTTTTTCTTTTTTTTTTTTTTTTCCAATTTGTTTATTCTCTGGAGGTATATGATGGTATACTTGTGTTTTCTCTCTCACTCACAGCTGGAACTTGGTTATAATCCCATTGGTCCAGAAGGTGCAGAAGTCTTATGTGAAGTTCTTAAATTCCATGGTAACATAACTACCCTTAAGGTTGGCTGGTGCCAGGTAATTGACGGTTTGAATTATGCAGATCTGATTTTAGTATTTTGAACTAGCTGGGGATTTTTTCTCAAGTTCATATACCTAGTAATATCCTATTGCAGTTAGGAGCAAAAGGTGCAGAGTACATTGCTGATATGTTAAAATACAACGGTACCTTATCCTATCTGGACTTGAGGGGAAATGGACTAAGAGATGAGGTTCGTAGCTGTAGATAGTATTGTCTCCATATATGCCATCTGGCCCAGTTTCACATTTGGTCTTACATAACTTTCTATACAAGGATTTCAGGGTGCAATTTGCATAGCTCGTAGCTTAAAAGTGGTTAATGAAGCTTTAACTTCGCTAGATCTTGGGTTCAATGAGATAAGGGTATGTACCTTCATTCTGTAGTCCAAATAATATGCTAGCACTATTGTTTTTGCTTTGTTTTATTTTGGCTATCCATTCAGGATGATGGGGCTTTTGCCATTGCTCAAGCATTAAAGGCTAATGAAGATGTGAGAATCACGTTTTTGAATCTTTCTCGTAACTTAATGACCAAATTTGGACAGGTTAGTTTTCATCCTCCTCGGGACCCTTTTAATCTTCCTCTCTATTCTATCTTTTCTGCATATGTTTCTCTAAATCGAGTTTTTGCATCGCGCAGAGTGCTCTTACAGATGCAAGAGACCATGTATATGAGATGACTGAAAAGGAAGTAGAGGTTGTTTTCTAAAAGGCTTCACAGTTCACATAGTGGAAAAAATTGTGATAACGTGTTAGAATGTGGTTTAGGTTTATTCTTTTCCCGGTTAGTGTTGGTAAGGGCAACTAAGTAACTTAAGGTCCAAATTTTTGAGTTCTTGCCAATCTCCTCTTACCGAGGAATCATTGAAATTTTTGACGGCGAGTTCATAGTTGGTCACATCAATGATAGTTATTTTATTCTTTTTAATGTTACTTTTTTGGCCTTTTTGAGTAAACGAGTAAGGTCGAACGATGGGATGGAAAACAAATTTGTCGTTTGTCCTTCCGGTCCATGGTCGTCTATAATTTCGGGAAAAACTCAAAAACATGTGATTTTTTTGTGATTTTATTGCTTGTCCTTTGATCGAAAACGACTTCCATTCTTTTTCCCTATAGGATCATGTTTCGTGTCATTTCTGGGCCTTTAGTATGTCGTTTTCCCCTGCAGGATGGATAGTTACGTGTCGTTTTCTCATGATAAAATGACGTCTTTTTGGTTTTTTTTTTTTTTTTTTTTTTGGGGGGGGGGGGGGAGGTGTTATGTGGTAAAATTAATGTGTAAAACACAAGGAGAAACAAATCCGTTTACCAAAAAAAAAGAAAAGAAAAGAAAAGGAGAAACAAATCCACCAGAGAAGCATTGTAAATTTTTTTTTCAGTCGTTGTAAAAGGAAATATAAGAGAATTCAGATTAGAGTTAGTAGGTACTTACTCATTTGATTCTTTAAATGTGCGGTCAGTCCAATTAATTTACATATCTTGTCATTGGAACAGCTTCAGAGTTAGTTCACCTGCCAGCTTTGGTTCTTTCGATGTGCTGATGATATTTAATTCTGGGACTTTGTAACCTAGAAATGCTTAACAGACGCATTTCAATATATTTCCAGCATAACTTGGCAAATGGATGGTGGCTACAAATGTTCATGCCTTGTATTATGGTTGTTTAAGTGGCATTATATTGCAAAAATATTTGGTATAAAAGAACTTTAAAGTAGCCACTATTAGATTGTTATCAAAAGTGGCAGAAATGTGATTAATATTCCATATTTTGCTGGGGGCGTTCCGGGGTTGCCAGCAATAAATTTTGAATAGTGCTGTCTAATATTACATGATGTGTCAATCTGTTACTGATTAATTATACTTATAATTCAGGTGAAATTCATGTGGGATCTAATTTATTAATTAAAATTATTTAGTGATAGACAAACACATTATTATAATAATGGACACTACTGGTGCTCTAACATTGCTCATTAAGGGATAAGGGAAAAATATTTGAATACCAAATTACGTCTTTGGCATAGAACTTCTGGTGACCTGGCGAGGTTGTGTTGAGCAGAGCCTCTAGGAAATTTTTGAGTGGTATGTTATGTAATTTGGAAATTGTTGAGTGGTATGATATGTAATGTATTACGTCCCAACATTAGAAACTTGTTTTGTTTGCTTACACCACAATTAATGATTGTGAGCTTAATTCAAATAGCTACATGTATAAAACACCATTACATCTAGTGACAGGCATAATTTAATGGTAACTACACATCTTTCAAATATGAATATTTTGACTTCAAATTCCTTCGTCCTACGAAACTAAAATAGAACTATTAAATGTTAGCTTTTAACTCACTATGATATAACATGTGAAATGTGTGGAAGTTCACGTTATTAAAAGCGGTAAGCAATTGGTTTTAGCTCATTGATGTCGAAAAACTGTACTGGGCAAATGGTAAAAGGAAAAAAGACATAATGGTTCTAAGGATCAAGACAAGACCCATCAAGTTTAGACTTCGGAGTAAACCATGAAGTTTACGTAGAACCATCCAAATTTCCAAAATATAGTCCCAAGTTTTTATAATGGTAAAGCCAAAATATAAGGATGGAGTATCCTTACGTGCTTCCAGATGCGGAGTAAAACTTCAGCCCGATATTATCACCGAGTTCGAACTGTTACGCACAGCACCCACTTATTAGGCATAATATATAGAAAAAATAACGTAATTATTTTTATTATAACAGAGTAATTACAACAATAGTCAAAATTTAGACACACTTTTAACAAAGACACAATAACTTAATTAATAATCATTATTTCGGACACTATTACACAATCTCACCAAAGCACCTGATCCCACACACTATCACTCATATAATTCACTCAAAACTATATATAAATAGGGATAACTGCAAAAAAAATACCCTGAAATTTAAGTGTTCTGCAATTTAAACCCTGAACTTTAGACTCTGCAAAATAATACCCTGAGATTAGGAATTTCTGAAAATTAATACCCTAGATAGATTTTTTGACCAATTTTAGGAACGAAAAAACAATGTCCTCCATTAAAACTAGATTAATCCATATTATTCATCTTAATTTTGAGGATATTATTATATTTTATCAGTTAAAAATCAACACAGGGTATTAATTTTCAGAAATTCGTAATCTCATGATATTATTTTGCAGAATCCAAACTTCAGGGTTTAAATTGCAGAACATCCAAACATAAGGGTATTTTTTTACAATTATCCCTAATATATATAATTCACTCACTTTTCTTTCACGGCACACACTTTTACTTATTTCTATTCTTTCTTTTTCTTTTCCATGCCATGCTCAACATCCGGGACCCAAGTTCCCTTTATATAATAGGTAGGATCGGTTATTTATCAACTAGGCTGCCAATTGTTGATCTTAAACAAGTTCAAATAATTCTTGAAGTTTCTAGTACACCTGCCGGCTTTTCTAGCATGTCGGTCAACTTAGCAAGTTGTAACACTCCTGCAACTTCTATAATCTTCATGCATAACTCTGGATAATTCTAGAATGTATCTAGAAAATGCTAGAGTTTCCCACGGGAATTACATGCAGCGAGTCAGGCCATGTCAAACAAATTATTGCATATGTACCGAAAAGGTAAGCACTCCTTTGCTTGGACCATTCAAGTATGGGACTTTGGACTTGGGAGCATTACAGCTCAACATGAGCGAGCGCATTACACCTTATGCGGTATCTGTTTCCATATCCTGATATTATATCCATGCCCTTTAAACAAAGGAGGACAAGTACGACTATGACATCAAAATTTCTCCTTCTTATCCACCCAATTGCACCAAACTCTGTCCTCTTCTAAATCGAAAATTATCATATTAGTTAGTTAATATTCATTTTAAACACTTCCCATTTCCCAACAGCTTCATATAAAAACACAACACTAATTAAGAAGATGTAATTCATTGTATCATACGGGAAATATTCAGCTGGTACTTTGCTCTTTTGGTTGGCCAATAATGATGGCGCTTAGCTGGCATCTTTCCCCTTTATTCGATTCCCTGCCATAACCTTTTCTTTTTATGTATTTATGTGTGTCTATCCTAGTGTAAGTCATATTATAAGAAACTGGTATCTCCAGCTATCTACCATATTTTGGTCGGAAGTTGGGTATAAATAATTCATGAACGGTGTTTAAATTATAGTATCAGGCTCACAATAAGAGCATAGATAACTAACATATAGTAATGCCTTGGGACCGTGGTTAATTAATAATAATCTAATTCACATTATTACAATTCTCTAGTCGTTTCAAATAATCCAGAGATGTTTGATTAGTACCCTATGCGAGTTTAGTTCCATTTTCAATTTATACTCTTTAGTGGTGATATCAGCTGATAAATGATAATTCAAACTAGGAATCCCTCTCATTTTTTTCTTTTTACCGAGTGATAAACGTTATTAGTGTGTGTCTCCAAATTTTCATCATGCGCTATAAAATTGAGATTAAATCAACGTGTTTATTATATCACGTTTGTTAAATCAACTAGGTTTATACTAAGGTGGACAAGGGAAAGATTGTGTTTGTAATGTAAGAATCAGGATCTACTTAGCATCCTCAGTTTCCAAAATCCTAAGAGCCAAAATGAATACAATATGACCAACTTGCGATATGCCAGCTTGCAGTTGATTGTGCTAGCAATCTCTCCAAATTTTTAAAAAGCTGTCAGCGTGTCACGTACGGGCCATGGGAAAGTAAAAAACAAACAGTAGAAATCGATCACGTGACAAAATGTTGGGAAAGGCTGCTAGCTGCTGGTATGTAATTACCGAGTTCTAACTTTTATATTTTTTCTTTTTCAAAATAATAATAATAATAATAATACACAGTTATTTGCAGACGTTTGACAAATAGTTACATAAGATTGCTTAGTTTCCCATAACAATAATGTTATGAAGGGTTACTCATAAAGTTGACTAGTTCTCATTTATGAGGATAAATAGTATCTGAAAATGAATAAGGTTAATAACAAAGCACATGACAACATTTATTATTCTCAATATAAATTACTATATCGGAACTCTTATTCCAAAATGTAATAAACCAATAACTGAAACACGAGAAAATTTTCTCAGTTAAAAAAACTAAATAAATAAATAGATAAATACATTAATGAAACGTTTTGATATTAAGAAATGTGCCAAGACTGAATTCAGCCTTTGTATTGAAAAGAGCACAAGTGCAGAAACAGTGTGTCCATGCTGTCCATATTCTCAGTTTTTGTTTCTCTGGTAATAAGTGTAAATTAAAGTGTTTATAATCCAAATAAAATATAGAAGGCAAAACGAAATGGGTAATAACGTAATTCCAAGTAGGATCAAACGGCTATATAAGGAGAGTGGGGAAGCTCACTCAAGACACTTGTAATCCTTGGCTTTATTCGCTCTTCCACACTTGTCCACCTCTCCCTTAAACACTCTGCTTTGCTTAGTAGCTTTATCAGTTATCACCACCAAAATGGCTCTCCGCTTGATTATTCTAATGGCCGTCTTGCTTTTCTGTTTATCACAGGTAAATGTATACACATATATAAATATATATATATATATATATATATCCACATATTCATATTCACATAAAGTTGGAAACTCCTTTTTTTACAAAACTAAATCATTTCGTTTTCAATAGCTAATTCTCTGTACCTTATTATGAACCTTAATTACTTACATATTTTTTCATTATTATTATAATCTTTAGGTTTCATCTGAATCCCAGATTGAGAACCAAGAAACCCACCCGGTATCTATACTTATAACTCTTCTCTGTTTTTACTACAATCCTTGGTATATCTTAGTACTTATTATTTACTTGTAAACCATTTTATTAGGCTGTGGTGGTGAAAGGACCCAACAGAAGACTCTTACCATACTTGGGTATGTTATATTTTCATTTTATTTTTATTACGCATGGAGATTAAGAGTAATCAAGACTATAATAGTGGTTAACCACTACCTTTTTTTCTTTTTTGGCCCAAAAACTACAGATTGTGCAGGGTTATGTAATGTGAGGTGCAGCAAACACTCGAGGCCAAACGTGTGCACAAGAGCATGTGGCACGTGCTGCGCGAGGTGCAAGTGTGTGCCTCCGGGCACCGCAGGGAACAGAGAAGTGTGTGGAAAATGTTACACTGATATGCTTACTCACGGCAACAAACCCAAGTGCCCTTAACGATGATCATCAGCCACTCAACCCAACCTTAAACCCCTCATCTCTTTTGCTAGGCCTTTATAAGATGATAATGCATATAATATACTTTCTCGAGAAAATAAGAAAGAAAAAAGAAGATGTAATACTTATATGTGTATTTATCTATGTTACTGTGGGCAATTTTTATTATGTACTATTTCCTTATGTATGTGGGTGTGATGCATAAGTTGTTGAATCGAACATAAGCATTCTGAGTTCTATATATTTATGTTGGTCCTTATAAATTTAGAGAACTCTATTGTTCATTGTTGTATATCCTGTCAGAAATGACCAATATTCATCAAGCAAATAAATGTGAAAAAGTGTGAATAGATATTATTCCCCATTAATGTTTGAGGATAAAATGAGTCAAATAGCTGATATAAGCGGGCCATATACAAGACTAAAGCTACACAATTTAATTTGGGAACATTCAAGTCTTTGAAGAAAAAATAACGATAATAATAAGGGGGAAAGAAAAAAGGACTTAAAAAAAAAAGTAATGCTATGGGGCAGTGGTGCCAGCACCATAGTGATATGTCTGTTTGTCACTGGATGATTTAATTAATAAATTGGATCTCACATAGGTCTCATTTAAATTATAATTAGTCAGTGACAGACTGGTCTCATTTAAATTATAATTAGTCAGTGACAGACTGACACATCACTGTGCCTGTAGCATTATTCTAAAAAAAATGACTCAGATTGATTTTAACGCATCAGAAAGCCTCGCGCCAAGTGTGGGAGAAAGATAAGGGAGAACCTCAACGGTGACGATCCCCTGTGGAGCATGACCACGCTGGCCTCAAGGCAATTACGTGGAGCCGTCCAAGACTTTACACTCAGAAGTTGAAGGAGATGGTGACACGTAAACATCCTCATCAGATGTACGTGTACACCTTTGCCGGGTTTTACTTGTATCACATGCTGTCTCATGCTGTTCTGGACTTTCGAGATTCTTGTCGTTTTCTCGAATGCAGTCGTCTTTGGGGTTACTGTCGTCTTTTTGAAACAATTGTCGTCTTTTTGAAACAATCTTTTGCCGTTTAACATTTTTGTGTCGTGCCTTTTACATATAGAACGGATTCCAAGGCCGTTGTTTAACCCCCCTTTGGGGGGATTGTTGAAACTTATTTCAAAGTAACTCAAATTTATTCAACAAGCATTTTTGTGTATTAGTTTGATCCTTCAACATTAAAAGTTACATAACTCAGGCTATGTTTGGTACGGAGGAAAAAGGGGAGCAAGGAAAATATTTGCGGAGAAAAGTGGAAATAAAAGAAAAAAGTTAGATTGTTTGGTATGAGGAAAATGGTAAGATAGATAAAAATTGAGAGTGAAAAACAAAAATTGGGGTCTACATGCACTACAAGAAATAAGACTTTTACTTACTCATTTTTTACCTACTCATATGTATGTGTAGGTAAAGCTATCATTTTCTTACACATAAAATTTTTTGAATGTGTAGGTAAAGTAGGTGCTAGTAATATAATAAGTTTACACGTTTTATGTGTAAGTAACTGTATTTTACCTACACATAGGTTGGAGGGAAATTTTCCCTCCTAAAATTTTGTTTTGGCTCTAAACTTTTTCAGCTAATAATTAAGTTTTTAATTATTTTTTGCCAATATAATAAGTGACATGGCATTTAATTTTTTATTTTTTGCCACATGTACAATAAAAATATATAAATTATTGTATTAAAAAAATATTTTATTATGGAATTGCCAGCTGTATAAATATGTGATGATATGTGTATACAAATCTTGTGACATGTCAATGATGATGTGGAAACGTTTGACATGTAGATGATGATGTGGACAATGTTTCCACATGGCAATATTAGGGTTTTTCTACCCCATCCCTCATCTCTTTCTATCACTCTGCCGTTCTATACCTTCTCTCTTCATCCATTCATTTTCTCAGCCTCACCATATGCCAAAAAACACTAAATCTCAGTCGTGCTTCATTTCCTCACCCTCAGCCATAAATCAAAACCAAAGCAGTCTATTTATCTTCGTTTTCTCACCTTCTCACTCAACACCTTCTTTCCTCATAATCCCCATTTTGACATCTGTGTCTCCCTCTATTAACCATCCCAGTACACTTGCAAAAATCCAGGTTTGACTCTATGAGGGTTATCACTTTGTTTTATGTATTTTTCGTCTTTATCGTGTTTTCATTTCATGTAATCTGAAATTGTTTGGTTTGAATCGTTTATTCCTTTCGTGTTTTTTTTTTAAAATTTTTTTGAACGATTAATTGTTCATAAAGGGTTTCTAGGGATTTTTTTGCTCTTATGATTAATTTTCTCTTTTTTTTTTCCTGAACATAGATTTTCTCTTTTGAACCTCATGATTATTTCGAACATGTTAAACCCAAATATTATAAAATTTTGATTTCGATTTATGATGATTATTTACTCTCTGTGCTCGGTCACTGGGCAGTCCATTCTCCTCCTTGCTATCCGCCTTTTGTTTAACAAAATGTTTCTATGTTCATAAATGGTGGCATATGAGTTAAATGCATTAGGATTTTGGTAGCTGTCTAAAAATTTTCTTGATCTTCCTCTGCTTTGTCGTATAGTTTTATTTACAGCCCCAATTTCTGGAATATGCATATGCTGACAAATAGTTGTTACTGGGTTGGGTGATAATCCGTGACAGAGCTCATCTTATTGAAACAACGAGAGCTCTGACAATAGGGCTAAAGTGGGATTCCCAGCCGTGAACCATAAATTGGAATCCTTCTGTGCATTAGCAACATAAAAGCAATTGCCAAACATTCAGGTATGATTCTCTAAGAAGGTTGGACCTAGATTCAATTGCCAAACATTCTGACC
>JXTC01000042.1:1042973-1054194 GCA_002914845.1 Trema orientale | reverse complement strand
GAATATATGATAATAATTGTTGTCATCTATATTTTGAATTAATATGAAAATTATGATTTTTATGACTAAAAAGATGAAGCTTTTACCTACACATACCTAGCATTACCTACACATCTTTAACATTTACCTACATATATTCAACATTTACCTACACATAACCGAGTATTACCTACACATACTTAACTTTTACCTACACATAAAAGGAAAAATTGAATTTCGTGGCACAGCCTGAGCGTGACACGTGGCTGCAGCCAGATCCTGACACGTGGCTCAACCAGAGTAGGACACGTGGCACCAATCAAATCTCAACATTTGGCATTATCGGATCGCGACACATAGCGTAATCAGACTGCTACACATTAAGTCCATCATATCATGACACGTGGCAACATCAGAGTGAGACACGTGGTATTTATCGTGCCGTGACACGTGGCACCCACTGATTACAGGATGTGGCAATACTAGAACATGCCATGTGGCGGTACCTAATCATGCCATGTGTCTACATCTTATGATGCCATGTCATCTCTGTAAAAATTTACACATAAGCGCCACATCAGACAACATGTCAGCTGCCACATCAGACAACATGTCAGCTACCATATCAGAATCCATGTCATCAGAGTCTAGTCATCCTAGTGGGGCCCCTGTTAATATTACTTACACATAGCAATATGTGTTGGGAAGTACCTTTACCTACAGGTTATTTCTTACACATCTCTTCACTTATAGTATGTGTAGGTAAAAGCTTTCGCCTACACATAGTATGTTTTTACCTACACATATATGAGTAGGTAAAGGCCTATTTTCTTGTAGTGATTGCTTTGATTTCTAACTTTTTATTTTCAATTACATTTGGCCAGTTGGCACGTATTATTCTTCTTTTTTTATATTATATATATAAAAACCCAGATTTTAAGAGGGTAAACTGAGAATTATACCAATTTTTGGAATAAATAATGGAGAAATTTTATTGCAAAATTTTCTTTAGAAACAGGGACTAAACTACAATGTTTGAGGACTAGATTGAAAGAATTTCGAAAAGTGGGGGAGATTGTGCAATTTTTTTAAAAATTCCATAGTCCCATATACCAGTCACGTAGCCTCACTCTTCCCCTCACTTTCTGTCTCTTCCTCACCCGATCTCTCTCTTTCCCTCTGCTCTCTCTCTTCCTCGCTCACGGCCGAAGGACCGGAACTAGCTGCAGCCGATGCCACAGTCGTCGTCTGGCCCGCCAACTGACCGCCGAGTCCTCGCCGTGCTGCCACTCCCGCGAAGCTGCCGAGCTCCCCCCAACGGAAAACTGTCGATTTCAATCCTTGGGAGTTTTTATTTTATGACACTGTTTTGAACCGTTTTAGGCTGCGTTCTTGAGCTCGTTAGATTCATATCATCAAGAAGAAGCTCCAGTTATCTATTTCATGACTCCATTTTGCCCAATTTGAAAGTTGTCATATTTGAGTATTTTGAGCTTGAGTTTGACTTTTTGATCCGGCCGTTGGATTGTATCTTTGATATTATTTTTGGAATGTACTAGGAAAATGGAGAAGATTGATATATATTGACTACGTTTTGGTGATCGGCACGAAAAACGAAATCGAATGGCTAAGATTTGCCTCATTTTGCATGCCATAGATCTGGTTTCAGCCCATACCCGAATTGGACGAGTTATATATCTAACCTAGCTATTTTGGATGCTAGGAATTCAGTGAAGAGATCTGCTTATGATCGAGGGCTTGAAATTTGTTCCCGACTCTCCAAGCGATCGTCCAATGATACCTTGAGGATCCAACAGTATTGTATCGCTATTCTAATGAGGTAGGGATTCGGTTACCTCGGCTTTATATCTTCTTTGAATAAAACTTACTTTTCTACAATATATGATGACAAATGTAATTTCTGAACTATTTGAATATCTGTGATAGAATTTAATTATATGATATATATTATATTGCTCAGCGAATTTTTTGAGTGTATGATATTTTTGGGTATATAAAAAATAAGGCCGTTATACTATCCGTTTTTCTATAAAATCTAGTATGCTTATTTTATTGAAAAAATAGAGCATGATACTTTTCACACTTCAGTTCTATATTGCACGTATCATAGGATCATACATGAGTACTGTGTTAGCATCATGGGTTTACAGTGTGGCGTTACGTATCCCACCGTCGGTATAGAGTGCGTAAACCCGAGCGGGATTTGTTTCTTCTGATTACCTCCCCATTTGGCAGGCATAGGCAATTCGGTTGCCCCCTCCAAGTTTAGCAGGCGACACATAGGTGTCCCCTTCAAGTACGGGCTTAGGTGTTAGGTATGCTTATAGGTACACTTAGTGCTATCATCCTAGGTTTCCACAGACGAGAGGATAAGAGCTTATGAGTATGGGTTGATTTGTGTCATGTGCATATGAATTGGATGGTTTTGAAGTACTGTGTTATTTACACATATACATATGGATTTCCGGTTTTGGACTACTATATATATGTATTGGATTTAAACTAACTACGCAGGAACTTTCTATCACTAAAATATTTTCTTTTAAGGTAACTACTTTCCTACTGGGCACTTTATGCTCACCACCTACTTTTCTTCCTAAGGTGGTGTTTAGTGCAACTTGAGTGATCAAGAGGATTAAGAAGCTGTCTCTGACTGTAGTTCGTTATCTTGGTAATACTAAAAGTTTGTTGTTGTGGTGTTTAGATTATTTGGGTTTTTTTTTTTGAGCATTGAACTAAGATTGCTACTTTTTATTATGTCTGTGAACTTATGTATACCATTCTGGTTTTTAATATTTGTTATGGATGATGATGATGCTTGGACTTAAAATTTGATTTATGTTTTTCAGTTATTATTCGATCTATCTTTAATAGAATATACGAACTGTGGGAGAGGTTCACGGGATGAAATTCTGAATATTTTATTTAAATAGACTGTTTTATAAAACTGAAACTTTTATAATTTTTTTTAAAATAAATCAAGGAATTTTCCATCTGAGTGAAATTCTCCTTCTGGCACTAGCCCAGTTTTTGGGTCGTGACAAAAATTGTGGTATAAGAACTTGAGTTTAATAGCTCAGATGTATCACCATTAAACTAGATTGAAGTTGTTTTTATAACAAGCATACATCATTATCTCACTAACAACTTGGCATATTATTTTAGACTTTTAAGGATGTCTCTAAGAAGAGTTTCGAGGCACCAGCCGAGTGCTGAACCTCCTCATCGTCTGGATTTCACTCATATAATTGAGGCAATGGAGCAAGCATTTGGCCAGTTGAGTAATCCCGACTATCAGCTCCGAGGGAACATCAGTTGGATTAGTCCGATCACTTCTAGTGGTTCATGCGTCTCGAGCTAGGGTAGTTTGACGGAAGAATAGAAGCTCTCATGGTAATTACTTAGTTGCATTAGATGGAGAGGCACTTTTGAGCCCTTGGTACTCTGGTGGAGTCTTGGGCAGTGTTTGTCGTTACCTGTCTGACTAGGAGTGTCATTCGCTGGTGGGAGACAGTAGAACGAATGCATGATATGGTAGGTCTGACTTGAGATGACTGTGAACGGATTTTCAAGGCCCAGTGTACCAATGAGGACCGACATGATGAAGTTGTGAACTGATTTGAGATTTTGATCCAAGGTAACAGAATGGTAAATGAGTACCTGATAGAGTTCACTGAGTTGGCAAGTGTTGCTCTTGGACCGGATATGAGTGAGAAGTACCGAGTTGCCAAGTTCAAGAGTCATCTAAATCAGAATATTTTCAACAGAATTGGCGCATAGACTTTCTATACTCTTCCTGAGATTGCAGTGGCTGCCTAGCAGGCAGAAGCCATCAAAGAAGGATTCGATTCGACGAGGAACCGATGTAGAAAAAATAATAGGAATGTCACTAGAAGGAATCAGGGGTAGTGGTTGGCCTAGGGTACTCTGAACAGTGGAAGCTCGAACAATAGTGATTCTTCAAGGGGTGGAAGAGATAGTCATTATGAAGGATGTTTTTCTTGTGACCAGCTGGGTCACCAAAAGAAGAAGTGTCCTAATCGTCTACAGAAATCTCCTCTTTCTTAAGGAGGACCGCAAACGAGCCAGTCGGGTTTTGTTTCTTATCAGAACACTCAGACAAGGCCGCAATAGTCACTGGGTACGACTTTTACTTTCCTTCAACCTTATCAGCATCAGTACTGTCCTCAGGGTTACACTTAGAATTTTCAGACTCCTCTGACCTTAGAGAGTCAAGATGGGTGTGGGTATAGCAGTAGTGGTCCAAGATCCAGCAGTAGCCATCCTGGTCAGGGGAGAGGCAACAAAGGGAAAGAGAAGGTGACTGGTCAAGCCTATACTTTCACTAGAGCTGACAACACTCAGGATCGCACCTACCGAGGTGTTGTTGATGGTATGATCCTTATTTCACACTCTTAGACACATGTTTTGTTTAATACTAGTACATCCCATTCATTCATATCCTTATTGTTTGCTCAACTATTGGGGTTGGAATTTTTTGATTTGGATTATGTATTGACGCTGGGTACAATTTTTGGAGGAGTAGCCGATGTGTCTAGTATGTGTAAGACTTTTTGGGTTGTGGTTGGTGATAGAAAGCTACTTGTTGATTTGATTGTATTACTGATGGTACACTATAACGTGATACTCAGCATGAATTAGTTATCTAAGTATCGAGCTATTATGGACTATCATATGAAGCAGGTGATTCTCTTTTCTAGTGATGGACATCCTATTATTTATCAAGCTAGAATGAGTCCGTTGAAGCCAAGTCCTATTTTGAAAGTATGTATGCATGGAAGGAAGAAACTCGAGTATTATGGGAACTTGTTTACCATTGATGGTGAAGTGAGGACAGACGATGGATTCCAGTGGTGTGTGAGTATTCAGAGGTGTTTTCTGAAGACTTACCGGGATTACCACCAGATAGGGAGATTGAGTTCTGTATTGAACTAGTTCTTTGAACTCAGCCAGTTTTTATTCCAGCCTATCGCATAGCTCCTGTGGAGATGGAAGAATTGAGAGAATAGTTGGATAATCTAATTTCTAAAGGCTTCATCCGTAGTAACACTTCTCCTTGGAGTGCTCCTGTCTTATTTGTGAAGAAAGCTGATGGTTCGTTAAGACTTTATATGGACTACAGGAAGTTAAATCAATTGACAGTGAAGAACAAGTATCCTTTGCCAAGGATAGATGAGTTGTTTAATCAACTCGGTGGTTCAAGATTCTTCTCCAAGATTAATTTAAGATCCAGTTATCATCAGTTGAAGATAAGAGAGGATAATATACCTAAGACAGTATTCAGAACTTGATATGGTCACTTTGAGTTTTTGGTGATGCCATTTAGCGTGACAAATGCTCCCACAGTTTTTACAGATCTCATGAATTGGATTTTCAGGCCATTTTTATATCGTTTTGTGGTTGTATTCATCGACGACATCCTGGTGTATTCCAAGACTCGAGAAGAGCATGCCGAATATCTGGGGATAGTATTTAAGATCTTGAGAGATCTTCAGTTGTATGCTAAGAAATCGAAGTGTGACTTCTGGATGTCAAAAGTGAAATTCTTGGGGCATGTGATTTCTCATAGAGGTATTTCCGTCGATCCTGCTAAGATAGAAGCTATTCTAGAGTGGAAAAGACTGAGAAATGTGACAGAGGTATGGAGCTTCCTCGGTTGGGCAGGCTACTACCATCGTTTTGTGCAATATTTCTCGAGAATTGCTTTGCCTTTGACTAAGTTAACCAGGAAGGATATCAAGTTCATTTAGGATCATGTCAATGAAGAAGCTTTTGTCAGATTGAAGCACAGTTTAATAACCGCACCAATTCTTATTGTTCCTGACAATAACAAGCCTTATGTGGTGTATACCGATGCTTCAAAGATGGGCTTGGAATGTGTCTTGATGCAAAATGGTGGAGTTATAGCCTACGCTTCGCATCTATTGAAGCCATATGAGAGGAACTATCCCATCCATAACCTAGAGCTTGCAGCAGTGATCTTTGCACTAAAGATTTGGAGATGTTACTTGTATAGTGTGAAGTTCGATATATTCTCCGATCATAAGAGTTTGAAGTATCTCTTTACTCAGAAGGATCTGAACTTGAGACAGTGAAGATGGGTTGAGTATAAGGAAGATTATAACTTCGACTTATAGTATCATCCTGGTAAGGCCAACATTGTACCTGAGGCACTGAGTAGATGTTCTCATGGTGTACTAACTGCACTGGTGTTTGAAGATTGGAATAACTCAGTTGCCATTAGTGACTACAACTTATAGTACTTCAAGAATGAAGGAGTTGCTTACCTAAACAATATTGTGATTTCACCATCACTTCTCCAGACTGTTCAATAGAGTTAGTGACAAGACCGAGAATTGAGGACAATTTAGAACCAGCTTCAGAGAAGGGTTTTTTCTCTTCAGTGGGAAATTAGTTATGGCTAATAACCCTAACCTTTGAGAAACTATTCTACCTGAGGCTCACAAATCAAGGTTCACAGTACATCCGGGTAGTACTAAGATGTACCTGGACTTGAAGAGACAGTATTGGTGGAAAGGTATGAAGAAGGATATGGCTACCTTTATAGCTAAGTATTTGACTTGTCAGCAAGTCAAGGTTGAGCACCAGAGGCCAACGGGATTACTTCAGTCATTACTTATTTCAGAGTGGAGGTGGGACAAGATCATAATGGACTTCGTGACTAGTTTACCGAAGACCTTAAGAAAGAACGATATAGTTTGGGTGATAGTCAATCAGTTGACGAAGAGTACGCACTTTATACCGATCCGAATTAACTACTTACTAAGCTTAGTAAACTATATTTAGAGAACATCATACGCTTGCATGGTGTGCCTTTAAGCATAGTTTCTGATAGAGATCCAAGGTTTACTTCTAAGTTTTGGAGAGCCTTGCAGAAAGCGTTTGGTATGCAGTTGGATATCAGTATAGCTCACCATCTTGAGACAGATGGTCAATCTGAAAGGACCATTTAGATTCTTGAGGACATGCTACGTTGTTGCATACTAGACTTTGGTGGGTACTAGGATGATCATCTTACTTTGGTGGAATTTGCTTACAATAACAGTTAGCAGACCAGTGTGAGTGTGGCTCCATATGAGGTGTTATATGGGAGGCCGTGTAGATCACCTTTATGTTGGGCAGAACCTAAAGAGCTTGGTACTCTTAGACCTGAATTGATTGAGGAGACTACTGAGAAGATCAAGGACATCTAAGAGATGCTCACGGAGATTCCGAGTCTCCAGAAGAGTTATGTTGACCCTAAGAGGCATGAGGTAGAGTTCGATACTCGTGATTCCGTATTCTTGAAAGTGACTCCAAGGCGTGGTGTTACAAGATTTGGAGTGAAAGGTAAGCTTGCTCTAAGGTATATCGGTCCCCTTGAGATCATTGAGAGAATTGGACTAGTGGCGTATCGCTTGAATCTACCTGCACAGCTGGGTCACGTGCATAATGTTTTCTATATGTTGATAATGAAGAAGTACACACCAGACCCATCTCATGTTATTCAGTACATGTATGTACCGATCCAAGAATATGTGTCCTATGAAGAGCAACATATTCGCTTGTTGGCTATAGAGTTAAAGGTGCTTCGCAATAAAGAGATTCGACTTATCAAGGTGCTTTGGAAACATCACAAAAAAGACGAGGCTACTTGGGAACTCGAGATAGAGATGTACGAGAAATACCCTCATTTGTTTAACTTTCAGTTAGAAGTTGTATTGTGATGTAAACCTTGACTTGAATTCGAATTTCGGGACAAAATTCTTATAAGGAGGGAAGAATGTAAAAACTCAGATTTTAAGAGGATAAATTGGGAATTTTACCAATTTCTGGATTAAATAATAGAGGGATTTAATTGCAAAATTTCTTTAGAAACAGGGACTAAACTGCAATTTTTTAGGACTAGATTAAAAGAGTTTCGAAGAGTAGGGGACTATTGCGTAATTTTTTAAAAAATTGCATAGTCCTATTTACCAGTTACGTGGCCTCACTCTTCTCCTCACTTTCTCTCTCTTCCTCACCCGATCTCTTACTCTCCCTCTCCTCTCTCTCTTCCTTACTCATGGCCAAAGGACCAGAACTAGTTGCAGCCACCACCACGGTCATCGTCCGACCTGCCAACTGACTGGTGAGCCCTCGCCGTTCCACCAGGGAGCCACGCCACTGGTCCTGTGAAGCCGCTGAGCTCCCCTGCCAAAAAAACGTCGATTTCCAGCCTTGGGAGTTTTGGATTTTTGGCTTCGTGTCTGCGCTCAAAATATACTAGCGGCTATCACAGTATAGATTAAGGTGTCGATCCCACAGAGAAGTAAATCGACAATAAAAACTAACGAAAAATAGAAAGAAAAATTGAAAATAAAAATAAACTGAGTAATAAATTAAAATAATCACAAAATAATAAATAAAAAATACCAATATGAGAAAACAAGGCTTCAAGATTCACTTAATTGTTCGTCTAACTGTTACCAACTTTGATTCCTATTTATCAGTCAATTATATGTTTCACATCCCAAACACATAATCAGAAAATATAGCAATTAAGAACAATATTAATCTAAAGTATTCAATATGAGAAATTCTTCTAATTAACACCAAAATAATCTATTTTGTTAGTTATCCAAGATCGACAATATATCACAGAGACAATATTGCAGTAAAAGATCAACTAATAAAATAAATATAATTATAATCTAGTTTAAATCACCACATAAAAAAAGCATGACTGAATTTATATGAGAAACTAGAAAATAATATATTGAAAATAAAAATATTGAAGAATTTAACAAACCAAATATATAGGCGTTGAAGCACTCTCAGGAATCAAAGCTGGAAAATAGAAAAACTACACAATCAAGATCATCTCTCTAGCCTCTCTATAAACTAGCCTGACATTGAACTCATCTCACACTCTCTCTCTCTAGAAAAAGTAGAGTTTTCTCTCTCAAAATTGGTGTGTATTTCTCCTCTCACGTTCAGGGTATTTATAGCTGAGGCTGGAGTGTTGTGCAAGTTCTCACGTTTTTAAAGGTGGCTTCTGATTGGCTGGATGATGTGTCAATTTTCCACAATTCTCTCTTTCTCTTTCTCTCTCTTCCTCTTCTTTATTCACGTTTTCTGGGCCATGGGATGTGATCAGGTGCGGCAAAAATTAATGAGCACGGCACGAATCTCGCGTGTGATTGGTTGAAAGCAGAGTCAAAGTCACTGGGATAATGTGGCGCTTGACGAATGGCTGAAAACTCGGTTGCATGAGAGACACGAAGTACTGGATCCGGCACAACTTGAGGCTGCAGCAGCACGCGGGGCCCACCTATTCCCTGCCTTAGACGCACCAGCTTCTCCCGCGTGTCGTCCACGCACCCGCCTGGTGGTCTTGAGCTGGATCAGACGGCTCATATCACGCATGGATTTTCACTTCTCACTTGCGCGACTGGACTTCGTTTTTCCGAATTTTTCTTTTCTTTTTCTTTTATTTAAATCTGAAACAAAATAAAATAATAAATCATAATCTAAATTAAATAAATAGTTAATCCGAATTTAAATAAAACTAAATTATCCTATACTAAATAAATTAAATTAAATACCTAAAATTTTAATAAAAATTATATCTAAATACTAAAAATCAAATTAACTATAAAATAACCTAAATTAAACTAAAATTACACAAAAATACAAAAATAAATAAGAAAAAGAACATAAATAACTCTATTTTCATAGAGTTATCACACTCCCAAACTTAAACTTTGCTAGTCCCTAGCAAAAGAAAAGAAAAATCTAAAAGAAAAATCTAAACACCTAAACATAACTCAGTTCAATTCTCAAAGTTTTTGCCTCAAAAATTTCACATAATATAAAACTTAAGGAAAAACTATGAACACTGCAAATGGTCTAGAATTTCAATTTAAATACTCATTTAATCTCACTTAAAAAATCTTGAGTATGTGTGTGAACAATTATATTTAATCATTTACAACCCAGATCAGTTTATACAATCAAGTGACATATGTACAATCTTTAGAGGATAAATAAACTTTATAAGCCTGTTTTTCATACCACTCTCCACTAATGTAGACCAATACTGCACCAAAGATCATTAGGACTTTATTTAAGCTTGTAANGTCAGTCACTTTTTGTATAACTCAAGCTTCACATTGTTTGACACCTTGCATATATGTGTTAATGGAGTTATTTACAAAGACAACTAATTAATTTAACTCACTATAGACTTGTTCAAAATAAGATGTACCAAGTTGGGCGGCCCATTATTGCATCTGTAAATTAAATACAAGAGTAAAGGGAAATTTCATATAAAGAAAATGATATTAAGCTTATAACTAAAAGTAACCGGAAAAAAAAGGGTGATTTACAACCTAATTGAGTGGTGATATGAGATTGAGATCTCATACACCCATCTATGGATATGAAGGTTCATTTCATATAGGTTGGACCATCTGTGATACAAAAGATTGTGCTAATACAAAATTTAGCATGATAGAATATCATAAGTTTGTATACCCTTTTCTCTTTTATGCATACATGTTAAATAATGGTATTTTTATTTAAGTAACATTTTTATTTAAATAATTTTTTTTTATTGATTAACTATTATTATCTATTATTCAATTACCATCTATATTCCACATACAAATATTTTAAATTTACAACTTTTGCTGAATTTTTACATGTATTATTTTGGTATAAGAAATAGTACATGCTAAAATTTTTATTAATTTTAGTATAAAATTAGAAATTTTTTTAATACTAAAATTTGGTATTGGCATATAATATTATATATATGTTTTTGGAGTGTGATAAAATTTTAATAATTAGTTACTAACTAAAATATTAAATCACAAAAAATGTAATAATTATACAATATGAAAATATGACATGTCAAAAGTTGGACAAGTAGATTTTGGCAGTCTAGGACAAGTGTCAACTTCTAATAGGAAAGTTACTTAATATCAAGCAAAAGCTTTGTCCAATCAATAACTGTCATGTGTCACTATCCCAATTGGACCATCGAAAGCATCTAGATGCTATAAATTAATTAGTTGTCTTTGTAAATAACTCCATTAACACATATATGCAAGGTGTCAAACAATGTGAAGCTTGAGTTATACAAAAAGTGACTGACTTATCTCTTGAACACCTATAAATAGGTTAAATATTATAATATTAGGAAGAATTCAAGAAA
>JXTC01000042.1:1019634-1037331 GCA_002914845.1 Trema orientale | reverse complement strand
CCTGGATCCTTGTATTTGGGCGGTGTTTTCTGCTCAATTACCGCACTTACCTGCTCGGTCAAGAATGCAGTCTTCTTTACGTGGTGCCTCTTTTTTATGGTGCACAAATCTTTGATCACCTTAGCGTATGATGGTACCTGCTTGATAACATGTAATAAAGGCAGATTAATTTTAAATTGTTTAAGGTTTTCAAGGATCTCACCTTGATTTTTCGGTATTTATCCTATTTTAAGAGCTTGAGGAAAAGGCACTTTAACTGGAAATTTCTTTTCAGCTTCTTGTGGAGGGGCATCTTGAGTACTATCCAGGGTGGTAGTGTTACTTGGTAGAGCTGGACCATCTAAAGTCTTACCACTTCGAGTAGTAATGGAATTGACTTCTTTAATATTTTGCGTATCAGTGCCAGAGATTTGTGCCAAGTATTGCCCCTTCGGATTAGCCTGAGGTTGGGCAGGAAATCTTCCACGCTCTTGTACAATAAGAGCGCTATTCAGCTTAGTTATCTGACTCTTAATCTCTTTATTCTCTTCCACTACCTGTGTAAGTACAGACTTAAACTTTTGAGTAGTTTTATTCTGTGCCTCCATAAATGCTTGAAGTGTTTCCTCTAAAGGATTTCTATTGGGTCGTGCATTGTATTAAGGTGCAGAGTAATTCCTAGGTAGTGGTGCCTCAGTGTTCCAATTATTATTAGATGATGCAGGCTGATTTTGGTCAGATCTCCAGCTAAAGTTTGGGTGGTTTCTCCAACCAGGATTGTACGTGTCAGAGTACGGTGAGAAAGGCTTTCTAAATGTTCCTAAGGCATTACATTGTTCTTCATAAACCCCTCTCATCTCACTGTAAGTTGGGCAATCCTGAGCTAAGTGTTCCACTCCTCCACAGATAAAACATGTAGCTTGAGATTCCACCCTAGCAACCGTATGTGTGACTCTACTATCTCTAGTTTTCAAAGCCTTTGATTCCCTAGTCGCAGCTTCTAGTTGGGCTTTAAGGCTATCTTCTTCCCTAAGATGGTAGATTCTGGTTAGTCGTGAGCTATTAGTGCTATCAGTAGTACTAGGTCCAGTCCACGTGTGGGCTTTCTCAGCTAACTCATTCAGGTAGTCTATGGCTTCATCTGGGTCTTTTTGTAAGAATTCTCCATTGCACATCATCTCTATAAATTGGCGCTCCCTAATGGTTAATCCCTCGTAGAAATAACTTACTAGTTACCAATTTTCGTACCCATGGTGTGGGCACATGTTCAGTAACTCTTTGAATCTCTCCCAGGCTTGATATAATGTTTCACTATCTTTTTGGGAAAAGGTTGAGATCTGTCTTTTAAGGCTGCTGGTCTTATGGTGCGGGAAGTATTTGTTAAAGAAAGCTCGGGTCATTTCTGCCCATGTACCTATGGATCTCGGTCTCAAAGAGTATAGCCAACTCTTCGCTTTATCTTTCAAGGAGAATGGGAAAAATTTTAACCTAACCGCATCTACTGCATTGGGTTAGCTATGAAAAGTGGCCACTACCTCTTCAAATTTCCTAATGTGCAAATATGGATTTTCACTATCTATGCCATGGAAGTTAGGTAAAAGTTGGATCATGCCAGGTTTAAAATCCATTTGCGGTGTATTTTGAGGAAAAATAATGCATGAAGGTGTGGCTGTGCGGGTTGGGTGTAAGTAATCATTTAAAGTCCTAGCAGCGTTATTCTCAATTTGATTCATGTTGGCTGGTAAAGGTGTTTCTGATGAANGGTTGCAGTCCTTATTATTCTGTAACCAATCTTTCTTAGGCAATGCCTTTGTGACAGAACAATCCTAGTTTCTACCGATTACGCAAACAACACAAAATTTTTTTTTTAAAGAAAAAAAAAAATTAAAAAATAAGGGGAAAAAAATAGCTAATTAAAAACCTAAAGTCTAGAAAATTAATAAACCTAATTAATAAAAATAAAAACTAAACTAAAAAAAAAAGAAAACAAAATTTAAAAATAAAAGAAACTAAACCTATAAGAAAAATATTTTTACAAAAATCTATAAGAAGAAAAGAAAAATGAAAGAATTGTGTACCTTTTTCGTCGATTTGGCTTCCCTGGCAACGGCGCCAAATTTTGTCTACGCTCAAAATATACTAGCGGCCATCACAGTATAGATTAAGGTGTCGATCCCACAGATAAGTAAATCGACAATAAAAAGTAACGAAAAATAGAAAGAAAAATTGAAAATAAAAATAAACTGAGTAATAAATTAAAATAATCACAAAATAATAAATGAAAAATATAAATATGAGAAAACAAGGCTTCAAGATTCACTTAATTGCTCGTCTAACTGTTACCAACTTTGATTCCTATTTATCACTCAATTATATGTTTCACATCCCAAACACGTAACCGAAAAATATAGCAATTAAGAATAATATTAATCTAAAGTATTCAATATGAAAAATTCTTGTAATTAACACAAAAATAATCTATCTTATTAGTTATCTAAGATCGATAATATATCACAGAGATAATACTGCAGTAAAAGATCAACTAATAAAACAAATATAATTATAATCTAGTTTAAATCACTACACAAAGAAAGCATGACTGAATTTATATGAGAAACTAGAAACTAATATATTGAAAATAAAAATATTGAAGAATTTAACAAACCAAATATATAAGCATTGAAGCACTCTCAGGAATCAAAGCTAGAAAAAAGAAAAACTACACAATCAAGATCATCTCTTTAGCCTCTCTAAAAACTAGCCTGACATTGAACTCATCTCACACTCTCTCTCTAGAAAAAGTAGAGTTTTCTCTCTCAAAATTGGTGTGTATTTCTCCTCTCACGTTCGGAGTATTTATAGCTGAGGTTGGAGTGTTGTGCAAGTTCCCACGTTTCTAAAGGTGGCTTCTGATTGGCTGGATGATGTGTCAATTTCCCACAATTCTCTCTTTCTCTTTCTCTCTCTTCCTCTTCTTTATTCACATTTTCTGGGCCGTGGGATGTGATCAGGTACGGCGAAAATTAATGAGCACGGCACGAATCTCGCGTGTGATTGGTTGAAAGCAGAGTCAAAGTCACTGGGATAATGTGGCACTTGACGAATAGCTAAAAACTCGGTTGCACGAGAGACACGAAGTACTGGATCCGGCATAACCTGAGAATGCAGCAGCGCGCGGGGCCCACCTGTTCCCTGCCTTAGACGCGCCAGCTTCTCCCGCGTGTCATCCATGCGCCCGCCTGGTGGTCTTGAGCTGGATCAGACAGCTCATGTCACGCATGGATTTTCACTTCTCACTCGCGCGACTGGACTTCGTTTTTCCGAATTTTTTTTTTCTTTTCCTTTTCTTTTATTTAAATCTGAAACAAAATAAAATAATAAATCATAATCTAAATTAAATAAATAATTAATCCGAATTTAAATAAAACTAAATTATCATATACTAAATAAATTAAATTAAATACCTAAAATTTTAATAAAAATTATATCTAAATACTAAAAATCAAATTAACTATAAAATGACCTAAATTAAACTAAAATTACACAAAAACACACAAAATAAATAAGAAAAAGAACATAAATAACTCTATTTTCATAGAGTTATCACTTCGTTTTGGACCGTTTATGGCTGTGTTCTTATGCTCATTGGATTTTTCTCATCGAGAGGAAGCTCTAGGTATCTATTTCATGACTCCATTTTGACCAGTTCGAAAGTTTCTATTTTCGAGTATTTTGAGCTTGAGTTTGACTTTTTGATCTGGTTGTTGGATCGTGTTTTCAATGTCATTTTTGGAATGTACTCGGAAAACAGAGAAGATTGATATATATATTGATTATGTTTAGTGACCGGCATGAAAAACAAAATCGGGCGGCTAAAATTTACCTCGTTTTGTGTGCCACTTGTCCAGTTTCGGCCCGGACCCGAATTGGACGAAAGAAATTATTTGAAAATTGAGATAACTTTTATATAAAAATAAATCTAAATTGAAATATTAGAATGTACGTGAGGAATGACAATTAATTTAAATTTCTATAGTTAAAGTATATTTTAACTAAATTGATGCTTATTAACTTAGCTATTTTGGGTGCTAGGAATTCAGTGAAGAGATCTGTTTATGGATTAGAATCTCCGTTGAGAAATTATTTTTTCACTAGAAAATGATCGAGGGCTTGGAATTGATTCTAGACCCAGGATCCAATGGCGTGATATCGCTATTCTAGTGAGGTAGGGATTCAGTTACCTCTGTTTTATATCGTTTTTGAAGAAAACTTATTTTTTGCAACATGTGATGACAAATATGATTTCTGAGCTATTTGAATATCTGTGATAGAATTTGATTGCGTGATATATATTGTATTGCTCTAGGAATTTTTTGAGTGCAGGATATTTCCGAGTATATCAAAAATAGGGTCGTTATGCTGCCTATTTTTCTATAAATACTAGTATGCTTATTTTATTGAAAAACCAGTGCACGATACTTTTCACACTTTAGTTCTATATTACACATGTCATAGGATCATACATGAGCATTGTGTTAATACCATAGATTTACAGTGTGGTGCTGCATGCCCCACCATCGGTGAAGAGTCTGTAAATCCGTTCTGGGTTTGTTTCTTCTGATTACCATCCCATTTGGCAAGCATAGGCAATTTAGTTGCCCCTTCAGATTTGATAGCCGACACATGGGTGTCCCCTCTGGGTATGGACTTAGGAGTCAAGTAGGCTATTAGGTACACTTTTCGTTTTCAAAGGCAAAAACTTTATGCTCTGAGTTTAGAGTTTGTTGTTTATCTTTTTTATTACTCCTAATTTTCTGTTATCTATAAACACAAGATTTCAAATGTTCAAATTTTAACTATTTCTGTTCTTTTTTACCTCAATTTTAGAGCTTCAACGAGTAATATTTAAGTTTTGGTGTACTCATATTTTTTCGCTTTCAAAGTTTATAACATTATACTCTGAGTTAAGAATTTGTTGTTTTTTTTCTTTTATTACACTTAATTTTCTGTTATCTTTATACACAGGATTTCATATGTTGAAATTTTAACTATTTCTATTCTTTTTTGCCTCAGTTTTAGAGCTACAACGAGTAGTATTTGAGTTTTGGGGTACTCGTACCTTTTCGCTTTCAAAGGCAATAATGTTATGCTCTGAGTTCCGAATTTATTGTTTCTCTTTTTTATTACTCTTAATTTTCTGTTATCTATAAATACAGGAATTGAGATGTTCAAATTTTAACTAATTCTGTTCTTTTTTCCTCTATTTTAGAGCTTCAACGAGTAATATTTGAGTTTTGGGGCATTCGTATTTTTTCGCTTTCAAAGGCTATAACTTTACGCTCTGAGTTAAGAATTTGTTGTTTCTTTTTTTTATTACACTTAAGTTTCTGTTTTCTCTAAACACGGGATTTCAGATGTTCGAATTTTAACTATTTATGTTCTTTTTTGCCAGTGTCATCATCCTGGGTTTCCACAGATGAGAGAATCAGAGCTTATAGGTATGGGTTGATTTGTGTCATGTGCATATGAATTGGATGGTACTGCTTATACTATTTTATTTACACATATATATATATAGATTTCTGGTTTTTGACTATTATATGTATGTATTGGATTTAAACTGATCATGCAAGAACTATCCATCACTAAAATATTTTCCTTTGAGGTAATTACTTTCCTACTGGGTATTTTATGCTCATCCCCTACCTTTCTTCCTCAGGTGGTGTTCAGTGCGACTTGAGTGATCAAGAGGATTAAGAGGCCATCTCTGACTGTAGTTCGTTGTCTTGGTAATGCTAGAAGTTTGTTGTTGTGTTGTTCGGATTTTTTATTAGTATTAAACCAGATTACTACTTTCTATTATGTATGTGAACTTATGTATGCTATTCCGGTTTTTGATATTTGTGTTGATGATGATGATGTTTGGACTTAAAATTTGATTTATGTTTTTCAGTTACTATTCGATCTATATTTTATGGTATATACGAACTGTAGGAGAGGTTCATAGGATAAAATTCTAAATATTTTATTTAAATGAACTGCTTTATAAAACTAAAACTTTTATAACCTTTTTAAAATAAATTATGGAATTTTTCGTCTTAGTGAAATTTTTCATCTTAATGAAAGGGTTTTAGGTCGTGACGATATGTATATATATATAATTTTTTGAACTGGCTAGAGGAGGTTCTATAGCAATTCATTTTGAGGAGCAGAATCTGATTTCGGGGCATGCTAAACGTTCCCATTGAGAAGCTTTAGGGAATGGCCAAATAATTTAATACACTTTGCTCCAAATTAATCTATAGAAATATGCCACTTTACAATCCCTAATGACACTTCTCTACCCATACACAATTTTACTTCGTCAATTTCATTCTGCTAGGGGAGATTTAATCTTAAGCTCTTTAATGAAAAGTTAACCATTAAGAGATTTTAGTACTCTCTTCCACACTCTCTAGTGCTTGACATGGTGCAATGGAGATTCCATTATGATTTATATGCCTTATTTTTAAAATGTGATATTAGTGCATAGAGTCCACTTATCACAAAGTAAAAAAAAGAGAGTACAAAAGGGCAATAAATTTAGCACTCCTCTTTTACCAATTCTACCAACTAGCACACTAATCTTTATATTAAGGCCCTGATCTTTATATTTATAAACAGGGACAAACGTGCATTAGTGTGAGTGGTCATATGTATATATGCACACATTCAACTTCTTTCAACATTAAATTTCGTACCCATAAATTTTATTATTTTTTTAAAATATGTCCCACAATATGCCCCACTCAATTTTTATTTTTTTTTTCATATTTATCTATTTGTATTTCTTAACTAATATCATGCCTCACCAGTGGTGGTGACTTGGTGATGGAGGAGCCTACTCGGAGGTCTTGTATATATGAAGTCGGGAGTTTGAGTCCCCATAAGTGCAGTTGAACTTGGTGCAAGAAGTGTTTTCCGGTTCCCATAGCATGATTGACCCACCAATGTGTGAGGTCCATGTATAGTGTAGGGCACTCCCGTACCTCGTATTTGACCAGACCACGGGGACCATAGTACTCTATCACCCCACCTAGTAGTCCCGATTGGACCTGCAATATATGGTATTTTGGAAAGAGAGTGTGAAGCAGATCATCCGGATTCCCCTAAAAAGAAAACATTATGCCCCCATTTAATATTTAACTAGGTTACTTCTTTTTTCTTTCCTCAAAACCTAGCCTCAATTTGTTTCTTTTATCTCTCTTTCATTTCATCTTTAATTTATTTTTTTCAATTGGATATTTTTCTTTTATACTTTTTTGTTTACTTAATCGTTTAATAAAAAAATTACTTGCTCCTCAAAATGTACTCCGTTAATAAGCAATAATTAGCATGTTGAAATATATGCAAATTAGTGTTTATTATTCAACTTGTGAAATTCGCTTTATTCTTGGAATATTAGATTTGATGTTTACAACATATTTTGTTTTTTCGGTTCTTGAAATGCCAAAAGACACCCATTCTGTTAGGGCCAAATACCAAGTCTCACTCTTTGCTTACAATAAAAGTAGTTTGCCACGTGTACAATTTAATCAGACCTAAAATGTGAAATATCTAAAATATCTTTACATATATTCCGATAATTTATTACTAAACATTCTCCCATTATCTAATGAGAAAATTAGGCAAAACACTGCCTTTCAAAAAAATATATGAAAAATACGGTATCTCAATTTTTTTATACGTACGTATATTGTTTTATTGAAAATTACCATTTAATTTTTCCACATCCCTTCCTCTCTTCTCTTGCTCAAATCTAAGGAGTCTTCACTCACTCTGCCTCTTCGCTCGCGACACAGACGACCTCGTCTCTTCCTCTTTTATTTCCAGTAACATCTGGATCGATGGTCCTTATGGAGTGTCTAACTCATACTACAAGCTTCATGTTCAGTTTCCTCATCATAAGTCACGGATACAAAAGATGAGATTTTGAGCTTTGAGCCATGGCATATTCAGCTCAAAAATTAATGGGTCTAAATTGCTTTGGTTTCCTCTCCTAGCTTCATTACCAACCTTTTGTTTGCCTGGGCTTCTTCTCGTTCAACCATCATTTCGTTAGAATATTACTGATGGGTTTAGGTCGTTTAAAATTCTCAATTTACAGAATCGCAAAGGCAAAATTCCTCAATCCCTCTTGGCATTGTAATGGGTTTTGTATTGATTGGTCTTATTTTCTTGAATTGAATACATTTGAAAGAAAAATTCAATGACATTGGTACATTCTTTATTCTATTTAAACTTACAAAATTTAGGTACGTGGAATTTTTGTATTTCATGTAATTTTTGTAATAAAAAGAGTCATGATTTTATATCATATGAGATTTTGGTGGAAGTGAAAATCAGTTCTTTTCTATTATTTTTATGTCAGTTGGAGTCAATACTTCATATGTTCTATGTTATGAATGTCAATCAGTATAGGTACTAATTTTGATTTTATCTAATACATTATTTTGATATTTGATATTGGAAGTCAAAATGTTCATCTATAGACTAGCACATTATGTCCCTGCTTTTCCTTATTATTTCAATGTTTATCACATGATCCCAATGTTATATTTTAGTAGTACTATAATAATGCAAATAGATGCGGGATAAAAACCTGTATTGTTTACCATTTAATACTGGTATCCCAACGTTATATTTCAGCACTACTACAATAATATAAATAGACGCGGGTTAAAAACCGGCGTTGTTTATCATTTAACACAGTTCAAATACTGGCGTCTATTCAAGCACCTTTAAATGTATGTTCAATAGACACCGGTTCTGAAAAGTATAAATAAAAAAGAGACAAAGTGTTCCTCCTGGGATTCCAACATGGGAGCTATAAGACCAATCCATCTAGGCGTTGCCACTTAGCCGCAACTCTTCTTTGATTATAATTATGATATCAATTTTATTTGTTAGTTCTTTAAAGTGTCAAAACGACATTGTTATAATAAAAAAATAATTAAAAATAAAAAATATACAATAAAACACAAAGCAAATCAATATTACATTATTTTATCCTCAAATCAACGACATAACTCAATAAAAAAAATACATAATATTAAATAGACGTCAGTTCTCTTAGAAATGACGTTAAATGTCTCAAATAGATGCCGGTTCCAGAGAACCAGCATTAAATATCTCAAATAGACACCAGTTCTCTAGGAACTGGCATTAAATGTCTCAAATAGACGTCGATTCCCTAAGAAACAGCGTTAAATGTCTCAAATAGACGCCAGCTCTTAGGCATAAAATGTCTTAAATAGGCACCATTTTTGTTGAAAACCAGCGTAAAATGGTAAACAATACCAGTCGCTTTAAAAAAAAGCGTCTTTTTAAATTTGACAACCGCCTTCTATTTAGGTTTTTCTAGTAGTGCAACCTGATTTTTTTCCTTAATAATTTTTGTTTTGAGGTACACGAATTACGTAATATAGAGAAAAGAATGGCGGCAATTAGAAGTGATATCTCTTCACTATAGTACTTAGATATATGTATGATATTGTAGAAAATTAGCAGGCAAAAGATTAATAATAGTTGCTAAAGGTTGTCGTAATCTACTAAGCTTGCATTATTATTTTTTATTTTTTTGTGTTATTTTATTGGGTTAATGTTAATTTCACAATTAATTGATAGTACCGGTAAAGATTGTTAACGAATAATTTTTTTTTCTGTTTTCAATTATTGAGTGATATGTTGTGGCTACTGATAATTGTAAGAATGTGGACTTATTGTATGAAGTTTGTATGCTTATTTTCAAATCATTTGCTGATCTTGGCATGTTGTAATGTTCTTGTACTCTACATATACATTTATATGTATTATTTTTCGATTACAGATTCTTACACCTATTGAGTTCTTACAATAAAAGTATAATGTAACCTTTTCACAGTCACTATGTTCATTATAAATTTCTTGATTTCCTTAGATTTAAAGGTGCTTGTTTACTAGGTAACGTTATAGTTACTTATTTGAAAAGTTCCATAAATATACATGCATAAAGCGAGGACAAAAAAGTTTTCCCTTGCGTTAGTACTAGTTAGAAAACCAGCAATTACTGTAATCAGTTTCCAGTCACAAGTTTTAAACTTGGCATTAGTCTTGTTACCAATGTAGTAATCAATTTAGTCACTAGTTTTATTACAAACTGGTATCAGTCTAGATACTAACGTGTTAAGCAGCCACCAATATTGAAATTAGTAACTAAATTAGTTACCAGTAATTAGATTAGATACTAGTAACTAATTAGCAATCTAACTGGTAACCAATAACTAATAATAAGATTGATTAATAGTAATTGGTTACTAGAGAAACTAGTAACCAGTAACCAGATTGGTCACTAGTTACTGATCTTGTAATAGGCTACTAGTCTTGTTACCAATATGGTAACTAATCTGGTTACTAGTCTTATTACAAATTTGGTATCAGTCTGGTTACTAATATAGTAATCAATAATCGGTAAGATTGATTAATGGTAATTAGTTACCAGAGAAACTAGTTACTAGTAATCAGATCAGTTACTAGTAACTAGTCTTGTAACAAGTCTCTAGTCTTGATACCAATAAGGTAACCAATCTGGTTACTAGACTTATTATCAAATTAGTACCAGCTTTGTTACTAATTTGAGAACCAATTACCGGTCTTGAAATTAGTAACCAAATTAGTTACCGGTAGCAAGATAATTAACAATCTAACTAGTAATGACCAATAACTAGATTGGTAAATAGTAACCAATAACTAAAGAAATGAGTAACCGATAACAAGATTAGTTAATGCTAATTAGTCACTAGAGAAATTAGGAACCTATAACCATATTAGTTACTAGTCACCAGTCTTGTAACTAGCTGCCAGTCTTGTTACCAATTTAGTTACCAATGTAGTAACCAGCCACCAGTCTTGAAAATAGCAACCAAATCAGTTACTATTTCTAAATTAGATACTTGTAACCAATTAATAATATAAATCGTAAGTAGTAATCATTAGTAACTGGTTACAAGTAACCAGTCTTGTAACTAGCTATTGATCTTATAAATGGTAATTAGATTTGAAACCAGTAATAAAATTATTTACCAATAACGAGTCATTAGTCTTATAAATAGCAACTAATTTAGAAACTAGTAACTAGATTAATTACCAATAACTAAGTGGTTAGTATATTTTACGAAATAGTTCTCATTGTCTATAATAATAGTTAAAAAAATCACCAAAAAGGAAAAAAGATTATTCTGAAAAAACAAACTTATGAAAAGAAAAAAGAAAAGAAAAGATGTTCTCCTTGTTTCTAAGTAGTGCCTCATATCCCAAGAAGGAAAGAAAGAAAAAAGCTCTCTTTTTATCCTTGAATTGGAGAAAAAAAATATATTTATGGCTCATTGAAAAAAATGAAAGGAAAATTAAAAATAAAAGAAAAGAAAAAAATAAAATAGAACAGAAATAAAAAAAGACAAAAATAGTGGGATACGACCAAGTGACTTTGGAGGAACGAATAAGAGTTAATAAAGCAAAATAACTAAGCCAGCTTACATAATGGCCAACTAATCAAGTCAATTATGATATAAAAGGTGCCTTCATGTTTTTCCACTTTTGCAGAAATAACAATCGCATCCGGTATGTTAATTGAAATATTTAATTCACTGTATTTTTGTAATATTTTTTTTTCCTTTTTTCTATAAAAGTCCTAAAAACCCTTATCTAATTAGTTTTTTATAACCAAAAAAAAAAAAGAAAAACAAAATCACACTTTAATTTCATATTATAGAAAAATGTTGGTAAAGTTTGTTTTTTTAGTAAATTTTAAGATATTCTTTTTTAAAATCAAAATAAAAATAACAAAGGAGCTGTTTGGATATGAATATTTTGAGGATATTAATGTTATTTAGAAAAATCAATAGTGAAAATTTTGACCAAAGAGAGGAATAGGTTATATTTATTTTCTTGTTGTAGAAAATAGAATAGATACTTTTTTGTTTTATAAGAAAATAAAAAGGCTAAATGTGTTATTAAGCTCAAACAGATATAGGAACTTTGGGGTTATCCCTCTTGATATTTTATTGAAACATTATACCTACTAATAAGTTAAAACTAAAATACCTATGAGAATTTGGCGTTATATATATTAGCGACTCACTTCAATAGTTATTTTCGTTAATTTTAAGATCTAATGTCTATTATTTAATAGGTTGTTGACAAATAAAAATAAAAATCACCTTCATTAATTACATTTTATATGTGACTTATAACCCATACAAAATGCATTTTATTTTTTTATGGTGATTTTACAAACATCCGTTCACCATTGACGAGCTAGACAAAGCCATGAGCCCAAATGGCCATTTCTTCATTTCACCACTAATTTAGGTTGTTTCGGCCAATTTTTGCCACCACCACCACTTGGGAAGAACTACCCAAAGCCCATGGGGTCATTTACCCCAACCCCTTGTTGATTGATTTTGCTCTAGTTTTAATCTAAAATTTGAGAAAGATGGTAAGTTGCTATTACTTTCCAAATTCAAAGCTTTGAGTTGTGTGTTAAATTTTAGTCAACATTATTGAAATGAGTTTTCATTTTCATTTTTGGGTTTCTTAAGGTTGAGAAATAAACTTTGATAGATAACATTAATATGTTTGCAGCCAAGCATGAAACATGAGGTCGATGGACTCGGGAAATATCTCATTTTGCATTTCTGGGTTAGTTTCTCCTTGGATGCAAATTGGGTAAGTTATATAACTCTGGTAGCTATTTTTGACTCTTTGGGCCTAGTTGTGCCCTCAATTTTGTATATTAAGCCTCTAGTGGAAAAGTCACCCATCAAATAGAGCAAATTGAGGCTCACATATGCACCCCCACCTTCTAATCAGTCACCTATCATTACAACTAGTCCTTGATAGCTTTGTATATTTATCCAGGTCATGAGGTACGGATTGAGTTACTATTTTTCATATTAGTTTTGAACAAAATTTGATTACATTCCATAATGTGAAATTTGAAATATTGAACTGTTATGAGAATTATGACGGCTTTTGTATGATTACTTCTCTGGGATGTGTTGTATGTGGGATAAAATTTGGATTTATAAAACATATAGTTATTATGTTGTCTTATTTTCCTAAATTCTAAAATGATAATTTTATGGAAAACCATAGCATTTTTTAGAAACTAAACCTTTGCATATTTATTTTAGATATTTGTTCATATTGCACTTATTATCAGATCACACATGCATACCATGTTCATATCAAAGGTGACATTGTCTCTCAATGTCAGTACATAATTTGTAAATTCCACAAGTTGTTTCTAATAACTGCCCTTAAGGTAGGTGTAGGCATTAGGTTGCCCATCTAGATACCTTAGGTAGATGTTTGATACGTGTAGTACTAGCATTCTGGGCTCATGATGAAAGTATATGAGCCCATGGGTATTGGTGATTTATGGTATATGTTATATGAGTTGATTTTTATACATTATTATGTTTTCATGTATATATGCAGGTATAATCGGTTTTGGAAATGATATATGTATATGATTTGCGAACTTGCTTTTGGATTAAACTAACTATGCAAGTATTTTTATTGCTAAAAGGGTGTTTCAAAAGTAACTATCTTCCTACTAGATAATCCATGCTCACTTCCAGTATTTACTCTTCTCAGTTAGTGTCCAATATGAAAGAGTAGTTAAATTAGGAGGCTATCCCAGTTAGTACTTCATTTTCTTGGTAATGTCTGAAGTTTGGTATTAACATTGGGTTTATATTTCTATAAATGTCTTTTTTTGTATTTTGGGAGTTGGTTTCCTTCTGGATGCAAATTGGGCAAGTTATATACCACCGGTAGCTACTTTTGACTTTTTGGGCACATTCATACCCTTAGTTTTATAGATTGAGGCTTTGGTGAAAAAATCACCCAACAAAGAGCGCAAATAGAGGCTCTCAAAAGCTCCCCGACTCTCTAATCAGTCACCTCTCATTACAACAAGTCTTGGATAACTTTGTATAGTTATCCAGGACATGAGATAGGGATTAAGTTACTATTTTTAATATTAGTCATGAACAAATTTTGATTATGTTCCCTATTGTGAAATTTTTAATATTGAATTGTTATGAGATATATGATAGTTTTGATAAGATTACTGCTTTAGGATTTGTTATATGCAGGAATAAAATTTTCGTTTATATAAAATGCAGTTGTTATGCTGTCCTATTTTCCTAAATTCTAAAATGAAAATTTATAAGAAAATTAGAGTATTATTTGGAAACTAAAGCTAGATTTGCATGATTATTTTCGATACTTGTTCATATTATACACGTCATCGGATCACGCATGAGCACCATATTAGTATTATGGGTTTACAAGTTACGTTGTCCTTCGCCGTCAGTGTAGAGTTTGTAAATCCGTACAAGTTTTTTTGATAGTCGCCCTTAAGGCAGGTGTACGGATTAGGTTGCCCCTCTAGGTATCTTAGGTAGGTGTTTGGCACGCATAATGCTAGTAATCTTGGCTCATGATGAGAGTATGTGAGCTTTTAGGTATTGATGTTTTATGTTTCGTGTGGTATGAGTTGATTTTCATACATGGTTATGCTTTCATATATATAATATATACGTGCATAATCAGTTCTAGAAATGATATATGTACATGATTTGTGAACGTGCTTTTGGATTAAACTAACCATGTAATTACTTTCATCACTAAAAGAGTTTTTCAAATGTAACTGTCTTCCTACTGGGTAATCTATGCTCACTCCCCCTATTTTCTCATCTCAATTGGTGTCCAATGTGACAGTAATGACTAGTAGGTGAATTAGGAGGCTATCCCATTTATTAGTTCATTTTCTTGGTAATATTTGAAGTTTGAGATTAAGATAGTTTATGTTGTTAGTTTGAATTATATAGAACTTGTTTAGTATTAAACTAAGAATACTACTTTCCAATAATATATTTGTAAATCTATATTCCATATACTTAGTACTTATGTGATGATGACGACGATGATGATGATGGATAGACTTTGATTCGATTATGATTTTTTAATTATTTATTAGTTTATGTTTAGTTATGAATACGCAACTATAGGATTGGTTCACTAATTAGAATTCCAAGATTTTTTAAAAAGAAACACTTTATTTAAATTTGAAAACTTTTAAACAATTTGACAACTAAATTAGAAACTTCTAAATTAAGTGAAGTTTCTATTCTACCACCAATCTGGGGTTCGTGTCGTGTTAAATTTCACTTTCAGGAATTAAGCTATTGGGTCAGTCCTAATTTGGCCACAGCCCCTTATAAAATTTAAATTGCGTTCATTTGTTACCCTAAAATATGTTTTGTCTTAATTTTTGCTCTAAAACTTTCAAATGTACAATTTGGTTCCCCGAATTATGTTTTCTGGTCTTAGATTTAGATTAATACGAAGGCCAAAATTAGGGTAAAAAATATTTTCCAGTGCCAAAATTGTTAAAACAAAAAAAAACAAAACAAAACAAAAAGGGACATATTTCCAGTTCCAAAGTTTGAAATTAAAGAACTTCAATGACAAAAACGGAGACAAAAATATTATCTATGGGGCAAAACAAAAAATTTTCCAAGTAGTCGAAACAAATGGTTTGAGGCAAAAGTGAAAGTAACCTTTAACTGTCTCTTATGGTTTTTTCCCATATCTTATGGTCTTTATTAAAACATTGTTCACATTATGCCGACTAGATCAATTGATTGATCCCGAATCCATAACTGTTTCATATATATATATGGCACCAATCCAGTAGGTATTTTTTTTCTTTTACCTATGCATAGGTATTGTTTTGGCTAATAAAAATTTTTCTTACATTTTTTTTTATATTAAAAAGTAAGAGGGAGAAATAATATTAATGATGCACGTCTTTTTATGCACTTCGTTATAATCATTGGATCACTATTAGATGATGATCCAATGGTAAAAAAAAAAATTCCTACATATAGGTAAAAAAAAAAAATACCTACATATAGGTAAAAAAAAAAAAAAACCTACTGGATTAGCAACCATATATATATATATATATATTACAATTAGTGTCTAAATTTTTTGTCAGAAATTTTGAATAAATTTGGCATCTATAAAATCCATAACGAAAAAGGCTAAATTGCTTTTATTCTCTGGATTTTTCATCTTTTTATAAATAAATTAATCTCCTCTTCAAGTTTTGTCTAAAAAATACGTAATTTGTGACTAATTAAAGTGAAAAATCTCGCCACTAAAAGAATGTCACAAATAAGTATCGCGACTGAAAATCACTCAAAGAATAATAGCATTTTATGTTATCAAAATTATATTTCAACTTCTAACGGACGTATAAGGTGCACAACCACCCCATACAATATTTTGTCAGTTCACAAAAGAACTGATGTCGTTTGCCAATAGAAAATAGCATATGTTTGTATCCAAAAAAAAAAGACATATGTTCATAGTCTGTGAAGCTCACTCTATCGCTCATTTCGTATTGTTTCAATTCATCTTAGTTCAGAATTTTTTTTTTTTTTTTTTTCAGATGTTTTCATTTCGATTATCGATTTGCGTTGATGATCTAGAGTTTATACAAAAAAGAAGCAAATGAGGTTTCTAAGGTGTGCTCTTTCGAGCAATTTAAGATTGTTAATTGTGCAATATTCTTTTTATAACATTTGTCTAATTTGCGACACATAAAAACTTGATTCTATTTTGATGACCAATTAACTTGATTCTATTTTGATGACCAATACTTTTCTAAGATCTTTAATGTCTTGACTTGGAGATCGAACTTAGTACTTTCACATTAAAACTATGAGACTACACCAAGTGACTATTTTTGAAGGAATAATCTCAAAAATACTCTCTCTACTATCACTAAATATCACGTTTAACCATCTGATCTTATAAATTCTAAAAATATTTTTTCTATTTTTGAAGGGATAATCTCAAAAATACTCCCTCTATTATTACTAAATATCATGTTTATGTTGGAGTTTGAAACGATTTTCGCAGCGGAAGATTGGCCTAGGAACAATCAAAAATTTTCTTAAAACAATTGACTATATGAGTGCATAGTATTAATTTATAGCAAATAGGAACATATAAAGAGAATAGATCTAATACCTCTTGTAGCCTATCAGCAGATCCTAGCTTTTTTTGTCTTCTAAACCACGATCTTCTAATCCAGGCCTCAAGCACAACTGATGAACGTGTAGGCGTTGCGTACAATTTCTTAAAACTCACACTTTAGACACTTGCAATTTTCTCAACACATGAGATTGCAAGAGTTTGTTCTACAGAGAATAGGAAGACTCTCTTCTTTTTCTCTCTAGTTTATAGAGGCTCTGTAAAAAATAATACATAGTGTATTCTTCTTTCTGCTAGGGTTTCCTTTGTATGTATGTATATATATATATATATCTATTTATTAAACTATTTAATAAATAAATTAATTAATATATATATATATACATATACATGTTTACGAAATCTAAAAAATACACATAACTTTTTGTTTAAAAAACGTGAACTTCCTTATATATATATATTTAAATTAATTAATCTAATTAATTAATATATATATATATAAACTAGCAGATAACTATTTTATTTTCAATCAGTTTTCCAATTTCTATTTATCTAATTATCTCATAATTAGATATTTTTAAATTCAAAATTTAAACAAATTAGGAAACTTATCTCTCCATAAAT
>JXTC01000042.1:972998-1012444 GCA_002914845.1 Trema orientale | reverse complement strand
AGACTATTACATTCTCAATGTTAATGGACCGTACTAATAATATTTAATTAAAGATCCCAAACTTTAATTAATTATTATGGACTATATTTAGTTTACTATCCATAAATTTAGTCCTCATGTATATAACATTTATATACTAAATTTGTAGTCACATAAATAAACTAGAGATTTTCTGATATTAAAGACATAACCACTATGTACAAATTCAAATAGAAAAATGTCATTTTATTAATTCAGCAAATATCCAAAATATACATGCTTTTAGGGCATAAACCCTAACAGTTTAACCATCTGATCTTATAAATCCCAAAAGTATTCTTTCTATTTTTCAAAATAGGGAAAAAGTATACCTTGACACCCTTTTGGTCAAAATACAAATGTAAAATATCTAAAAAAATTACCCTTGCTTGTGTTTAAAAAATCTATTACCAGATATTCTATATTGAACTAACTAATTTTTTATTTTAAAAAAATAAAATCACATTGTCCTTCTTCATATTAGAGAAAAATATTGATAATGTTTTTTTTTTTTGCAATAAACTTTAGGTTATATTTTTTTCTAACGAAATCAATAAAGTAATTGTTTGGATATCAAAATTGTAAGTGTCATGATCCAAACCCCAGGACCTGTAGCAGAAAGGGAATTTCACAAATAGAAATTCTTAAATTATTTTAGAAATATAAAGAAATTTCAAGGTTTTAGAAAAATGACAACTAGTTTCGAAGCAACTTCTTTAGTAAAAGTTTATAAAAATAATCCAAAATATAAGTTCTAATAATTTTGTGATCATCACTAAACATAAATTAATGATATGAGTTATAAACATGTCAAAGCATCATCAGCATTGTCACTAACTAGGTACAGTAATTATACAAACCAAATCTATAATATGAGCCATAGAGTGTTATTACAAATTCAAAATAGTTAAATAAAAGTCTTCAAATAGTTATCAATGACTACGAATAACCATAGAGTTTCCTTTACTCACACTGCCGTTGGACCACCCAGGTCACACTGCACACCACCTGAGAGGGGAAAAGATAGGAGTGAGCATACGAATACTTAGTAGAAATTCAATTATCTTTTGTTGGATGAATACAATTTTTCAAACCTGCATAATAGTACTTTTTCATAATCCATTTATAAAACCAAGTCCTCAAATAATATCCGAAGTCATATACAAATCACATGTTCAAAACAAATTCAAAATCCACATCATTGTACATATCATAACTCAACTATAAATATGAGTAACCTCTTATACTCCCATTATGACTCTATAATACCCCTTTACCTGAGGTATTCAGTATTCTGACACTACCCAAAAGTGTGTCAGAAATCCTGTGTAGGTGTCTAGGTTTCTCACCTAGTACTGCAGCAAGTTACTAGTGATCTAAACTACCATGATACAATAATGGTACTCAAGTATATGATCCTATAGTATGTACAATATATGATAGAGTGTGTATTAACTATGCATCGAGTATATTAATAAAATTATGCTTTAAAACCTATTTGGAATTATTCTGAGATTTACTGAAGGGCAGCATAATAGCCATATTTTCCCAAAACCACAGTTTTAAAACCTGTATAAAAATACCACAATCTAATCCCAAAATAATCCAATCCATCTCAATAGTACACAACTTAATGAATTTTCCATTTAAATCATTTTAATCCAAAATTGTCCACATTTCCGAAGATAAATCATAATGCATAGTTTAAAATTAAACAAGTGTAAAAGCTAGGTAATTAAACCTCCACCTTACCTTGACAGCTATGCCAAGCTATCGGAGGTCATAGAATCTTTCGTTGGTCACTTGGGTACTCAAGAAGTCGTTTCAAAAACTCCATTCGCTCACTTTGAGGGGTGACTTTTTCAACGAAGCCTCAAATCAAAAAACGGACTTTATCACTGCGTTCTTAGTATCAAAAATAGCTAGATCAAATATATAACTGGCCTAAGTTGAGTTCGGGTCAAAACCCGACCCCTAGCGTGCAAAAAGAGACGAAATCCAGAGCCTCGTGTTCGAATTTCGTGTCACTTCGAAACATAGCGATTTTATATATCAAACCCTGTTTCTCAAACTCACTAAGTGTAAATTTGAGGTCGAAACTCTGTTGCGAGGCCTCGGGCCACAAATGAGCCTTAATTATGAAAGTTAAGAAAATATCACTTCTCTGAAAATATTTCCAAAACTACTAGCTTTTCAAATCAGATTTTCTCATAACCTGGATTTCAACACCACACAACTCAAATATTCTTATTATCACCATATTCACACTATCTTTTCATATAAGGTATCACAACAATATAATAATCTTCCAAAAAATAATATCAATATTTTGTTACAAAATTATTCAAAGAGTTCAAACACTCACCTGAGTCGAATCGCCTGCAAACCGTGGCTGAGAAATGTTGATTCCAGCTTCGGGAGGCTGGGCTTGCCAACAATGGTGGTGGTTGGTGTTAAATGGCAGTGAAACGCCGATTTTCAAACACATAAACGTGCGGATTCGAGCAGGTCTCCTCGTGCTTCGATGGTGCAATGAAGAGCGGCTACCAGCAATATTGGCTTGTCGTCGGTCGGGGAAGGCCTAGCCAGAGAATGATAGGTGCATATTTAAGCTATTATTTGATTAATCCTCTACATTTACTTTGGTTTTTTTCCTTTTATTTTTAGGTTTGTTTGGTTGTTTGTATTTTGTAGGTGTTTTAAAAGTGAAGGAGCAAACATGAGCTGAAATTGGGTTGAAATCGGCTAAAAATCAGAATACTGAGCTGAAAGGTAGTAAAAATCTAAAAACTAGGCTGAAAGGTAGTGTTTATGCAAAAACTAGGGAAAGTGATGAAAGATTGGAACCGCAGCGCCAGAACTTCAGCATCGCAGCGCCAGGAATCAGGAAACTGGTCTTTTGAGGGTTTTTGACTCTTCTAGCTTTGGATAACCATTCAAACACGATTCTAAGACCTCGTATACTTAAATAAAAAAAAAACCTCTAAATAAAATTCCTCTAAGTAAAATTCCTAAAAACCTATAAACAGTTAGAGGCTAGAAAGAGAGTCAAGAGGAGAAAAAGAACTCGGAGGCTATTTTTAGCGTTTCTTCATCTTTTTTCCTTCCTTTCTCATTTTCCTTATTTATTCTAGCATGATGTTTTTATTGTTCATTCTTGTATACATGCTAGTCTAAGTTTCTATTATGTTGAGGGCAATTTCAAAGCCCTAGACATGAATATTATGTGATTTTCCAGATTTTATATACATTGATTGTTTATTCAAAGTTACTATATTCTTCTATGATTATTGTTTATGATTTTAATTTTGTTTTATTTAGGTGTACAACCAATTGAACATAATAGAGATTGAATGCTAGGTTAAAATTCTAAATTCGTAATTATTTAGATATTTTGATTACTTGTAGAAAATCATAACTAGTTTAGTTGCAATGAATAATATATTCTAGGTAAAAGATAATTTGAGATTGTGTGATTATTACCTAGAATCAACCTATCTTTCTTAACTTTATACTTTTATTAGATTAAATCTAGAGAACTTGGCCTAGGTTGTTTATTAGAAAGTGACTAAATAAAGAGCTTGTTTTGTCTAGCAATAACCTACGGAATGATTGAGATAGTGCAAGCTTGTGTGCTATCTATAGTTAGTAATTTGTACAAGTAATTGAATATAAGGTTTGGTAATTACTTAATATGAATGTTTAGTCATAGACAATGATCCTTTGACCTATTTTATTTTATTTTAATTTTTTGTTATCCTAATTATTTTCTCTTTGTTAATTTCAATTCTTAAAAAAAATGGAAAAAATAATAGAATTGATAGTTTAGCGATTAGACCAATTCTTCATAGGATCGACCCTTCTTATCACTATACTAGGTAATTCTAAGTTTTCTTAGGCCATGCTAGATTAGTGAATAGGATGTATATAAATTTTAATTTCCTTGCATTTATGATCGTTGTCAAATTTTGGTGCTGTTACTTGGAAATTGGTTCCTAGTTGCTTTGCCTTTAATTCTATTGCTTTTTCTTTCTTAGTTTTTAATTTTATTTTTCGTTTTAGTTTCTTTTGTTTTATTTTTCGAGTTACAATGATGTTCAGTCAATAGATAATATTTAACGATGTCCAACGAGACTTGGCGCATTTACACAATGCATGGTAGAGATAAGAGAATAATAAACAAGGGCACACTTATGAGAGGTTGAATGAGGGGAGAATATTATCACTGGACATTGAGTAGCAAATAATTAACCTCACATCGATTTTTCAGAAAATAGCCTAATAAAAATTTAACAATCAATTACATGTGGCTTTTGTGATATATTTGGTAATTCAACAAAAAAGTGTCCAACGACTAGAGGAGATTATTATCAACAAGTACATGTTTTGGGAGGATTCCAAACACAGCAAGCATGCCAACCGCAATGTAATCCTTCTTACAATATGTACAATGATGTGCTTGTTGCTACCTATGCTTATTCAACTATCCCACCTCAACCATCTCATCAAGAACTTACTCTCTAGAGTTCAAGTTCATTATTGGAAAACATAGTAAAGGCTTTGGCTACCAACACTCTTAAGTTTGAAGAACAAACAATAACATCTATCAAGTAATCAGATACTCATGTTAGCCAACTATCTACTGCTATAAAGCAATTAGAAGAACAAGATTTCCAACCAGTGATAAGAGTATGTTAATAAATTGTAGGAAACACTTAGAAGCCTAGTGGAGTTTGTGAAAGAGCCAAATATGTGACAAGATGATTCGATAGAAGAAGATAATCCTATAGCTCCTATGGAAACTTCACCACCTTCAATGGAGGAGTTAAGGATTTGGTGGGATGACGAGGAGTGCAATGATGATGATGAAGAGCATGGATCACTAGAGGATATACACACTGATGCTACCATTGATTTGAGCTCGTCAATGGTGATACAATCTCAACCACCTCCAATTGACCCATACTTCCTACCCATTCCACCATCACATATGCTGTCATCTATAAGCTTAAACCAGATATTCTTTTCTCCTACCAAGTATATCCATTAAAGGAAAGTCTAATTGGGGCGAATAATATTAATTTTTCCTATCTAGCCAAGCTTGAGGGCATTGCGAAAGACGACCCATATGTTGTGTTGTATGACACACTTTATGAGAGACAACTACTATTTGAAGCGAATCCATGCCAAGTTGAGGACATAAAATGAAGTACTTGATAGAAGGCAACCCAATGGAGGAAGATGAGGATCGCGTAAAGACATATTTGATCTTTCTAAACCCTTATTCTCTTTGCAATTTATTTTATTTTGTTTTTTTTATTTAGTTGTTTATTTTTATTTTCTTTTCCATACTTAATCCTTGCATTAGAGATTTTAGTGCTATATTGAGAACAATATAGGGTTTAAATGTAGGAAAAAGACTTAGGAGTTTTCAATTTTTATTTTTTTTAAATCAGCTTTTTATGTGTTTTTAGGGCTTAATTTTTCATTTTTCGTCTTTTATTGTGTGATTTGAGTCTTAGGATACGTTCTAATTTCTATAATGAGACTTGAGCTGATGTGTTATGGTTTTAATTAATGATGAGCATATCTTAGAATTTTTATGTTATTCTTTTGTTAATATGCTTTGATTATGATTGTACTCATATTATATATACGTTAGCTATATTATTCGGTATAGAGTAGAACATATTAGAATGTGAACATATTAGAATATGTTAGTTCTTATGGTTTTACATTGAATATTGTTTTGGCTTCAGTGATTAGAGCTAAATGTTAGAACTCTCCTATAGGATATTTGAGAGAAATGTCCAGTTGTGTATTTTCTTGGAAAATGAATAAGGCATTATAACCAAATAAGCTAGCTTCCTCGATTGAAATCTAAGAACATCCCCCTAGTTAGCTAATTTGAGCTTACATATAGACATATTTATTTGGTTAGCCACACATTATCTTTGCCTAGCCTAAATACGATATCCTACTCTTGGTTCTATGTGTTGAGTAGAGTAAAGGACATTAAGAAGAGCTACAAAAAACTAGTTGGGAGTGAAAGATAAGTGTAGGGGAATCTTTAGAATCAATAAAGGGTAGTTTGGGAAAGAATATGGGAAATTTTTTAGTGATTGTAAAACAAAGATGATGAAAAGAAAAAGAAAATAAAAGATGTGAAAAAAAGAATTGTAAAAAGAGAAAAAAATGAAAAACGAAAAAAAAGAATAAAAAGAAAAAAAAAAGAAAAACTATCATCTCTATATGTACATCATATGAATAAGTTTATCTCTTTGTATTGTTTATTTATGTGAGCAATTTTCTTATGGATATTTTGAAGAGTTGGTTAGATAGATGAAAAGGCCCAATATTATGATATTTGGCCTTGTTTTATGTGTATCTGTGAAGCTTGAGAATTGTGCTTATTGAAGAACCTTTAGTTTAGGACTCGTTTGTTTAGGTTTAGTTTTGTTTTAGCTTTACTCAAGGACAAACAAAGTCTAAATATGGAAGTATTTGATAGGTAAATATTTGAACTATTATTTGAATAATCCTCTATATTTACTTTGGTTGCTTTCTTTCTATTTTTTGATTTCTTATATTATTTTTTTATTTTGTAGGTGCATTGGAAGTGAAGAAGTGAAAATAAGCTGAAATTGAGCTTAAATAGACTAAAAGTAAAAAAGTTGAGCTGAAAGGGGGTAAAAATCTAAAACTAGGGCTAAAAAATAGTATTTTTGCAAAAACTGAAGAAACTGACGAAGGGTTGGCATTGCGGCACCAGGACTCTAGTGCTGCAGTGCCAAGAATTGGGAAAACTGAACTTTTTGAGGGTTTTTGACCCCTCCAGCTTTGGATAACCATTCAAGCACAACTCTAAGACCTTCTATACTAAAAAAATACCTCTCTAACTTAGAAATAATAATTCTTAAATAACCATAAATACTTAGAGACTAGAGAGAGATAATCGAGAGGAGAAGAAGAGCTTAGAGGTCATTTTCAGTATTTCTTTATCATTTCTCCTTCCTTTTTCCTTTGTTTGTTTATTCTGGCATGATGTTTTTACTATTGATCCTTATATACATACTAGTCTAGGTTTCTATTATTTTGAGAGTGATTTCAAATCCCTAAACATGAATATTTTTGTGATTTTCTATATTTATATATATTGATTATTTGTTCAAAGTTTCTATGTTCTTCTATAATTATTGTCTATGATTTTTATTTTATTTTATTTGGGTCTACAACTAATTGAACATGATATAGATTGAATGCTAGATTGAAATTCTAAATCTGTAATTGTTTAGATATTTTGATCAGTTGTAGCAAATTATAACTAGTTTAGGTTTGATGAATAGTATACTTTAGATTAAAGATAATCTGAGATTGTGTGATTATTACCTAGAATCAACTTATATTTTTTTTACTTAATGCTTCCATTAGATTAAATTGAGAGAGCTTATTCTGGGTTGTTTAATTGAGAAGAGACTAGATAAAGAGCTTGTTCTCTCTAGCAACAACATAAGGAAAGATTGGGGCAGTGCGAGCTTGTGTGTTATCTATGGTTGATAATTTTGATAAGTAATTGAATATAAGGTTTGGTAATTACATAATATGAATGTTTAGTAGTGGAGAATGATCCTTTAACCTGTTCTATTTTCTTATTTTCATTATCTTAATTATTTTCTCTTTTTCAGTTTTAAGTATTATTTATAAAAAAAATCTAGTAAATTAATAGAAGAATTAAAAGCTTAGCGATTAGACTAATTCCTCGTAGGATCGGCCATACTTACCACTATACTAGGTAATTCTAGGTTTTTCTTAGCCATGCTAGATTAATGAATAGGAGATATATAAATTTTAATTGATTAGGCTGATGACCCCTATCCAAGCGGTAGGACTTGGGACGACTCTGGCAGTCGGTCTCTAAGACAGATGCCAAGGTTTGTCATGAAGGAGAGAGAATGTATGTGTGAGAGAGAGGGGGGTAGAAATTAGGGATTTCACAAAATTACGACTTTTCTTTCGACAAATGGTTATTATAGGCTGGGCACCAATTCTTTTGAAAATTAGAGTATAGCCCAGGTTTTGAAATTTCTTCTCAGTTTAGACCTTAGAAGTCCAAAATGACCCTAACTTTCTCACATTATTTTACTTGAGCGCCCATTCGATTTTAACTTAAATTTTAGATTAAAAATAACTTTTAATCCTTTTTTTTGTGAAAAGACCATAATACCTTAATTAAAAATCAAGGTTTTTATGGTAAAAGTATTAATGTCATTTAGAAAAATATTTAGTAAAAAATTCAACCAAAAAGACAAGAAGGGTTAATTTTTTCTATTTTAGAAAATAGAGAAGGATACTTTTGGATTTTATGAGAACAAATGATTAAATTTGATATTTAGCTAAAACAAAAGGAGTATTATTCTCGGGATTATCCCTTCTTTGAATATTTTGGATTATATATATGCATGTAAACAAATTACTCTCACATTTGTTTATATAATGGTACACTTGTCAAATAAATTTAATTTTAAAATATAAAATTGGTGAAAAGTTATGACTAATCATATGAAGAAGTCATGATTGTCCAAAGTGAAGAATTGTGACTGTCCTAACTGATACCTTTCTTGATGGAAAATAGAATAACTGTGTTCTGAGGTCCATAGCCTAGTCTTAGATGATTTTTCATGTCGTTTTTACGTTTAAAAAATTTAGCCTGTGTATATCCGTAGGTGTTCAAAATAAGGAATATATATAGACTAGAAGATCCAAACCAAAGTTTGAACTCTATATCCACACTTGGACATGAATGGTTGGAGGTAATATAATCTCTTCATCATATAAATTAATTCTTTCGACATAAGGATAACAGTTATATCATATGAACTTTTATAATTCAAAAGACAAATGACAAATGAAATACTATCCCTACAAGAAAACAAGAATAGAGCGGCAACATTTGTCGCTATTTTAAAATCTAATGTCACTGTTTTAGATCTAAAGCGGCGACAATGTCCTTGCTATAGAGTCGACACTAAAAGTTCGCTAGTATTGATATCTAAAGCAGCAACAAATATGGTCCTCGTATTGAACTATTTGTAGAAGTGACAACTGTTCCTACTAAAGGACGACAAAAATGCCTTCTGACAGACCAATATCAGCGACAATTTTGAAATTGTCGCCGGTATATGTTAATTTACAACAGCGACACACAGCAGCGATAACTGTCGCTACTTTGGAGGGAATTTTTATTTTTATTAAATAATTAATTAAACTAATGACCAGTAATAACGACAATTGTCTCCTCTTTATAAGGAATTTTGTTTTTTAAAATAATTATTTATTTATTTTTTTTTAAATATTTAATTTTTTAACAATAAAAAATAATTCAAATTTAAATTAACGAAAATGACGTTAAAATAAGCCAAATAAATTAATAATTAACAAAAATAAATAAATAAAGTAATATTTTAAATGACATTAATATTGAATAGAGTTATCCAAAACTAAAAATATATAAAGTTGTCGAAGTTAGTGTATGATAGACCAAACCTATTGTCTATTAAATGTACTTATAGCATTTCAATAGTCTGATGCAATATATTATGACATACCAGACAAGGGCATTTCACTTTGTCTTAGTCATTGACATATTATTTAGTCCTTTCAGCAAATGCAATTGCGCCATTCCAATATGCATTACACTAATAATCCTTTAAATGTATCCAACTCTTGTCCACAGGCATCTTCACTGTTATTCTTCATACAACATAGTATTCAGATAGAATAGTTATGGATGACCATGCAAAATGTGTCCTAAATCCACCTTATCACTCTATTTCTAAAAAGGTGAGGTCCTATCCCATTCAGGATTACTTTGTTATGTGGTGCATCGTTCACTCAAACATTATTCCGTTTACGCCAAAATTCTGGTAGCATCTCCCCACAACTCTCCTAAGTGTGCTACATATATGTACACACCTAGAAAGCATAGGGAGATACCATCGGAAGTCGACCAAAGAATAATGTTTATAAGTGAACAATAACGCATAATGTGTAGTCCCAGACCGTTCAAACGGGACAATTCAGGAGTCAATATCGAGATGCATAATCTCTCACTGACTCCTGAACGGGTCTAAGATAATACCTTCCATAGAGAAGTTATTGAGATTCGTCTTCCTTATAATGATGCTCACGTAGAAAATATTGATCCGGTAGATGAGATAGTAGACATATTGCAAGATTTCATTGGGACAAGAAATACAAATGATGGTGAAAATGAAGATGATATGGGAGATGATATGGCAATGAGACTATCTGTATCAGGCCAACAATATGATGAGTTATTCTCCGAAGTAGAAGCTGAATTATATCCGGGATGTACCAGTTACTCATCTTTGAATTTTTTTGGTCAAACTTATGCATTTGAAAGTAATGTATAAGTGGACTAATAAGTCGTTTAATAGTTTATTGAAGTTATCGAAAGATGCATTTCTAGCTGATAATAAGATACCACAATTGCATTATGATGCAAAAAAATGGATGTCTAAGTTGAGTTTGGGGTACAAGTCGATTTATGTATACCAGTATGACTATGCCTTATTCTGGAAGGAGAGTGTTGACTTAGAGAATTGTCTTGTTTGTAGGATGAATCGACGAGTGGATAAAAGTACAAAGGGGAAGAAAGTACCTAACAAAATATTGCGATATTTTCTATTAACACCACGATTGAAGCGTCTATATGGGTCTAGACACACTGCAAAAGAAATGAAGTGGCATTTTAAGGGTCGTTCAAACAAAGAAGGGGTGTTGAGACATCTTGTTGACGGTGAAGCATGGAAAGATTTTGATTTGAAGTATACAAATTTTGCTTTAGAACCACGGAATTCTGTTTGGGATTGTCTACAGATGTGTTTAATTCGTTTGGAAACATGAGTTTGTCTTATAGCATGTGGCTAGTGGTTTTGACTACTTATAACCTCCCTCCATGACTATGCATGAAAGAGTTTTTATGATGTCCTTTTTAATTCCTAGAACACAATCTTGGCAAGGACATTGATGTACTTTTAAGGCCGTTACTGGACGAGTTGAAGCATTTATAACATGTTGGAGTTAAATCGAGAGATGTCACTGATAATAAAATGTTTAAGACGTGAGCTACATTGATATGGACTGTAAATGAATTTCTAGCTCACAATAATTTATCTAGATAAAGTGGGCAAATATACAAAGCATATCCTATATGTAATGAAGACACTCTATCAATACGTTTAAGAACAAAAACTTGTTATATGAGGCATAGACATTTGCTTCCAAAATCTCATAAATTTTGAAGAAGTTTACTATTTAATGGGAAGATAGGGAGAAGAAATCTACCAAGGGTGTTTTCTAATAAAGATATTCTGCAACAACTCAGTCATGTGCGACAAGATTTTTCAGGTAAACATCCAATATATGGTGTGTTAAAATGAAAATGAGACAGCAAAGAACTCAATTGGAGAAAGATGAGTAAAACTTTTGACCTTGAATATTGGTTATCACTAGGCATGATCTCGATGTTAAGCGTACTGAGAAAATAAGTGTGATACTGTTCTTGGTACGATGCTGGGTATTGAAGGAAAATGTAAAGACACAGTGAATGCAAGACGTGACTTAGAAAATTTGAATATCATATCAGAGTTATATGTCATCGAAGAAGGAAACAAGTTGATTATACCTCACGCAGAGTACACTTTCACTGTTGATGATCGACACAAATTTTGTCAGTTTATCAAATCTGTCTAGTTTCCTGATGGGTTTGCAAATAATCTTTGAAACAATATAACTGATAATGATACAAAAATAACTAGGTTGAAGTCGCATGATTACCATGTTATTATCAATGTTTGTTGGTGTTGGGAATTCATCCTTTTCGTGAATAAAGAGGTCTCATCCATAATAACTAAGTTATGCAACTTCTTCCAGCTAATTTGTGAAAGAATTCTAAATGTTAAATACTTGGAGAAATTTGAAGCTGACATAGCTCTCATTCTTTGCAATCTTGAGCGTATTTTTTCTCCTGCTTTTTTCGATATCATGGCGTAGTTGATGATTCATTTGCCAAAAATGGCATTACTTGGAGAGCCTGTTCATGATAAATGGACGTATCCTTATGACCGCTATATAAAGAAGTTGAAAAATTATGTAAGAAATTGAGGCACGACTAGAGGGTTCAATTTCTGAACGCTATGTTGTTGACGAAGCCCTGACGTTTTGCTCAATGTACTTACAATAAGTTGAGACTAAGTTCAACTGGCCGGAAAGGAATGAGGATTCTGTTCAGAATGGTCCGAAGCCGAGTTTGTCAATTTTTCAATCGTGTTGTCGTCCAATTAGTAAAAACAAATATTATCTATCTTGATGATCACATGCATAAGAAGCTCAATCCTATAAACTGAACACCTGTCCTGAAATCCAAATTTATTTAGAGTAAGTGTTGTCAGTTTATATTTGAATTTACTAATAAAATTTGTTCACTAATTGAGATTAATAAATTAATCTCAATATTATACTCTTTATCAGTGAATATATGAGAGAGCTTTAGCAAAAAGGTGGCAATAACTTGGATGAAATCCAAAAATTAGAGTTTTCATCTTGGTTTTCTACAAAGGTATAGCTTTGTCTATTTTGATAAAATTACTTAAATTGTTGTCATTGTAGTTAATTATCAGATCTACTATCTACGACAAAATGGTAGTCCAAAAGCAACTAATGAGTTATAGACTTTGGCATCTTGACTAAATTTTATCATTTTGTCCTACTTTGCATGTATTGTAAACGGTGTTTAGCTTGTATCGCATAATCGAGACTCTAGATGTAAACTCAGAATAGTGGAATTTGTGTTCCGGGACTTGATGGCAATACATTTTATGGGCGTCTAGAAGAAATGCAAGAGTTCAATTTCTCAAACCAATTGTCTATCTTCTTGCTCAAGTGTAAATGGTTTGACACTGACCCTCTGAAGAAAACAATACGAACAGACAAAAATTACTAGTATTGTAATCAATTCCAAGTGGTACAAAGATGAACATTACATTCTTACTTTCCAAGCAAAAGAAATTTTCTATATGGATAATTTGTTGCATGGCCGTAACTGGAAAATCGTTGGAGACTTGACTCAACATATTACCTGGGATATTTCGAACAATGACGGTACTGATACTGAGCTGAATATGCTGCAGGATCTGAACTCCTCTAATTTTATTATAATGGTTGACTTTGGACATATTGAACCCATTTCTATTCCTTAAGAAAACCTCCTGCCTCATGTTCACATTTCAAATAATGTCAATACTAATGCTGAACAGGGAGAGGATGATTTCATAGATGATATTGAACTTGAAGATGATACAATATTAGATTATGAAGAAGAAGAATTTAAGGAATTTGACAATGAAAATGATGATGACATAGATGAAATCCAGTCTAATAGCGAGTTTGATAGCGATTAGGATTGTTATTTGTTTTTGTTTAATAGCGATTAGGATTGTTATTTGTTTTTATTCTTACTTACATCAAAGACCTTTTTATGCTATTAATGATTGAATTTGTAGAATTTAATTTTAACATTCCTCTAGTCTTTTTAGTTACAATATGCTTATCACTATTATTATTCATGCACATAGTCATGGCCGCTGTTAAGCCTAGTTACTATGGTGGTGATAGAGGTGCCGACCCTCTATGGCATCCTACCATAGTCCCTCAGCGGTGCGAGTGAGGTATTATTTATTACATATTAAACTTTTTATTTTTTCATTACTTTAGATATGTGGACCCTACTTGCTAATATGTTTATTTATTTTGCAGAACCTATTATGAGGAATATGAGATAAAAGAATAGGTTATTGAACCTATGTCAGCTGTTTGAGGAAAAGGGGAGGAACCCCTTTCTTATCATATTCGACAAGGAGGGAGGCACCTGGTGCCTAGTCGACAATTTTTAAAAATACTTCTCCCATTTGATTAGAGTGCTTGTCCAACAGAATGCGGATACTTGATACAAAAATTAGAAGTTGATTCCAGCTGTACAGAAAGAGAAGATCATTCTTGTTATTTAGGTAATAAATAGGTCATATTTATTAAATTTTATGCATTTTGTATTTACTTTTAACGTGATGATAATTTTTATAATTGTAGGAGTTTTTTGAATATAAAGATCTTGACGAAGACAACAATGATTTGGCCAATGCGAGGGATGATATCCTTAGGACCGTGGCAGTTATATACAGCAACTAGAGGACCAACTTAATGAGCATTTCAGGCTTGTTGGGGATGGCAAAAATACTCTTTGGATTGGGCACATTCCAAAGTACCTAAGGAGATGGATGCTGCAATGTCGGGGCACTATTTGGACTATTTTGACTCTCCAGAGTTTAGAGTTAGTGTGTAGTTATGAATTATTTATTCATTATTAAGTAATAAATATTTTATTACAATTAATTTTTTTTTCTACAGGCAATGTCTGAAAGAAATGCTATGAATAGGGCACGTTAGTTAGCAATAAGCAAACAGAGAGTCATTTCCATTGCTCACTAACAATATAAGAAGGTAGTAAAATTGTGTTTTTTCTTATACTGTTTTTTATTTCTTAAAGATTAAATTTTAATAATAAGTTATGTCACGTTAAATAATTTTGCAGCACAATTCTACTTCTGGTGAGCTTTAACTAATTTCTGAGAGTTTCAAGGACCATAACTTCATTGAGCGGACCAGATAACCGAATATGCAATTTGAGGCCAACTACGTTTGTCATTAATTAAGTTTTTTTTCAATTTTTTTATATACTAATGTTAATCTTTATACGGAACAAGATGACACAATCTCAAGTATCTTCTTAATCTAGTTCGAGCTCATCTGCTTCTGTCAATAATGCTCATATTGCAGATGAGGTTCTCAGTACAAGTCGCAGATTTAGGAGAGGTGCTAGACGTAAGTTGAGTAAATCTGCTTCCAGTACTAGATCGGCCCCGTTAGTATTTCCAATGCTAGTACCTGAAGATATCGAGCAATACATGCAAGAAAACCAACAGTACATGACGACAGCCTAACAGTGAGAGGTGGCCACTCAGGAGATGATCGCTCAATAACAGCGATCAATAGAGGCTCAGACAGTGCAGATAGCATATATGCAGAGGATTTTATCATCTCTAGCGCCAGATGTTAGCATGCCTAGCCCTACCCCTCTCCATCTAGGGTGCACTTAGGACTATAGATTTGTTTGTAACTTTTGACAATACTGTATATTTTTATCCTCTGAATAATTTTGTCCTCATAATTCGTAATTGTAATAGAAATTTTTTTCAATCACTTGTAGGGGTACTTTTAGTAATTTAATCATTGTATAGGTATTTTGGGTATTTTATTACATGTAGGGGTATTTTGAGTATTTTATTAATTGTATGATGTTTTCTGGTATTTTATTAATAGTAGGGTTATTTTGGTGACTCTAAGAATATTTTGGGTAATTCCTTATTTTAGTTGTATTTTTGTTACCATAGGGGCATTTTTGGTATTTTTGAAATTAAGGGTATTGTTGGGTAATATTATGAACTTAGAGGTAATCTTAGTTTCCTAATTTGTAGGAGTATTTCTATAATTTTGCACCAAAATGGGTACTTAGAGTACGTAATCAAATTTTTTATAAATATTTTATTTTAATATTATGTTCCTATTATTTTATTATTTTAATTTGATTCTATTATTTTTTTTTCATTTCTTCTTATTATTTTAGTTTGTTTATAAGTACTTAATTAGAAAAATTTTGTAACCATTTTACTCAAAAAAATCTAAAATATTTATTTATTAATCAATATTAATTACTTAGGTGTGACTATTGGGGCATTATGGGTATTTTGTTATACTAGGGGCTTTTTTGAGTATTGTTTTGAATTAAAGAGGTATTTTTGGGTATTATTGTGAACGTAGGGGTATTTTTGGAATTTGATTAATTGTGGGGGTATTTTGGGTATTTTATTATTTGTAGGGGTATTTTCGGTATTTTTGTACATGTACGTGTAATTTGGGTATTTTCTTAGTTGTAGCGGCATTTTAGTGACTACAGGGACATTATGGGTATTTTTCGAATTAAATGCTATTTTTGCGAAGTATTGTGAACGTATTTTTGGAATTTGATTAGTTGTGGGGTATTTTGGATTTTTTATTACTTGTAGGGGCATTTTTGGTAATTATTTACATATATGGATAATTTGGGTATTTTATTAGTTGCAGCAGGATTTTAGTGACTGTACGGGCATTTTGGTTTTTTTTTTTAATTAAAGGGGTATTTTTGGGTATTATTGTGAACGCAAGGGCATCTTTGGAATTTGATTAATTATGGGGGTATTTTGGGTGTTTAATTACTTGTAGAGGCATTGTCGGTATTTATATACAAGTATGGATAATTTGGGTATTTAATTAGTTGTAGCGGCATTTTAGTGACTACAGGGCATTATAGGTATTTTTTTTGGATTAAAGAGGTATTTTTGAGTATTATTGTGAACATGGGGATATTTTTAGAATTTGATTAGTTGTGGGGGTATTTTCGATATTTTATTATTTGTAGAGGTATTTTAAATATTTATTTTCATGTACGAGTAATTTAGGTATTAGTTGTAGCGGCATTTTAGTGAGTACACAGGTATTTTGGGTACTTTTTGAATTAATGAGGTATTTTTGGGTATTACTGTGAACGTAGGGGTACTTTTGGAATTTCATTACTTATGGGGGTATTTTGGGTATTTTATTACTTGTAGGGCTGTTTTTGGTATTTATTTACATGTACTAGTAATTTAGGTATTTTATTAATTGTAGCGGCATTTTAGTGACTATAGAGGCATTAGGGGTATTATTGTGAAAGTAGGGGTATTTGATTACTTGTGGAGGTATTTTGGGTATTTTATTACTTGTAAGGGTATTTTTGGTATTTATTTACATATACAAGTAATTTGGATATTTTATTATTAGTTGTAACGGCATTTTTGTGACTCCAGGAGCATTATAAGTATTTTTTTGAGTTAAAGCGGTATTTCTAGTATTATTGTGAACGTAGAGGCATTTTTTGGAATTTGATTAGTTGTGGGGTTATTTTGGATATTTTTTTTATTTGTAGGGGTATTTTCGGTATTTATTTACATGTATAGGGAATTTGTGTTTTTTATTAGTTATAGTGGCATTTTAGTGACTACGGGGTATTTTGTTACATCAAGGATATTTTGGGTATTTTTAAGAATTAAATGGACATTTTGTTATATGAGGGGCATTTTGAGTATTTTATATAAAGGATATTTTGGGTATTTTTAAGAATTAAATGGACATTTTTTTATATGAGGGGCATTTTGAGTATTTTATATAAATAAATTACTTCTTATATTATATAATTAATTTATAAACCTAATCATTGATTTCACTATTAATTTGTTTACTAATTAATAATAATTTCTTTTATATATATATATATAATAATAATTTCTATAAGCATTATTTTATAATTAAAATTATTATGTATTTTATCTAATATTCAAACTAATTTACTTAAATACTTCGAACATGATTAAGAATAATTATAAACTAATAATAAATGCATAAACATCAAAAAGATAATCTAAAAATTCCAAAACTATAGATTATTACTATATACAATAAATTTATCATAAAAAGTTTCACTAAGATAATCACAATTGTAAACTGTATAACTTTTTTGATTCAAATTTCACAAACTAACAGTATTACATTTTTTTTACTTATTCTAACTTTTCCGAACTTTTTACTCCTAATATCACAAACTTTTTTCTCAAACTTTTTCAATTCAAAATTTCATCCAAAATTATCTATAATCAAATTTCCACAATATTCCACACAATTACAAAATTAAATTTCCACATTATACCATATGTTAAAATTTTTCATATACCAAAAATTATCACATATTTTCCACTAAATAGCAAAAAATCTTGTTCCATTCTCCTAGAACAAAAACTAAAATTCACAAACACCAAAATCCATATTCTATATTCATCAAATCACAAATATCCAACAAAATCTAAATTTATAACATATTCCTTATTTCACCAATATATCAAAAATTACAAAATTCATCAAAACTTAACAAATGTAAATATACTAACCTCTTATGAGTATAAATACAATATAAACTTTAAATTGTCCAAATATTTTCTACAAATATAAAATACAAACAAATAAATAAAAACTAAACTTTTAACTAAAAATTATTTAAATAAAAAATAAATATATAATAAAAACTAACCTATGAAAGGAGGAGCGGGAGGAGACGGCAGCGACTATCGACTGCGGGGAGGACCGGGTGGCACAGAGATAGTGAGAGAAAGAGAGAGAGAGAAAGTTAGAGAGTGAGTGTGTGCTGTGAGAGAGTGAAATTAGAGAGAGAGAATATGAGGAGGAAAAAAAAGATTGAAATGGGGAAGATGAAGAGATAATGCAAGTTTGGAATCTTTTAGCATTTAAAGCGGCGATAAAGGTCTCTGTTTTAGACCAGATGTCCCCGCTTTAGCTTTTTTGTCTCGGGAACATAATTGTGACTGTCAACTAGACCGCCAAAATTTTCATGAAATATTTAAAGCAGGGACTTTAAATAAAATTAAAAAAAATACTATATTTATTATCTATAATTACTTTTCAATTAAATGTTTTATTTGAATTAAAAATTCTCGTTATCGTTTTAGAGTTTAAATAAAATTAGAAAAAACCTATATTTATTATTTATAATTGCTTTATTTTATTCGAATTAAAAATTCTAAAGCGTCCACTATAGTCGTCCCTAAAATTAGGACATTTTCAACTCATTTCCCGAAAATGGAGCTAGTTTGCCATCTCATCATTAACAATGTAATATTTAAAGTAGGGACTTTCAGTAATTGTCGCTACTATCTGATTTGTTGCTGCTTTTAGTGTGAGCTAAAGCAGTCGTCGCTTTAGGCTTCCCCACTCTATTACTTATTTGTTGTAGTGTATGTTAATTCTATGACAGACTAACGTGATTTGTTATTTTTTTTTTAAATTTTGATTATCGGCCAAGGTTAAATGTCCTAAGACCTACAATATTATGTTCAACAACTAACATCGAGTGTTAACTTATAATTTTCCTATATTACATCGGTCACATAGAGTTGGGCACCAGTAGCAGTGAGTCACGTTCTTTACGTTATTCTAGAACCACATAATATTGGAAGATTTTTTTTCCCCTAATAGTTAAGTTTGTGACTAAAATTTTATGAAAGATCAATTGAAATGTGATACATCGGTTGTACTTTTAGTCATAACTAATTTCAATATCGTACATACATAATTGTAGTTACTTTTAGTAAAAAGATAACAAATAAATGAAATATCTTGTGCCTACTTTTTCTTTTGAGTCTTTTTATTTTTTTCCTTGATTAAGAAGTCGTCACTATTTTTACTTTTTTCTGTAAGGTATATATACCCGTACAATGAGTGTATGATAGGGTTTTAAGTGTTGATGTATGTTACAATGAGTGATGTATGTTACAATTAACATCATATGAATGGACATATGTGCTTTGTTTGTCTTAATCAGTTGGCTGGAGAAAACCACCAAGAGGTTTGTTCACCAAACAAAAAAAAAAAAAGGAAAAAAAAGATTTTGTTTTAATCCATGTTGCCATATGCATGTTAGTATATATATATATATATATATGGAGAGAGAGATTAAAACCTGTTCAATATTTCAGTGATGGTCATGAGAAAGCTGGATTCCATGGAGGAGCTATCAGAAACAGTGAAACAGTATCACAAGCTGCCTAGAAATTGACGTAAAAATGAACTCTTCCTCATGGCCATTTGAGAGAGAAAGAGAGAGATGTCAAGCAGATGTGGACAAAGTGAAAATAGATAGAAATTAGCCGGGATTGCTTTGCTATTAGATTGAAATATCTCATCAATATGGGGGGAGACAGAAAAGGACCCTCCCTCTCTATTGGCGCGATAGGTATAGAAAAGAAAGCGTAAAATCCAACACATACAACAAATAATAAAGCTAATAATAATATAAGGCCCGTGTCACGCTATATAGTTACAGAGGCATATGTATATATATACATATATGCAAACTGCAAAATTCCAAGCTATCTTTCTATCTTTCTGTTTAATTTGCGTTTATACCTCCTGTGACCGTGAAGGACGACGCACTCAGAACTTGACAACTCTTGTCGAATACTTGTTGGGTATAGAAGAGGTATAATTGATATGACCAACTATACTGCTTTTTTAGCATGCTTTCAGTTTCTACGGAACCACTGTGTTTATATGCGAACGTTATTAATATTAACTTTCATATATACATATATATATATATATTATTCCTCTAATAACGAACACATTAGTCTAGTTGGTCAAGTGCTTGAGTGCGGATTAGGATCCATGTCAGACCCAATTCCTGTCTAGCCAATAAAGAAGGATCATCTTGATATGTTTGTACCCCCTAGTTAATAATACATTCCAATTTAATTACTAATATATAAAAAGAGTGACTTGAAAGAGAATAGAGGAAAATAAGGAATAATGGTGAGGAAAACAAAGATTCTATTTCATGTATAACTAATTGTTACGTAAATACATAAAAAGAAAATATTAGTATAAACATTCCCATACTGTGATGGCTATTTGCTTACTATTAGGGATGTAAATGTAATCCAATTGGCATTTTTTCTAGCATATTATATTATCTGCACTAAGTGTGAATCTTAGAAATCACATCCAATTCAATTCACATAAAACTTTTAATCAATCTAATTCGCATAAAATCTTTTAACTGATCCAATTCGATCCTCAAATATATGGATTGAATGGATTATTTTTTATCAGTTACTTAGGTTTGACTTGTTACGACAGGAAATCCAAAGCCATGACTTTTAGTAATTCTAAGTTGAAACAGTAATAAACAGTAATTTTTCAAAATTCCAGAAAATGGAGTACTTGAAATTTTATATTTTAGTCCTCAAAAGTAAGTAAATTTCAAAATTAAGAATCCTCTCATTAGTTTAATTTCTCGAAAAAATGTACACTTAAAATTTAGAGGAATTCCATTTAATTCATTTAGAAACTTTTTACCAAAAACCATAAATTTCTTATAACAGAGTTCAATTTTAAATCTTAGGCCCAAAGTCTAAATTAATTTACGTAAAATCATTTGTATCAATTTAATAGCAAATTCATCCTCATACATCCGCTTAGTAAATATACTACTATTGGCTAAATAAATTTGACATAGAAAAGAAAAGATGATATAGAGTACGAACCAACCAATGAAAAGGATTGGAATTGCAAGTATATGCCAAGCATGCTTGTCAAGCTACCAGAACAATTTACCACAAAATAAATCAATACCTAAAAGTGGAAAGAAGTAGGGGAGATGAGCACGTAAATGCCTAGTAGAAACTCAATTACCTTTTTGAATGGATGCAATTTGTACCAAACCTGCATGGTTAATACCTTTTCCAAATTCCATTTATAAACCAAGTTCATAAAATAATTGTTCTCCATAATAATCATATATTCAAAATCAAAACCAGAAATTGCAAGATTATACATATCATAAATCAACCCATCCCATGAGCTCATATCCTCTCATCACGAACCAGAGTAACTCGTACTATATGTACTAAGTGCTCTCTGCTTGATACCTATCCCAGAAAACTGGAGGGACACCCATATGTCTACTTCTACCGAGTGTAGGGGATAATCAGAAGACCCTGAGCGGGTTTACGGGCTCTCACCGAGGGCGGGGGTACAAGCCACCTACTAAACACCGTGATGCCTAAGATGTATCTCATATGTGATCCTATGGTATGTACAATATACAACAAGGTATATAATAACCACGCAAAACATATCCAAACAATGCTTTAAAATTCTATTTAAAATTATTCTTGAATTTACTGTACCATAGGCAGCAAATCCACTGAATCACCCCAAAATGATGATTTTATAAATATATATAGAAGTCACACAATCCGATTCCAGAATAATCTAATATTTTCCAACAGTTTATAAAAATATCATTTTATTCACGATTTTTTATAAAATTGACATAATGCGAAAATTTAAATTAAAACGTGTATAAAACTAGGTAATTGAACCCCTATCTCAGTTGAGTGTCCAAATAGCATTACGGTGCTATGGAGGATATCTGGCGTCATTTGCGTGTCATTCGAAGGGTCGGACGTCGTTTTCGAACTTTTGATCGATAAGTTTGAAAATTCTATTTTCAATCGGAGCTTTAAATCGTGAAATGGACTTCACCACTAAATTCAGAGCACCCAAAAATATTGGGTTAAACATTTAACTTGACCGATTTAGAGTCGGACTAGACCTGGGCCCCTAGCACGTAAATCGAGACAAATCTGAGCCGTCTAATTTAGACTTTCATGCCCGTCACCGAACATAGTCAATATGTATGTCAGAATTCTTGTTTTCACGATTACATCACAAATATGAGGTTTATTTTACGATCTAACAATGAGATTGCAGAATTTTAATATAAAACTAAAATAACTCAAAATTATAAAAAATAGCAAATTCAATCTGGGCAAATTCGAGTTTAGATATATATACTACGTGAAAGATCATGATGAGAGGAATTGAATGGGACCAGTTTCACGACCTGAGGTGGCCGAAGTTGACAGCAGCGAACAAAAACAACTGCAGTCTCGTGCTGCGTTTTCCAACGATGGTGAGCTCCGGCAGGGCTGAGATCGACAGTGAAGCTTCGTCTGACCTGGGCAGTCCTTGGCAGGAAATCATTCGTCGGCGGTGGACCCGTGGCTACGAGCTTCGGCTGGGAGAGAGAAAGGGAAGCTGTCGAAGGATAGGAGAGAGAAAGAAGGAAAGAAAGAAGAAGGGGAAGCTAAGAGGGCCACGTGTCCTCCATTTTATGGGCATTAACAAGTTTCTAAAATTACACTTTTACCACATCCTTTAAATTTCGTTCAATCTAGTCCTTGAAATTTGCGAAATAGCCTCAATATCTAATTTTTCTTTTCATTAAAACCCAAAATTTTTATTTACTCAACCTCATTATTTTACTCCAAAAATTACTATAATGACAAAAATGCCCTTTTTAAAATTGGATCTTTACATGACTAATAAGCCCTTACAACTAGACTCTGTCTTTGTTTTTTTGTTCTGAATTATATATTTTTAGCACAAATTTTGGTCTTCGTATTTTACAAAATATTAATCATGTATGGTAGGTTGTATAATAAACTTTTACACCTTAAACTACAACATATAGAAAATTTTACAATATATGAATTATAAAAAATGTATACATTATACATAATATATATTTTAAGTGCAAATTGGATTAAATTAGATTATCGGTTATTTTGAAGGTAAAAAGTATATCCGATCCGTAAAAGTGTAGATTTTAAAAATTCAATCCAATTTAATTCGTACAAGTACAAATATCCGTACTTTACAAATTGGATTGGATTAATTCGTGTAGATTTTGAATACTCCTAAGACTATATATAATCTCAGTACATATTCAAACCTAGCTATATCGAAGAGCAACCAATATAATAAATGTTTTAGCCTGGTAAATTAATAAGATGACGAAAATAGAACTCTATGCGTAGGTTTCCTATTAGTAAAAGATTTAGGCTATGTTTGGTATGAAAGAATATAAAGAGAAAAGAAAAGATAGAAAGGAAAAAGGGAGAGAAAATGGAAAAATTGGTTGTTTGATAGGAGGAAAAAGGGAGAGGAAGAGAAAATAGAAGAGAAAGGGGAGGAACAAAATGAGATGGGACTAACAAAAGTCTTTCCCTCCAAACTGAAGAGAAAAGAGGAAGGAAAAAAATTTTAACTAATAAAAAAATTAAATTTACCATATTACCCTCGCATACCAATTTTTAAATGGGATATTACCACTTTTATACCCTGTTTTTTAACACTTTGTACAAATTATATATTGTGTTTTGGTTACTATCAATATTGACCCTTAGATTTAAAATCTATTACAGATTTATACCCTAACACCAATTTAGAGCAGTTAATTTACCAAGTTGCCGTTTAGAAAATTGAAAATAAACCATATAAAAATTGATCCAAGAATAAGTTTTATTAAATCATCTTAGTAAATTAACTGCTCTAAATTAGTATCAGGGTATAAATCTGTAATAGAGTTCAAATCTAAGGTTGTTGATAATAACCAAAACAGAAGGTATAAACCGAACAAAATATCAAAATACATGGTATAAAAATGATACCATCTCTTTTTAAAATCATTATGTTGAGAGTAAAATAATGATTTTAAAATAAACCAATTTTCTTTTTTCTTTAGATACCCATCAAGTATAAAAAATAAAATAAAATAAAATAAACATTAATTTCTTTATATTCTATATATTTTCTGTCCCTCACATTTTTTCTTTCCCTCCCTACCAAATATAGCCTTAATTTCTGTGTTTTTTTTTTGGAGGGCAATATATTATAATATACTGAGGCCAATATAGTCGAAAAGAAAAAGAAGAGATAAAGAAAAGAACAGAATGTGAATTAGAAGTGTCAGAGGCATCAAGCATGTGACCTAAGTACGGGCTGCGCTGTAGCTAGGGGTCGAAATAATAAGCAGCCACCAGGCAGTTTGGCCTATGGCTATGTATATAGTATAAAATATATTGGAGACAAACTGATACCAATTAGATCGTGCATAGAGAGGCCCGTGAGTACTTGTGAAAACGCTTCTGCGGGTGTTGCATGCCTGCTAGCACATAACAGCTCCCTTCTCCGATCCTCATTGAGTGTGCCTCAGTATTACACCCCACATATATGACTCCGTACATATATATATCTCTGACAAGCACCACTTTTCTGAACACTCCGGCTGGCCCGTTTCCCACATCCCTTCCCATGCAAATTTTAACAGAAAAACGTATAAACGTAGCTAACTATATTAATTATCTATGTTATAATGCTAACTGGTGTGAGTTGAATTGAGCTCAATCACTATATAGAAGTTGGGTCCCACATCTAGGTCTCGTCACACATGGGACACAGTTTTATAAGTCACGCCCTGATTTTTGAAATGACTGAGTTAACATTCTTGTTATCACTATATTAGAAAGACATTTTGGATATATATGTGTATATATATATATCTATAGTTTAATGTCATGGCCGCATGAATAACAGTAATTGCTAATTCAATCAGGTTAAATTAAAGAACTTGAGATGGGATGGAATCAAGACATCGTGTTTTCCATAAAATGTGTTGCCCTTTTAATATTTGAATGGCGCCTCCGAGTTCTGTAAAATCGCCTGCTTTGCACAAAAAACACAGGTCTGGCTCGGTAGTACTACCCTAGTACATTTTTTCCAATTTCAATTCTAAAAGTAACGATTAATTTGTCTCCACGTTTATGTCTTGGGGAGTTTGATTTTATTTATAACTAATATTCTCTGCGTACTAATTACAAGGCCTACAATAATATAGGACACAAGTACTATAGATATATAGATGTATATGTATATATAAATTAATTATATGTATATTTGTTTAAACATAGCAGAAGATTGGCCAGCAAACGATACAGTATTAATCCGTTATAAGCAAATCCATGCGTAAGCTAAAGGGATTATCCATTAATATATAGTTCTTTTAGCTAGGAATCCTCTGTATCGACAATTGTGACAATAGTAAGGACCACTAACAAACTCTTTTCCAGCATGCATGCATGCCAATTTTGTTTAGAAAACTTTTATGGTAAGGAATTTTCCAACCTCGTATCGGAGTCACTTTGCTCATGAACTATATATATAATAAGCTAATTAATTCAGCCAACTTAAAAGAAAGTCATATATATATATATATGATATAGTTCACTGCATTATTGATTCAACAAAGGAGAAATATTAAAGTTCACAGATCAAATATGTATAGTACCTAAAGCATAGTATATGTACAAGATCAAGACAAATATATAGGACAAATCCAATAATCTCCAAATGCACTTCCTCTTTTGAAGAGAAACGTGCAATAGGAGTTACCAATTCTACTTTAACAAAATATTATACATAAAAAAAATTGGAGGAATATTAGTGAACCAAGAATGAATTTGTCACATGCGTACTGACCCTCAATGAATTGAATCACAATTCTGACATAAGAGACAAAGTAAAGGGAATAATAATAATTGTATTATATCAAACCACTGTTCAATGATTATTTCAAGAGCAGTGTATACTATATAGTACTCCTTATCCCGTTATGTCACTTTTTTGTTTTGCAGTTATCATATAGATTCCCTTTTCTTGTGATGAATATTCAGCTTCCAAAGTCATGTAAGACAAAAGCATGTAGTTAATTGGTTGGCAATCCGAGCTGGTCCCAAAGTGTTAAACTTAATCCTCTCCCACCCTCATAGCTAGCTGTAGCTATAGCCTACAACTCCTTCCTTTCTCACGCTATAAAAAGTCGAAGCCATATTATCATTAGACATATATTCATTTCACTTCTCTCCTTTTCCTACATTACCATAACACATTCCAATAGGTACCAAACTAAAGTCCCTAATGGGTTCCAGCAGCCAGCGGAAGAGGATAGCATTTCGCCGAAATTTCCACCTCCTTCGAGCCCTTAGCATTTCAAAATCTCATGTACTTGCTTGCTTCCCTTTTTTTTTTTTTTTATTTTAATTTTTGCTACTGACCCTATATTGAGCTCTTTAATAATTTTGTTCATGTGATTTTGAATTAGGCCAAGAGAAGGTCCGTAGTCATGGATGCTTTCTTTTACATTTACTTACTGAAACTCAAACTAGAAGGAATTAAGAGGGAGTACTCAAATCTTGTGGCCATCAAAGAAGAGTATCTAAAAATGATGAACCATATCCACAACCCGAACAAGGTTTATACATATGTGGCTTTTTGTAATTACTACCAAATTCTATCGATTCACTAGTACTTAATATGTTGATTTAATCATTTAATGTACAATTACAGGAAGTGAAGGTGGAGAAAACTGAGGAGGGGTTTATGAATGTGAGGGTGAGATGTGAGAAAGGAGAAGATACATTAGTCTCAGTGCTTGAGACCTTCGAGGAAATGGCTCTCCAAGTTTTGCAAGCTAGAGTTTCGTGTACCAATGATTCGTTTTCATTGGAAGCTACTACTGCTTTTGTTTCTGAAGATCCAAACCAAGCTCAGCTCGACGTCAGAGACGTTACTCGAGCTATTACTAATGCTATTGAGAAGAAGTGAAAAATCTTTGCTGGTAAAGCGAGGCATCGATTTGTTATTTATATTGTAATTCATATTTAATTGTTGTATGTGGTGATCCAATGGAACTATTAGCAATATTCTAATGAATTCTATTGCAATATGGAACTAGAATATGACAGCGTCATTCTCATGTTTGGGAGGAATACATATCATATAGTTTTTATTTATTTAAAAATATTCGACCATTTGTTTTTAGAAGTTACAAAATGGGCCTACCAACCCGTTAGCCCACGGGATTCTTAAGTGGGCCAAGCCGGGTCGGCGCCTTATAAGAAATGGCAATAAGTATGCTAAATGAAAATTATTTATCAAAATATTTTTGGGCCGAATTAGTAAGTATCGCTTGTCATATTGTGAATAGTGTTATGATAAGGCCAAATTTGAACATGACACCTTATGAGTTTTGGAAAGGTAGAAAACCCAACATTAGTTATTTTAATATTTTTAGTTGTAAATGTTTTATTTTGAATACTAAAGATAATCTTAGAAAATTTGATTCAAAATCTGATATTGATATTTTTCTTAGATATTCTACTACTAGTAAATCTTATAGAGTTTTCAACGAAAGAACATTGGTTGTACAAGAATATATGCATGTTATTTTTGATGAGTCTAACACTCTCCATAAGGAGAGAAATATAGCTGATGATAATGTTGTAGGTATAAAATAAAATTTAAATGAACTAAGTGTCAATGAAAGACTAAATGAAGAAGAGGATATCCAACCACAATAAGACAAAAGTCTTAAGGATGAAAAGGAATGCGACAATGGTAATACTTTAACACTTCCTCAAGATTTAAAATTTAGTCACGCTCATCCTAAGGACCAAATTCTAGGCGATCCCCTATAAGGTGTCACAACTAGAGCATCACATAGAAATATTTGCAACAATTTAGCTTTCCTATCTGTTACACTAAATGCATATACGTAAAATAACCGCAAGTGCACGGGTCATAATCAATTAATAATGTGATAAGTATAGAGTTATTGATCCCACAAGGAATTGGTTGTTAAATTATCGTTAATTACCAGAATTATCGGGACCCAATTTTATCTAGGCAACCAAATTAAGTGAATATATAACTTAAATAAATACAAAGATAAATATAAATATAAAAATAAAATATGGAAACTTTTATGCACAAATGTTCTAGGGGATTGAATTCACCTAACCATCAACTATGTCTTTTGATCACCAATTTCATCATAATAAATTATTCTTAGTTTATAAGCCAAGAACCCAAAGATATTTCTACTTCCTCTCTCTAGTGCCGAGTGAAATCATTCCTAAATCTCGGTTTCAATATCTCTATTCTGAACCTAAAATTTAAGAATTCATTATATTCAATGGTTCTTTAATCATGGCTTTAAAGGAATTATAAGTTTTCTCAAACTCCACAAAATCCTAGGTTATACTATCCTATGGTTATTTTTAAAATTCCCTCTTTTAAGTGGCAAATTCTAGAAACCAATTCATCCAACTAGTAGCTAATTAGTTGAGAAGCATTAAGCATGAAATAGCATAAATAAATTCAAAAATAATATCAAAGAACATATTGGAAATCAAGACATAGAATCAAAGTTTAAGTTAAATCAAAGCCCAAGTATATAACAATTAATTCAACATAGGAGAATCTAACACTAATCTCAACAAAAATTTCATATATCCAAACATATTCATAAATCAAGCACAATACAAAAATTCAAATGAGATTAAGGTGAGAAAGAGGATGAGAAAAACTCTTTTGTGGACGTAGAACTTCAAGTTTCAATTTCTTTAAACCACTCTCTCAAGCATCCTATCTAAGATTTTTTCTCCAAGCTTCTTCCTCTCTAGGATTTTTGAGCTCTCTTTATTATGTTTTCTCTCTAACTCTCTACTCATCAAATGGAGGCTTAAGGATGTATTTAAGGGGCTCCAAGTAGAGATGTAAAGGGGGCGGCCGGGCTGGCATTCGATCAGCCCATATGGGCTTTGTACCGTGCCTAGGCCCGACCCGCTTAAAATATGGGCCGAGCCGGCTCAGCCCATATTCTTATTAAGAGGCTCGGTACGACCCACAGGCCCAACCCACATTTTATGCGAGCCTAAGTGGGCCGTGCCTAAGTGGGCTGTATCTATGCGGGCCAAATATGGGCCACAATGTGGGCCTAATTTCGTTGTTATTCTATGCTTTAAAATATCAAATATGGGCCTAAAACCTATTTATATTCTTTTAAAATTTGAATAAATTAAAAATAAACAAAAATTAGTAAATAAATAACATTAAAAGCATATAAATAAAAATATTTAACTAATATTTTTTAAAATTTTAATTAAAAAATATATTTAAAATTATATATAAAAGGACTAAATGTGGGCTGATAGAAATATGGGCCGTACCGGGCCGTGCCTGTGGGCCTATGACTAAGGCCCAACCAGGCCCCTATTATATATAACGGGCCGGCCTAGGCCCACGTAATATGGGCCTAGGCTGGGCCGGTACCGTAATTTTCCTTCGGAATGTGGGCTGGTCCACAAAGCCCGGTTCACATTGACATCTCTAGATCCAAGGTGACCTAGACTGGGTAGAATATCAACCATTCGATCAGATAACATCAATAGTCTAGATTGGCTCTAAAAACTCGCTAAAAATATGCTTCCGGACGCTGTGTGGCATCGCGGTGCTTGCCAAGAAGTGCCGCGACACTCTAGCCTCTGGAACTCAATTTTCTAGGTAGCACCGTGGCGCTCCTTGACAAGTGCCGCGGCGCTCTCGGCTCTGAAACTCAGCACGACAGCTTTTATTTCTGGGAGTGCCATTTCTTCGTTTTAGCAACGTTTTGCCTAATTTTCGTTGCATTGCATTCGTCTCGAACTCAACTTTTATCTCAAATGGTTGAAATATCCATATTTATTACGAATTTTTCTTGATTCTCTTTTATTCATAAGAACTATAAAAACAAAGCAAAAACACATCAAACCGACAAAAATAATTGAGAACTTACAATTATTTGAGTTGAATAATACTTGATTTGTGAGTGAATTGATCACTCATTAAATACCTCCAAACTCGAATATTTGCTTGTCCTCAAGCAAAACAAAACAAGAAAAAAAAATAGCAAATCACGAATCAGGTACTAAAGACATAAAAGATAAAGTGTGAGTTTTGTATATACAAGTATCTCTAAAGTCACAAAATGACATAAAAGACAAAGTGTGAGTTTTGTATATACAAGTATCTCCAATGTCGCGAAATATTCCAAGCTCAAAGAAAATGCAAACATTGAGATTATCTAGAGTTTCAACTTCAAGCATCAATTTAACTCTACTCAAGACTCTTAATGTATAAGTGTGTGCAAAATCAATATCACTTAACAAAATGAACTTCAGATAGACTTGTGTGTTTCGATAGGCAATGAAATATCTCTACATGACACAATTTAGAACTATCATATGCCCATTTTTCATATTGCTCTCCATTAATGTATATTAGTATATCATCAAAAATCAAAAGGTCTTTCATTAAGCTTGTAATATTGGCATGGGCAAAGGTAAGATAATTTTTGAAAACTTTGAGGTCCAAATCACCCTTAACCACATTAATCCAGGACCTTTGTAGAGTTATTCCTTGGTACATCAAATAGCACTCCCACACTTCTTTTCAACTAGATTTCTCTTCTATCACACTCTACCAAACACTTATATAAATATTTTTCCTTTTTTTTTCTTTTTTTTGAAACAAAAGATATGAAAAAAGACAAAAAGGTGAAAATCAAAAATTCCTCTCCAAAATTCAAAATCAACATTATCCTCAATATTGAAAAACAAAATAAAAAGTAAGTACACAAAATTTTTACCAAATTATTCTTTCTCTTTTCTCTTTTTTTTTTTTTTTTTTTTTACTTCATAACATCATCCTTCCTCCCAACATGAATATAACACAAAATAACTCTTTAAAATAATCAACATGCTTAAAGATAGGGTTGGTGGTCATTATTTTGATTTGGCAAAAATGTAGTAGAAAAAAAAAGGTACAAATAAGCTCAAAGTGGGTGTAATAGGATGATAATGTATCGAGGTTAGATTGAAAGGCTCAAACGGTCCAAAGATAGCCTAAATCATTTCTCTAATGACACCTAACATAGAATTTCGTCTCAAGCTTCATTCAAATAGGTTCTAGAGTTCATGAGATATCAATGCTTAACTAATACACATAAGTATTCTCCAAAAGCTCAAAGAGTCAAGTGATTATGATTATCGTACTTAAATGTGTAGAATCAAGAATCAGGTTCAATTAATGCGAATCAAGCACATAGATAATCTCAATGAATAACATTTCAAAAGACCTAAGAGAACTTTAAATGACTATACTCATCATCAATATCAAGTCATTTCATCTTAAAAATACTCACAATTTATTCAAACTAGCAAAAGAAAAGCAAGAAATAAAATGAATTCCTAAAAATACACAACTTATAGAAAGAAATAATTAACCAACAAGTATTTTTACCCAACAAATAATTAACCAACAAGTATTTTTACCCCCAAACTTAAAATTGGCAATGTTCTCAAAATTTAAATGTTCAATATAAGTATAAAGTAAAAGAACACATACCAGGGAGGCGAGACATTCTCACCTCCTACTAAGGTCGGCAAGGGTGGTGCTCCGGGCAAGGTGACGTGCGGGACTCCTCTCCATAAGTTATATCTTTAGGCTTATTCATATACATATTGGTGAAGCTTGTCAAATAGCAGCCCCCGCCCATAGTACGTGTCATACAACACAATAAATGGGTCTTGTTTTCGAACGCCCTCAAGCTTGGCGATATATAGAATTGCTCAACTCGTACGCTCAACTTGATTTGGCACCAGTACATGTATTTAGTAGGCTTGAACGAATGGTGCTAGCGGTAGTGGAGGAGGTGTTGGCCACATAAGATCATTATAAATGTAATCTTTGATGAATGGTGGTGGCATGATGATTTGGATCCCAAAGAGTGAAGATTCACAAGTGTTGTCTTGTGACTCTTCCTCCTTGATCCATTCTTGATTCTCCTCCTCACTTGAGTCGTTATCATCGAATAAATCCAAGGTCCTTCTACTTGTGCTTGACTCCTCGTGATGGCTTTCATCATCATTTGTAACTTGTGCATGTATCATAGCCACCTTTTTTCTTATGGCTTCAAAGGAGTTATATAGAGACTCAATTTGTAAGTTAAAAATGACCTCCCTTCTCTCTCATTCCTCATTGCAAAGCCTTGTCTCCTCCGAAAATTGTGCAAAAAGATATTTAAGGTCAGGAGAAGGCTTCACTTGGTGATGTTGAGTATCGCAACATGGCGCCAAAATATTGGAGCTATCTCCCAAACTGAGATGGCTTGGTAGATAGTTCCAACTCCGATAGTCTAAGTCAGCCATGTCTTCTAACAACTAATAAGCTTCATCAATAGATAGTTGGTAGATAGAAGTTGTACCATTTCCTCTTTTCACCCACATTCTTATTTTGGGCCAAAGGTTATTGAGAAAATTTTGTATTCTATACTCTAAGGATAAACCATGATTCGGGCATAGTGTGAGCAACTCCTTGTAGCTCCACCATGCATAATAAAATGGCTCTGAGTCTCGTTGAGCAAACCACAAGAGGACTTGTTGATCTAACATCTCCAAGTACGTTGCATAACAAACATTAAAAAATAAATATTTAAAATGAAAATAAACGCCTAAATTAAAATCATGTAACTTACTTCTGATATCAACAATAGTCTAAAATACCAATTCTCCAACAACGGCGCCAAAAACTTATTACGCTAAATGCATATACATAAAATAACCGCAAGTGCACGGTTCGTAATTAAGTAATTAAGTAATAAGTATAGAGTTAACGATCCCACGAGGAATTGATTGTTAAATTATCATTAATTATCAGAATTGTCGTGACTTAACTTTATCTAGGTAACCAAACTAAGTGAATATATAACTTAAATAAATACAAAGATAAATATAAATATAAAAATAAAATATAGAAACTTCTATACACAAATATTCTAGGGGATTGAATTCATCTAACTATCAACTATGTCATCTGATCATCAGTTTCATCCTAACCAATTATTCATAGTCTATAAGCCAAGAACCCAAAGATATTTCTACTCCCTCTCTCGAGTGCAGAGTGAAATTATTCCTAAATCTCGGTTTCAATATCTCTATTCTGAACCTAGAATTTAAAAATTCAATGTGTTTAATGGTTCTTTAATCATGGCTTCAAAGGAATTATAGGTTTTCTCAAACTCCACAAAATTCTAGGTTATACTATCCTATAGTTATTTCTAAAATTCCTTCTTTCAAGTGAAACAAATTCATCCAACCAGTAGCTAATTAGTTGAGAAGCATTAAGCATAGAATAGCGTAAATAAATTCAAAAACAATATCAAAGAACATATTAGAAATCAGGACATAGAATCAAAGTTTAAGTTACATCAAAGCCCAAGCATATAACAATTAATTCAACATAGGAGAATCCAATACTAATCTCAACAAGAATTTTATATATCCAAACATATTCATAAATCAAGTACAATACAAAAATTCAAATGAGATTAGGGTGAGAAAGAGAATGAGAAAAACTCTTTTGTAGATGTAGAACTTCAAGCTTCAATCTCTTCAAGCCACTCTCTCAAGCATCTTCTCCACGATTTTTGCTCCAAGTTTCTTCCTCTCTAGGATTTTTGAGCTCTCTTTGTTATGTTTTCTCTCCAACTCTACACTCTTCAAATAGAGGCTTCAGGATGTATTTAAAGGGCTCTAAGGTAACCTAGGCCGAGTAGAATGTCAACTATTCATTCAGATGACATTAATGGTCTAGATTGACTCTAAAAACTCGATAAAAACACGTTTTCAGACACTGTTTAGCGCCGTGGTGCTCCTTGGCAAGCACCGCGACGCTCTAGCCTTTGGAACTAAATTTTCTAGGCAGCGCTGCGGTGCTACTATTGCAGTTTCGCGGTGCTCTCGGCTCTGGAACTCAGCACGACAGCCGTTCTTCCTGGAGGCGCCATTTCTTCGTTTTAGCTCCATTTTGCCTGGTTTTCATTGTGTTGCATTTATATCGGACTCAACTTTTATCTCAAATAGTTGAAATATCCATATTTATCACCAATTGTTCTTGATTCTCTTTTATTCATAAGAACTATTAAAACAAAGCAAAAATACATCAAGCTGACAAAAATACTTAAGAACTTACAATTATTTGAGTTGAATAATACTTGATTTTTGAGTGAATTGATCACTCATCACTATCTCAAATTGAACCCAAAAATTTTAAAGATGCCAAAAATGATGAATTTTAGATTTTAGTAATGCAAGAGGAGCTAAATCAATTTGAAAGAAGTGATGTATGAGAATTAGTTCCAAAACCTAGTGATCAATCGGTTATTGGAAATAAATTAAATAAATATGGGGTGATTATGCGAAACAAGGCTAGATTAGTAGCCCACGGTTTCAATCAAGAAGAAAGTATCGATTATGAAAAATGCTCTTAGTATTTGCATGCCATAAGAATTTTATTCTTTACCAAATGGACATTAAGAGTGCTTTTTTAAATGAATATATTTTAGAAGAAGTTTATGCAGTCAACCCCACGATTTTGAAAATTATAAGTATTTAGATCATGTTTATAAATTGAAAAAGGCTTTATATGATTTGAAACAAGCTCCTAGAGCTTAGTATGATAGATTAAAAAAAAATTTGATCTCAAATACATTTGCAATGGGAAAAGTGGATACCGCTCTTTTTATTAAGAAGAAAAGGGTGGACATGATGATTGTGCAAATCTATACTGACGATATTATATTTGGAGCTACTGATGTTTCTCTTTGTGAAGAATTCTCTAAGTATATGCATAGTGAATTTGAGATGAGTATGATGGGAGAATTGAACTTCTTCCTTGGGCTCTAAATAAAATAATCCAAAGAAGTAATCTTCATTAATCAAGCAAAGTACATCAAAGAGCTACTCAAAAAGTTTAAACTTGAACATTCAAAATCAATGAAGATACCAATGAGCTCATCAATCAAGCTTGACAAAGATGAAAGCAGTAAAGTAGTAGATATTACTAAATATCGAGATCTGATCATATCCTTACTTTATCTTACTACTAGTAGACCAGATACCATGTTTAGTATTTATCTTTGTGCTAGATATCAATCTAATCCCAAGGAATCTCATCTTAATGCAGTTAAACATATTCTAAAATATTTTCATGGCACTATGAATATAGAATTATGGTATCTAAATGGCACACACTTTGATATCATAAGTTATTCAGATGCAGATTTTGTCGGTTGCAAACCCGATCGAAAGAGCACAAGTGGTACTTGTCACTTTTTAGGATACTCACTAGTTTCTTGGTTTAGCAAGAAACAAAAGTCAGTTGTTCTTTCCACCACTTAAGTGGAATACATCTCCGCAGCTAGTTATTGTGCACAGATTTTATGGATGAAACAAACATTTTTGGATTTTGGTATGAAATATGCATATGTGCCTATTAAATATGATAATACTAGTGCTATCAACTTATCCAAAAATTTTATTTTGCATTCACGAGCTAAGCACATTGATATAAGACACCAATTCCTTCGTGATCACATGCAAAGTCTTGAATTTGTTTCCACTGAAAAACAATTAGTGGACATTTTTACAAAACCTCTTTGTGAAGAATGTTTTTGTATGAGTAGAAGAGAACTTGGCATGCTTGATTTTAATGAGATCTCCTGAGTATATATTTTCTTGCTTTCTCTTGTTATCTTTGTTATTTATCCTTTAGTCTTCGTCTCGTCTCATTTTTGTATGATAATTTGTGCTCCCTTGACCAAATCTAAAATTTTTCCAGAATTTGGTCGACCACTTTCATTTTTGGTCGACCAAAACTGTGTTTCGTTCAAATTTCTGCTGTTTCCTCGAGACTTTTGCGCTATGGCGCTTTTAGCTCGTGCAACAGTGCAGTTTTTATTTTTTTTTTCAGAAATGGTTTACCACTTTTGTTGTCGCTCAGCTTTTCGACCCGACCCGACTCCAAGACAGATTTTAAGTGCTGTTTCACATCTTCTTTCTTATTTCTCCCACTTGAAACCTCTTTCCCTTAGTGAAAAATGCCAATCCTTCATCCCCTCATCTTCCAATCTTGATCAGTCATCAAATTTCACTTAAACTCCACTCAAACCCTAACTTTTCCTTTCTAGATTTGTGAAAAATCTACTCTCATTCGCCTTCTTATTCCGTCAATCCGTGGGTCTTTCTCTTCCAAAGTTCATCATGCCACTCAAAGCACGAGCAAACAAGAGGTCTGGGAAGTATGTAGTCGATGAAGTGGATGAAAGATGGTCAAAATCAAGGTTTGATACTCCTCTTTTTTACTTGTACCAAAACGATAGAGGAATTCAAAAATATCTATTCTAAGAGAGCTATTGTGAATGGAAGACCTATTGATTGGGTTGCTATGGAAAATTTGTTAAATTGGAGACAACTCTTTCATCGTATGGGATGGGTTTCTTTGGCTTGCATTGGTGAATTTACGTATACTAGACTAATTAGGGGCTTTTATGCCGCTTTAAAGCCTAAGAGTGATGTCCATGGGATTACTTACACCATCAAAGGAAAGAAAATTGATATGAATGTTAGTGATCTTTACGAAATCCTTGGGATACCAAATGAAGGTGTTCGTACAATAATAGGAGATTTTGGTTTGGACACGGCATTAAAAAAACTCACTAGGGACAGAAACTATTACCCCGGGTGTACCGCCAACTAATGAGTGATTAATTTGCTCACAAATTAAGTATCATTCCACTCAAATAAATGTGAGTTCTCATGTATTTTTGTCAGTTTGATGTATTTTTACTTTATTTTTGTAGTTCTTATGAATAAATGATAATCAAGAAAATTTGGTGACAAATATGGATATTTCAACCATTTGGAACGAAATTTGAGTCCAATACAAATGCAACGCAACAAAAATCTGGTAAAACAGAGTTAAAACGAAGAAATGGCGCCCAAGGGAAGAAACGCTGTCGTACTGAGTTCCAGAGCCGAGAGCGTTGCGGCACTGTAATAGTAGTGCCGCGGCGCTACCTAAAAAACTGAGTTCTAGAGGCCACAATGCCGATGGTGCTTGCAGTACTACACAGTTTTCGGAAGCATATTTTTAGCGAGTTTTTAGAGCCAATCTGAACCATTAATGCCATCTGATCGAACGGTTGATATTTCAACCAGCCTAGATCATCTTAGAGCCCCTTAAATACATCCTTAAGCTTCCATTTCAAGAGTGGAGAGTTGAAGAGAAAACACAACAAAGAGAACTCAAAATTCCTAGAGACGAAGGAGCTTGGAGCAAAAATCTTAGAGAGGATGCTTGAGAGAGTGACTTGAAGAGATTGAATCTTGAAGTTCTACCTCCATAAAAGAGTTTTTCTCATCCTCTTTCTCACCCTAATCTCATTAATTTTGTATTATCTTGATTATTGAATATGTTTAGATAGGTGAAATTCTTGTTAAGATTAGTGTTAGATTCTCCTATGTTGAATTAATTGTTATATGCTTGGGGAATGATGTAACTTGAACTTTGATTTTATATCTTGATTTCCAATATGTTCCTTAGTATTGTTCTTGAATGTATTTATGCTATTCCATACTTAATGCTTCTCAACTAATTAGCTACTAGTTGGATGATTTGGTTTTTAGATTTCAACACTTGAGAAAGGGAATTTTAGAAACAACTATATGATAGTATAACTTAGGACTTGTAGAGTTTGAGAGAACCTATAATTCTTTTGAAGCCATGACCAAAGAACTATTTAGAGATATTGGAACTGGGATTTAAGAATGATTTCACTTGGCACTCGAGAGAGGAAGTAGAAATATCTTTAGGTTTTTGGCTTATAAACTAGGAATAATTTATTAGGATGAAATTTGCGATCAAAAGACAGTTGATGGTTAGGTGAATTCAATCCCCTGTAACATTTGTGAAGTCTCCATATTTTATTTTTGTATTTATATTTATATTTATATTTATTCAATTACAAATTCATTTAGTTTAGTTGCCTAGATAAAGTTAGGTCATGATAACTCTGGTACTTAACGATAATTTAATACTCAATTCCTCGTGGGATCGACAACTCTCTTATCACTTTATTATATATTTATGTCCCGTGCACTTGTGATTATTTTTCGTATATGAATTTTAGACGTAACAAGTTTTTGGCACCGTTGCTAGAGAATTGGCATTTTAGATTGTTTTGGATATCGAGAGTAAACTACTTGATTTTAATTTAGGCATTTATTTTTATTTTTAATTTATTTTTAAATGTTTATTTTGTGAGGTACTTGGAGGTATTAGATCAACAAGTCCTCTTATGGTTTGCTCAATGAGACTTGGAGCCATTTTATTGTGTATGGTGGAGATATAAGAAGTTGCTCACACTATGCCCGAATCATAGTTTATCCCCGGAGTATCAAATACGAAATTTTTTCAACAACCATCGGCCTGAAACAAGAGTGATTGGCAAGAGGAAATGGTACCACCTCTATGCTGGAATTGCCTAATACTTAGGACAAAAATATACATGCATGCAAACTATGGAAAACACATGATCACATCATGAATGCAGTGGAAAAATAGCGAATTTAGGTTTTAAAATTTTTACATGAAAACAATTTTTATAACTATATTACATGCATATATCATATACAGGATCATGTATAATATAAATCAAATCTAGATGCATAAACCCTAGAGATGGGATTAGGGTTTACTTCTTGTAGCGTGCTCCTTCTTGATCTCCTTGTAGATGGTGATCAAATCTCCAACCCTAGATCTTCTTGTCTATGCTCTTGTTCTTGGTTGATTAACTGAGTGGGCTCCAAGTTGAATCCTTCATTGGAGAATGATCAAGAACACCTTCTTGATCTTTTGAAATACCGGGACATGAGATGAGAGTATGAGAGTTGCAGGAAACTTTTTTTCTCCTCTCTAGCCTTAGGTTGGCCGAATTTTCTCTCTCTCTCTCTATGCCTTAGGCGTGTAGCTCTCTTAGAGTTACTATGCAGTTTTTTCTCTCATGTATCTTATATATATGAGGCCAAAAA
>JXTC01000042.1:815199-972430 GCA_002914845.1 Trema orientale | reverse complement strand
TGGAATCTTTTTCAGATAAATAAACTATTCAACTAAGATAGTTTAATCTAGCAAATATTATAATTGCATATAAGAGAAAGTTGTTTATACTCAAAGGGTATAATTGAAAATCTGCTTTTTAGGACAAATATCCCAACACTCTATCTACCAACTATCCTTTGAAGAAGCCTATTAGTTGTTGGAAGACATAAACGATGTTTACTATCAGAGTTGGAATTATCCACCAAGCCACCTCGGTTTGGGAAATAATTCTAATATTTCCGCGCCATAATGTGATGCTCTACATCACCAAGTAGAGCTTCCTCCCGATCTTGAATATATTTTTGCACAATTTTTAGAAGAGACAAGACTTCGCCATAAGGAGTAGGAGAGAACGGAGACCGTACATAATTCACAATTTGAGTCTTTTTATGGATCCCTTGAAGCCATGAGAAGAACGGTGGCTACATGCACAAGTTACGAATATTGATAAAAGCCACCATGAGGAGCCGAGCACATGGTGGAGGATCTTGGGTTTGTTTTATAATAACGACTCAAGTGAGGAGGAGAATTAAGAGTGGATCAAGGATGAAGAATCATAAGACAACACCTGTGAATCTTCATTGTTTGAGATCCAAATAATCATGCCGCCACCATTCATTAAAGATCACATCTATGACGATCCGATATGGCCAAAATCTCCTCCACCACTACTAGCACTATTCATGAAAGCCCACTAAACACATGTATCAGTGCTAAGTCAAGCTGAACATACGAGCCGAGCACTTCCATATATCGCCAAGCTTGTGGGCGTTCAAAACCGAGACCCTTATGTCGTGTTGTATGACACATATTATGGGCGGAAGCTACTATTTGATGAGCTTCACTAAGTTGTGCATGACCTAAAGATGCAAATTATGGAGAGGAGTCCCGTATAACCCAACTTAGAGCCACTTTGCTCGGAGCATCACCTTTGCCAACCTTAATAGGAGGTGAGAATATCTCACCTCCCTGGTACGTGTTCTTTTATCTTGTGCTTACATTGAACATTTAAATTTTGAGAACATTGCCAATTTTGAGTTTGGAGGTGAAAATACTTGTTGGTTAATTATTTATTGGTTATAATTTTGCTTATGTGTTGGTTGTCATGATTCTCTTTCCATGAGTAGTGTATTTTTAAGAAGTCATTTTTTTTTCTTGCTTTTCTTTTGCTAGTTTTAATAAATTGTGAATGTTGTTGAGATGAGATGACTTGATATTGATGATGAGTATAGTCATTTAATGTTCTCTTAGGTATTTTGAAATGTAATTTATTAAGATTATCTGTGTACTTGACTCGCATTAATTGAACATCATTCTTGATTCTATATATTAGAGCACGATAAAACTTGTGTGCATTAGATAGGCATTGATATCTCATGAACTCTATAACCCATTTTAGTGAAGCTTGAGATAAAATTCTATGTTAGTTGTCATTGGAGAAATAATTTAGGTCATCCTTAGACTGTTTGAGCCTTTCAAGCTATCCCTGATATATTATCATCCTAGTACACTCACTATGAGCTTATTTGTACCTTTTGTTTTCTAACACAATTTAGCCAAACTAAAATAATTACCACCAACCTTATTCTTAAGCATATTCATTATTTTAAAGAGTTATTTTGTGTTATGTTCATGTTGGGAGCAAGGGTGGCATTATGAAACAAAAAAAAGAAACAAACAAAAAAGAGAAAGAAATAATTTGGTGAAAATTTTGTGTCCTTACCCTCTATTTTGTTTTTCAATATTGAGGACAATATTGATTTTGAGTTTGGGGGAGAGGTTTTTGATTTTAATCCTTTGGTCCCATTTCATATCTTTCATTTCAAAAAAAAAAAAAGAAGAGAAAAAAAATCGAAAAAAAATTATCAATAAGTATTTGGTGGAGCCTTCATAGAAGAGAAATTTAGTTGAAAATAAGTGTGGGACTACTATTTGGTATACCAAGGAATAACTTTACAAAGGTCATAGATTAATGTACTTGAGGGTGATTTGAACTTCCAAAATTATCTTATCTTACCTTTGCCCAAGCTGACATTACAAGCTTAATGAAAGACTTTTTGATCGTTGATGATATATTAACATACATTAGTGGAGAACAACATAAAAAATGGGCATACGGTAGTTCCAAATTGCATCATGTAGAGATATTTCATTGTTTATCGAAACACACAAGTCTATCTGAAGTTTATTTTATTAAATAATATTGATTTTGCACACACTTACACATTGAGAGTCTTGAGTGGAGTTAAATTGATGCTTGAAGTTAAAAATCTAGATAATCTCAATGTTTTTATTTCCTTTGAGCTTGGAACATTTCGTGACTTCGGAGATACTTGTACGATTTTTGATTCAACACAAAACTCACAATTTGTTGTTTATGTCTTTAGTACTTGATTTGTATTTTGATATTCTTTTTCTTGTTTTGTTTTGCTTAAGGACAAGCAAATATTCGAGTTTAGGGGTATTTGATGAGTGATTAATTCACTAACAAATCAAATATCATTCAACTAAAATAATTGTAAGTTCTCAAGTATTTTGTCTGTTTGATGTGTTTTTACTTTACTTTTGTAGTTCTTATGAATAAATAAGAATCAAGAAAGCTTGGTGATAAATATAGATATTTCAACAATTTAGAATGAAAGTTGAGTCCAATACAAAAGCAATGCAACGAAATCAGGCGAAATGGAGCTAAAACGAAGAAATGGCGCCCCCAGGAAGAAAAGCTATCGTGCTGAGTTCCAGAGCCTATAGCGTTGCGGCACTATAATAGTAGCGCCATGGCACTGCCTGGAAAACTGAGTTCCAGAGGCCACAGTGCCGCGGTGCTTGCCAGGGAGCGTCGCGGTGCTGCATAGCATCCAAAAGCACGTTTTTATCCAATTTTTAGAGCCAATCTGAACCATTAATGCCATCTGATCGAATGGTTGATATTCTATCCGGCTTAGGTCATCTTGGGACCCTTTAAATACATCCTTAAGCCCTCTATTTCATGGGTGGAGAGTTGAAGAAAAAACACAACAAAGAGAGCTCAAAATTCCTAGAGACGAAGGAGCTTGGAGCAAAAATCTTGGAGAGGATGTTTGAGAGAGTGACTTGAATAGATTGAAGCTTGAAGTTCTATCTCTAGAAAAGAGTTTTTCTCATCCTCTTTCTCACCCTAATCTCATTTGAATTTCGTATTATACTTGATTATTGAACATGTTTAGATATGTGAAATTCTTATTGAGATTAGTGTTAAATTCTCCTATATTGAAATAATTATTATATGCTTGGGGAATGATGCAATTTAAACTTTGATTCTATGTCTTGATTTCTAATATGTTCCTTGATATTGTTCTTGAATGTATTTATGCTATTCCATACTTAATGCTTCTTAATTAATTAGCTATTAGTTGGATGATTTGGTTTCTAGATTTCAACATTTGAGAAAGGAAATTTTAGAAACAACTATATGATAGTATAACCTAGGATTTGTAGAGTTTGAGAGAACCTATAATTCCTTTGAAGCCATGATCAAAGAATCATTGAACATAATGAATTCTTAAATTCTAGGTTCGGAATAGAGATATTGGAACTGAGATTTAAGAATGATTTCACTCGGCACTCGAGAGAGGAAATAGAAATATCTTTGGGTTCTTGACTTATAAACTAGGAATAATTGATTAGGGTAAAATTGGTGATCAAAAGACAGTTGATGGTTAGGTGAATTCAATCTCTTAGAACATTTGTACATAGAAGTCTCCGTATTTTATTTTCATATATACGTATATATTTGTATTTATTCAATTACAAATTCATTTAGTTTGGTTTCTTAGTTAAAGTTAAGTAATGATAATTCTGGTACTTAACGATAATTTAACACCCAATTTCTCGTGAGATCGACAACTCTCTTGGCAGTTTATTATTTGTTTACGACCCGTGCACTTGCGGTTATTTTACATATATGCATTTTAGCGTAACACCAACTCCTTGAGTGTTCATACCGGTCATCGAGAGAAAGTCCGTCTCCTAAAAATTTTCTTGATCGATTCTATTCTTATGGGGAGATCTATCAATTTCGGTTTTATCCTTATGAGTCATATGGGAGAAGCAGGAACCAAGAAGTCGGGTTGTCTTCCTTATGGGATGTTACTTACCAAGGTGTTCAACCACTTTGAAATCCCACTCCATGATGAGTCCTTGAAAGAAGTACCTATGCCTCCCTATGACAAAGTGGCTATTGAACGTATGCTTTGGCATTTTGATGCCAAAACTAGTAATTGGTGTTACAAGGGAAAAGACTTGCCCGGTGAACAAGAGAAGGGTGGTGCCATGATGATGATGAAGGTGATCTTGGTGGTAACCAAGAGGGTGGACCTTCCACCACTCAAGAAGCTCCATCATCTTTCAATTCTGAAGAGGGTTTCCAACTCAAGAATGCTCGAATGGATACATTGGTTGAAAACTTCAATGCATTCAAGGAAGCTCAAGGGAGGCAAATGCAAGAACTTCATACCTCACACCAAGCTAGCTTTGACAGCCTCTGTGCTCAACAACAAAAAATATGGAACTACATAAGTTATGGACGAGGCCCACCTTTTTCTTAGAGTCATTCTCTACTCCTTGCTAATCTACTCCCTTATGTCCTTGTCTTTTCATTTTGAGTTGTGTCTTGGAGCTCTTGAACTCCTTTGTGTTATTTTGTCTTTCAAGCTTTTATGACTATCCTGTTATTTTGAATGGTTTGTCACTTTGTGGATTTTATGCTTTTTCTTATCTATAATATCTTGTCTTGAATGTTTTTATGGATGCATCGTGCTTGAATTATAACTTTCAATCTTATTCTTTTCATGGACATTATTTTATTATGGATAGATTCTTTGTATGCTATTCTTTTTGTTGATATCAAAAGGGGAGAAGTATGTGTGATTTTTTTTATGTTTTTGTATGCTATTCTTTTTGATGATATCAAAGGGGAAGAAGTATGTGTGATTTTTTTTATGTTTTTGCTTATGCACATATTAAGGGAGAGTTCCTAAAAATAATGGTAAAGTTTTGAGACTTATTTCAAATTCAATCATTTTGGGCCTTTATCGCATTATTTTTTGCTATCTCATAAATCAATGTTTGTCATCATCAAAAAGGGGGACAATGTTGACCTATGTGACTTTCAATCTAGTCTTATTTTGATAGTAACAAATATATGATTTAGTTGCTAATGGTCGACTTGAGTTTGTAGCTATAAAGTTGAAATGGAATCCAATTATCTCAAGCAATCAAGTCTTCAAAATTAGAGCATTATTGGAAAACTCATAAAGCTTGAAGATGGACATCAAGAATCAAGACTCAAGATGTGTCAATGGGTTTCAATTTAACTTATAGTCTTATACTTGATTTATTACAACGCACATAAATTCTCTTTCATTTTTTCTTCAAAAAAATTTAATTTGGCTTTGGGAAACAAATTATGGTAGTAGTAAATTATTACTTATCAAGGTTTCATATAAGTATCAAGAATCATTTTGTCCTATCCTTCTTTCTTTACCCCACTTGTATTATTGTTGGATTATTATCCTCATACAGGATTATTTGTGTTTCAATATAATTGGATGCATTGTGGATATCCTTGTTGCGACATTTAATCGTATAAAGCACTACTAAGACAGTTCACTAAATTAGCCTCTAATTATCCTAATCGAACATTTTATTTTGTTTCTTAAATTTCATTCATTTTTTAGTTGTCATATATGCAAGTATTATGTAATCATGACATGCTTATTAAGCTTTTTTGACTCTGAATTCTTTAATTGGTTGACAAATAGTTGGGAATTAGGAGTGCATTAAAGAAGCTTTGCGGCAAGCATATAGGGCAGGGAGGCTCATATAATTAGGAGTGTATCTGTAGAGATTCGAAAATTTTGATGACCATGGCCTGTCGCTTGGTGCCCATCTAAGTTTTGTTACTTACTATTCTTGAGGATTTCGGAGAGACCATTGAGATCTCTTTTGTTTTTGCTCAGTGTTTGAATTTTGCTGTTATTTGTTATATAGATTTACTTAGAACTACAAAAGGCAATAAATTAGATGCTGCAATATTGTTTGGTATCCTCCATTACAACTGGCATGAGCTTAACAGAAATATATCAGTAGCTTTTTGGTGTTTTCTTTTTTTTCTTCTCCCGGTCTATTGTTTAATTTTTTAAGATACCGCTTTTTTAATTGATTGGATGCTCTGTTGTAGTATGGTTTAAATTTTGGTATGTAATAAACTCACTGTTGCAGATTAATGCTAAATCTCTGTATGAGTCCATTCTCTCTTTCCAATTAGCAGAGATGGATTATGGAAATATGTATTTTGTTGGACTTGGAACCTTCCTGTTATATTAACCTTGATGGACTAAAGTTGAGAGCTTTCTATGAACATCATTTCTCCCCGAATCTTACTACAATTTTAAAGGCTAAAAAGAAAAGAAGAAAGAGAAAAGAAAGGAAATGAATCATTTTAATTCAATAATGCTTCTTTTATTTAAAATATTCTCTCAATGAATTATCATAGCTATCGATTTAGTTTAATAAATACTGTCTTTATATGAAATTTGCTTTTAGATTTTAGACTTTCTATCATGGCTACAGAATTAACCTATGATACTTTAACTCATGAATATGTATACTACCTATAGGATTTCTTGATCTTAGTTACCTACTTCTCAATGTTTGCTGTTTCAGAAGTACCAAATGGGAAATGCGAGTTATAGAAGATGTAACAGATTTTGCATGAGGTACATTTATGACTGGTGTCCGACAGTAGGAGACCTTTTCTAGGAACTTTTTTATTCTAAATTTATTGTTTATATGTCAGGTTTGTTTCTTTCTAATTCCAATATCATGTTACTTTAGTGGTTTACTATATTGATTCTTTCTAATTCTAATATCATGTTACTTTAGTGGTTTACTACGTTGACTTGTTCTAATTTTTTGAATTACAGTTGATTATTATGTTGATGATTATATTTTGCTTTGGATGTTGGGAGCACAAGTTCAACCTAACTCTTGGAAGATTTTGTGAGGATCTTCATGATGATTGTATTTTGAACTTTGTGTACTTATTTTTGTTATATGTAACACTTGACATATTTAGTATATGAAACTTATGTAATTTTCTTTAGAACATTGTGGATCTTATATTATGTTATATAAAAATATGTTTGTGAATATGCTTATTATTAGGCCCTGAAATCTAATTAGAAATTGTTTGTACAAAATTTTTCAAATTCCAAAGCGTCAGATTAATGATATTGAAAATAAATAATGATATTGTAAAAATGCTATTAAAGCTGCTATAACAGCATGCAATAGATGTTATAAAAGCCTTTTTACAGCAGACAAAAACTGCTATAAAATAGTTTCTATAGCCTTCAAAGAATGCTATTAAATCTTTATGACATTTAAAGAACGCTATGATAGATTTCTAACAGCACTAAAAAACGCTACGAAAAAGGATTGTATAGCATACTGTATAGCATTCAAAAAAGCTATAAAAAGGGGGGGATTTTTAATAGCGGGGGCTGATATAGCATGCACGAAAACGCTATCAAAATTTTTTCATAGCATTTTTTGCATGCTATCATATCTGGTATTTGTTGTAGTGAAAGACATTTTCAAACCTAGTCTTATCCTAAATTAATTATGTATTTAAATGTTTGAAAATTTGGTCTCAATTATTTTTCTAGCCAAAAATTCTTTTCTAGTATTAAAAATAAATAGAAAATAATGAATTTCAAAATATCGACCAAAAAGGAACCAAGGAAACCAATCAATGGTTTCTGGTCCCAAAATGGTCGACCACCATACCTCGGCCATTTGACCGTTAGAGCTGAAACGTCACTGTCAGACTCCAATGGCTAGTAAAAATAGTAGACCACTTTAGAAATGGTCGATCGCTTTGTCTGGCAGATAGCTAATAACGGTCGAAAATGGCTAGTTTTTTAAGATGCCTTTATATAGAGCCACGTTTGACAACTTAAAAAGAGAGAATACGAACCTACATTGATTCCCAATCTGTTTCTAAGTGCAAAAGCTCTCTTTTACTCAATTTTAACTTTCAAATCTACTTAAGTCATTCCTAGAGTATCATTTGTGCATTGTTCTCAAATCACTTAAGCTTACCTTGTACTATTTCTTTGAGAGGTGATCCTTTGAGTAAGTGCTCACTTATATTTTCATAAAATCATTATTGAGAGGTGAGGTCGGCACTGAAGTCCTAAACAACCCAGTATAGGTGAGGATGACACCAGATTCTAAATAATCCGTGATTAGGCATAATAGAGCCGGATTCAATACTATTGTAAAAGAGTGAGTGTGCCTAAGAAAAAATTGTTTTATTTGTATAAGGGTCAGTCAAGCCCATAATCTTGATCCGATAGTGGAAAGCTCTAAGCAAGTTGTGGAGGGTCGGGGATGTAGGCAAACTATCGTGTTTGTCGAACCTCATAAAAATAGCATTTGCAATCATTCTATCCAATGCTTCTTTATTTGCTATTTTTACTCGCTCTATTCATTATCTGTTCTTTCTAGTTGTTTAATTCAAAAAGTTCGTAAAAATTTTTAAAACCCAATTCACACCCCCTTTTTGGGTTAGCTATTCTTAGGATAACATTGATTTTGCTTGGCTGCCTATTCTCAATCTTTCACACATGCTAGTGCTTCAACCATTTCAAGGGCCAACGAAGTCCTTCGCTCATCTAGTATCATCCCAGTCGTGACAAAAATAGACTCTAAAGAAATCATGGACATTAGAATAGTTAAAACGTCACATACTAATTGTGAAAGCACCGGGAATCTTGATTGATATATTTGCCACTATTCTAAAATTTTGAAGTTCTCATCATCGAGGTTGATGTCGAAATCTAGCTCAATATACTAGTTAAGCTCAGAGGATTGTGGCGGATTCATTGGTGGTAATGGTTGACTTGAACTTGATGATGATGATAATAAGTCACGACTACATCTTTGAGAATGAGAATCTACCATAGTCAAAAACGACTTATTCTTTTATCGTTCTTGGGTTTGTTGTGGAGTTTATTGTTGTTGTTGTTGACTCCCTATTTTGCGAAACTTAGCCTCATATATAGCACACACTTCAAAAACTTGTCACGAGCCTTTGTATATTTGAATCTATGGTCTATCTCAAAATATGTAGCAATGTAGCTAATTAAATTTGAAAGACTATTTAATTTACTTCGGAGGATCTAAAATAAAAGCAAAATAATATAATAAAGGAATTAGAAACTAATATTTTAAAAATATTTCCTGCATACATGTTATAATGTGCTCAAATAAAGGGCACATCTTTCTGCAGAAACTATTTTAGTAATAAAAAAATATATGATGTAAAAAAATTGAAAAAGTAAGATAATAAATACCAAATAAAGCAATAGTAGCTTCATAAAAAAAATCTAAAAATTGTACAAATTTTTCATAAACAAACCAATCTTCATCTTTAAATACTAGTGAATCTATTTTTGAATTGTAAAATGTAGTAAATGGAATTTTAATTGCATTTTTCAGCATCAAATAAGTGGAATGCCACCTTATGGCATGTTCACTTGGAATTTTCTTCATTTTAGCCCTTGGACTGTGCAATATCTTTTAAATTCGGCAATGCAAGGATTACAAGCATGAATGTAACCAATAGCATATCGAAAAATTTCAATATAGACACTTATTATATTCATACTGGATTTAACAATAAGGTTGATGATATGACATGAACAACGTTGATGCAATAAGAATTCTCTAGTGTATGAACTTACCAAACTTTTAAGTAATTTTATGGCATAGTATTATCTAAAGTGATAGAGATAATGCGGTTGGCTATGCCATATTCTTCAACACTATTTAAAATTCTATCTATAATATTTTCTGCTGTATGTTTGTCGTCAACAACTCTAAAACTAATTATTATTTTTCGTATTTTCTATCTTAAATCTAAATAATGTGAAACTAGACTTAAATGATCTTGTTTAGAATTATTACCCCAAATATCGGATCTTAAGGCAATACAAAAGTTCAATGAAATTAATTCAAATATTAGTTCTTCGAGCATAATTTCATAAACTCTGATCAAATCATTTCGAGTGGCTTCTCTGGAAACTCTTTTAAAGTTTAGATAATAAGATCTTCTAATATGATCTTCATAGTTACTACAATTATCAAATCCTAGTGACAAATCATTTATAGCAATTAAATATGCTAGAGACTCCCTAGCTACTAAAGGATCATAGTTTCAAGAACTTATCATACCATCCTTGTTAAATTGAAGTGTTGACTGAGTGGGCTCCTTGCCTCCTTTATTTTTTTTAACACATGCATCACCATGTGTATTGAGATGAGTGGTTCTGCTAAATGGTTTAGCAGTTAATACTTTCTTGCAATATTTGCATCTCGTCATTTTTGTCTTCTTACCATCAGCCTCAACATTGAATTCTATATCAAAATGAGCCCATATAGTGGAAATTGTCCTTGCACGTTTTGAGGTCGTGCTTACACTCGGCGACCAACTATTTTGAAACTGAGAACAACTTCCACTAACATTCGGATTAGTTTGCATTTCTAGGACTTGGTCACCCTTTCAACTTTGCGAATTTGGGCTTCTTCTTCATTAGTATCTATTTCCAAATCAATAGGGATATTTTTTGACATATCCATATTCTATATTTAAACATATTAATTTGTTACTTAATTAATTTGAATTCACAATTTAGACTGATAATAAATATATTACTAATTTAATTATAATAAATTTTCTATTAACTTAATTATAAATATTATACTAATTTAATTAACTTGAATTAGAATTATTATAAACATATTACTAAATTGATTAATTTGAATATATTATTATAATAAACTTTCTACTAACTTATTTCTCCGAGCTCGTATAGTCTTTTTTTCCAAAGCCGGGTAGGGATCCAAGCTAGTACTAGTATAGTTATAAAATATTAATAACATTATTCCGGGTGTCCATGTGTCCCGTGTTTACTCTCCTACTTCATTTTTAATCAAACTGAAATTATTTATTAAAAAATAAGTGTATTATAATAACCATCCAATGCAAAAATCAAATTAAAAAGTATCATAAATGTAAACAAATAACATATGAAACCATTGTGTCCTACTAATAATCATGAAGGAAATACAAAACGCAACAATAATACAAGTAAAATTTTCTAAGAGATTCTTTTTCGTTCTTTGAAATCAAATTCCGACACCATAGTTGGTTCTCTCATGAAGTAATCGACATTTAATATAGTAAACTCTTTCGAATCTAAATTAGAGAGACCCACATAAATCTAAAATCATACTATTTCAATAACAACTTTTCTTATCACTAGTTCAATATCGGTTGTTACGTACAACCAATGATGAAAAAGTGACAACAAAAAATTATTTTTTTGTTGCTTTTAAACCAATGTGATAAATGGCACTTATCTCTTTGGTTTTAAACTGACGAGATACACTTTTTGCGTTAGTTAAACTAACATGAATAGTCAAGACATTGATATTACAAATTTATTTAAACTTTGAATTCCCTCCCAATTTTTATAAAAATTTTGAATTCCCCCTTTTTTTATTTCTTTTATTTGTCCCTTTCTAATGTTTTTAGACTAATTTCTTCTATTATTTTTTATCTCCTTCTTTATTCTTTTTATCTCGTCTTTCTCCTCATTCACACATGTAAAGGTAATTTCGTTAATATCTTCTTCTACCTCATCTTCTTCTTCTTCTTTCTCATTTTTCACTTCCCTTTTCCACTTCTTCTTCCTCTTCCTCTTTTATTTTTTTCTCTATCTCACTTTTTCTCTTCCATTTTTCATGAATTCCTCTAATTATACATTTAATTAGCGTGAGGATGAAGGCCAAACAATCAAAATGGTTGTAACTGTAATTACAACCAAATGAAGCTCTGGGGAGAGACAATCACAATTCCAGAAAGTTGAATTTTTTTTTTTAAATTTTTGTATGACTTAACGTAATAGACCTTTCTCATCAGTTTATGTAACGTTATTATAATACTCGTCGGATTTGTGACCGACAAAGTATGTCTTTCACATTACTTGTGAAGTGACGTGAATTAGTATGTTTGTTATAGTATCAAGACAAAAATATCCATAGATCTAAATCTAAATCAACAGTAATAAATGTCTTCACATAAAGGAAAAATAATATTAAAACAAAAGAAAAGAGAAAAATCCTTCAAAAGAATGAGATCTTTCTGAAAATCTAGGCAGATCGGAGATAGCGCATGGCAGCGATCCTACATTATTATTATTATTTATTCACTTATATCTACATTATTATTATTATTATTCTTTATTCAATTAAAAATGGTCACATGTTTTGTCTAATTCTTAATAAGATCTATTAGTAATGTTGAGATTTATAATTCCAATTAACTATTTTTTTCTTTACAAAAGTAAACAATAAATAAACAAGGATGGTAAATAGGGGTTTCATTAAACAAATCAAAAATAGAATGGGGCATTAACTCCATATGTAAAATGCAAAAGGCTTCCTTCAAAATTCCAAGCCAAAGTATTAAAAATTGAAAAATCCTGAATTGATTTAGAGAGATATCATTTTTATAAAAACAATTTAAAAACATAACACTTTTAATAAAGATTTAGAATAATGACAATTTTTCTTCAAAATTGGTACTTTTCAATAGTACTCGAGGTAACCGACTGGGTTACTTAGGGTAACTAATCTAGTTACTTGAGGTGATAGATCATACTACTTGAGGTAACTTAATTAGTTACTTCAAGTATCTTGTCAATTATTAAAAAGTAGTAATTTTTTAAATACTTAAAAATGATATTTTTCTATCTAAAATCTAGGATTTCTCAAACAATTTTAAAATCATGGATATTTCCATTTTTTAAAAAAATTACCAGAAAAAAAATCAAATTTCCTCACGTAAAAAAGGTAGCCTAAAGGGGCCGGTTTATTGTAGGAGGCCTACTACCGCCTGCCTTGGATTGGATGATGATCGGCCCAGAAAGCTTGAGTTCTGTGCAATGAACAAATGGAAATTGAAAGAAACGAGTTGTCAGTGCCTATCATTTGTAACCTTTATCTTTCCAACTGAAAAATGAATATAAATAAAATGAAGATATCGGGGGAGATAGAAGAAAATTTTACAAAATGATGATCAACAAATTAATATAATGAAAAAAGTTGATTTAATTATTGATTTTTTTTCCCATCCATGTTATTGGTAGGAAGTTTTGAAACTAATTACAACGATTGAAAACCAAAATCGATGAAGTAATATTACTTCCAATTTATATTATTTTTGAATTTTCATTTAACCCTTATTCTTAAGCATCTAACTTTTACGAAACAATAAACTAACTCTATACGTACCAGTTTTAAAAGGATTGGAGTAACGACATGGACACCCAAAACTCCTACCAAAAACCTCCTACCAAAAACTTACAGAAGATCATGATGTCATTTAAAATTATTTAACTGAAGATAATGCCATATCGAATGATGTAAGCTTTTGGTATAATTTTATTTGACTATGAGATATACATATGATGTCATATTCAGTTTAATTTGCTTCCCTTTTTCTTTTAAAAAAAATGAGTGCGCAAAATCTATCCACTTAAATTCGTCATCTTATTTCTTTCCAAAGTGCAACAATTCGTACATCAAGTACTTGCCCTCTCGTTCCTAGATTAATTCTGACAGTTTAGTAACTTCTTCAAGCGACAGATGCTTATTACAGACATCCTAACGTAGATTACATGCAAGAATTGTGCTTATTGGCTGATAAATTGGACTAATTAGAGTCGTTCATTGGCATGAAATACTATACATAGTTTCCATCATCAAGCTCACATCAATGGAACACTAACATCACAATCATCATAGTGTGACATACTATTGCAAGCACTACTCCACGTATAAAAATGTTGAACTGAGACTTGGAAGTAAAAAAAAGTTTTTAGTGAATAAACATGGCGCTTATAAAATTTCCTGCGATTTTGAGAGGTAACTAAACTGTGTACAAAAAATACAACCCCATTCTATATAAAAGATAAATGTACGGAAACCCACTCTATAAATGTTTTGTGTTCAACGTCCCGATCGAAACACAATCCGGTTTCACATTAGAGGCCCATTGTGAATAAGATGTGCATTGTGTTTTTGTTTGTTTATATATTTTTCATCTATAGCATTGTTAATGTCGAAGAAACTACTATCCATTAATATTCTTATGTCCTTATTGATAATTACAAAAGGGCGCCTGCTACATCAATTATATAAGCATATATGTTTTTGTTTGTGCGCTTGGTGAGTACTAATTAAGCACATATATAAGATTTGATCTTATAATAGTTACATTTGTATTAGAAATTTGAACAGTTATCCAGTAATGTTCCCAATGAATCCTTAAAAGAAAAATAAATAAATAAATTTAAGTTTAAAAAAATTGTCTTTTGATATTATTGCATTTATGGAGATGCCTTAGCTATGTATGTATGTATGTATTTAGAAGTCATTGTCAGCTTGACCATTGTGAATTATTAGTTAATTAGCTCGAGAGATGGCCCATCTGAAGACGAAATGCTGAAACTAACATTTTTAATTAAAATGAGAAAAATAAGAAATTTATGATGAAGGTCTAAAAACCACTTCCTTAATTATAATAATCAGTAAAATACTATTACGAAGCTTTCACCATTTTGTGAATAATAATTTCTTTCATTAATAATTGGTTTTCTATTTATTTATTTTTTGAATCATTGTCATGATCATTATCATCACACACCAAAGTATATTTGTGGGTCTCTAAGTAATTCAAGATACCTTATATACAATTTGATCCCATATGAAGAGTAACTGAGCTATAAACTAGTTAACCATTCCCATAAACCAAAAGTCAAGAGATCGAGACTTTTCAACCAAATAGTTCTTTCTTTTTTTTTTTTTTGTAGATTTTCCAAAGTGTAAAACTTGCAAGGATAATTAACTCTAGATGAGCGATATTGTGCGATCTTAAATCCACGTCATCAATTAACACCAGAAAAGGAAAGTCAACAATTGTAAAGTGAATGTGTCAGATCATATGGGTATCTTTCGATCAAAGTACGACCTGCTCTGAATAGATAAATGTGCGATCAGCAGAAAAAGAAACTAGATCAAGCTTCTCCAAATAGATAATCTGCGAGAAAAGAGAAACAAGCTACTGAGTAGAGATTAAGTAATCTATTTATTAGTTATTACCCAATTCTGTATTGTTACCCGAAGTTATATTTTCTGATTATGTACTTTCTCGTTTTCACAATTGGGAAATATTAAGTCACTCATCTATATAAAGGGAGCTCAGTCTCATTATTTTTTATCTCACAATCACTTTACTATACACTATCTCTGTAATTCTCTCTTTGCTCTTACTTTGAGACTTAGAGAAACTCTTGTAATTCTCCAGAAAACAGTGGACATAGGCTCATCTTTTTTGGGACTGAACTACTATAAAATTCTTTTCTCTTTACTTTGCTTTAATTTTCAATTCGTTTCACCCATAAGCTACATCTCATAAATCTCAAAATTCATTATTGACAAAACTTCTGTCAATAATTGGCGCTAGAATGAGGGCTATTCCAGCAAAGAATTTGTCATTCTCGTCCATTCAATAATAGCAAATACTAGAAACACTACCAGAAACGCTGGAATTAGCCAAAATTAACCTCAAAGTACTGCTACATAGGTCGATCCTATTCAGGATCACCCAGCTATGACCGCACCTAGGGAGAATATTGTTCAGAGACAAGATTGCATAAAGGATGCTCTTGCGAACCTTCAGCAGATCACCACTTAGATCAATGATTCTTTGAGGCAACTTGTTGAAGGACAGATGGCAACGCCATCACAACAGGAGTGCCCGAGAGATCGTCTTGCTCGACGATCCGAAAGGGGGATTCAGATTTAAGAAGTGGGAAATCGCAACCAGCCTAGAGCCCTGCAAAAGCGACATGCAGATCATACTTCTAAGGGAAAAGGCAAGGTTGCAGATTTACCACAGGAGTCCAGCACTGGGAGTTCCAGCACAGATTGTGATCGCGGACAATCTTCTCGGAGAGCTCTCACCAACTGCAATCATCTGAGCAGCGAACAGAATCATCAATCGAGAAGCGTCTTTGAGAGAATAAGCAGGAAACCGAGGTAGAACTCTACAGACCTAAGACAATACTTGGAACAACGACGTCAAAGAGATAGTCATGAGCGATCCACATCACATCATAATAACCAAACCCAATCAAGTCGAACTGTTTCAGTCGAATCTTCTCAAAGGTTACTGCAGACCATTCCCGATCAACCTATTTTACGTCGTGATAATAACGACCACCCCTACCACCAGCAAGAGATAAGGCCCTTCCTCCCAACATTGATGTTCATAATCTGAGGATCGTGTTAGATGCACTTGCTAGATAGGATGATGACCTCGCAAAAGGATATCATCAATCATCATTCAACGAAGAAGTTCGAGCTGCTGTACTTTCTGCTAGATTCAAACTTCCTACCATAAACACCTTTGATGGGAAAACTGATCTGCAGGACCACATGGATCACTTCAACGATCTGATGGAGCTCCATTAGGTTGATGACCTTGCACGTTGTAGATATTTTGTTGTAACCCTCACCGGCGCAAGGAAGAAGTGGTTCCGAGGACTTCAGCTCGATTCAATCTCATCTTGGCAGCAGCTCCAGACCATATTTTTGGGACAATTTCAAGCTACGAAGAACTTTACTGTTCCTTTAATCAGTTTGTCTCCGATTTGACAAGGTCCAGATGAAACTCTATGATCATACTTCAACCATTTCACTTCAGAATTGGTAAAAGTTACTAACCCGCCTGAAGGAGGAGTCCTAACTTTGATGATGGCCGGAGTGCAACCAGAGACTAAACTCTGGGAAGAGTTACTGGAGCAAGAATGTAGGACTCTCAAAGATTTTTTACCAGAGAGTTGGTCGACATCTAAAGGTGGAATCTTCTCGAAAAAATCTTATGAAGAAGGAAGGAGGAAAAGATACAACCAAGGATATAACCACAACAACCAACAACAATAACAAGAAGTCAAGAAAGAGGAAGAACGAGCAACCAGCTGAAAAGTAGCCAGAGCCAAAGAAGTAGGAGATTCCAAGTGCTCCTCTGCGATTCAACAATTATACCGAGCTGAGTGTACCCATAGATTATATTTATGCAGTCGCAAATCAGCAGGAGCAGTATCGTCAGCCGAAGCTGATAAAACGGGATTGAGCAAAATGTGATCCCAACAAGTTTTGCCGATATTATAATAATATTTGACACCACACTAACAACAGCTATACCCTGAAAGATGAGATCAAGAAGCTAATCAAAGAAGGGCAGCTGCAGCAATATACCAGGCAAAATAGTGGAGTGAGAGAAGAAAATTAACAACGACCTCCAGAAGTTTAACGCGAAGTACGAACCATCTTCAGAAGCCCACATGTTGGTGGAGATTCAAAGAGAGCACAGGATAGATATGCACGATAAGCTCGACAGTAGCTATTGACTAATGTGATGCACCTCGAGCAACGTCCGCAAAAGCTATAATGGATACCAAACATGGACATCATCTTCACGGAGCAAGATGCAAGAGAGGTCTATTACCCACATAATGACGCACTTGTTATAAAAATCAACAGTGGAAGTACACAATTATGGTGAGTATTAGTTGACAATAGGAGTACTGTCGATATTCTATACTATGATACCTTCAAAAAGATGGGGTTAAGTGATAGCGATCTAAAATCTACTGTTACTCTACTCTATGGATTTATAGGTGATGGCATAATGCCGAAGGGTATGATTGAGTTAATGGTAAACATTGGGACTTATCCTAATGTTTCAACGGTAAAGACTCAATTTTTGGTGGTGGAATACCCAACAGTGTTCAATACCATATTAAGAAGACCAACTTTGAGGGAGCTACGAGCTGTTACTTCAATTTATCATCTCACACTGAAGTTCCCAGCTCAACATGGAGTAGGCGAGGTGCGAGGCAACTAATACAATGCACGGTTCTACTATAATAATTTTCTGAAGCTCGCAATAAGAGAAATAACGCCTCTCACAATGATGGTCCAATAGCATAACAAAACGTCAAATGAAACGCCAATCGAGGACCTCAATCCACGAGAGATCGATGGAGAGGTCAAAACTGGGACAATCAAAGACTTAGTAGATTTATCAATCGATGAGTCTTCAACGCTGGTAAAAATCAGAGTGAAGTTTTAAGAACTAGTGCGAACTGAGTTAGTCACATTCCTAAAGGCAAATTTGGATATCTTCGCATGGTAATATTCAAATATGATAGGGATTGATCCGAATGTTATATACTACCACCTCAATATAGATACGACAAAGAAGCCTGTATGGCAAAAAAGAAGGGCAATGGATCCAGAACACTATGTCGCATTAAAAAAGGAGGTCGAAAAGTTACTTGAGATTGGATTCATTAGGGAATCTTTTTACCCGAATTGGCTTGCAAATTTGTTTTGGTGAAGAAACTCAATAGAAAATGGAGAACCTACATCGACTTTACCGATCTTAATAAAGCATGCCCGAAGGACAATTTTCTACTTCCAAGAATCGATCAACTCATAGATGCGACGTCTGGACACGAACTGCTAAGTTTTATGGATGCATAAACTGGATATAACCAAATTTTCACGTATGAGTTAGACGAGAAGTATATCTCATTTATCACTGATCGAGGATTATATTGCTACAAGAAGATGTCATTCGGACTCATCAACGCCAGAGCAACTTATCAACATCTTATTAATATGATGCTTGCAAAACAAATTGGTAAGACAATGGAGGTGCATATTGATAACATGTTGGTAAAGTCAAGGAATGCTGAATATCACGTTAAACACCTTGACAAGATGTTGAAAATTCTTCGAAAGTATTAGATGAAGTTAAACCCCCAGAATTGTGCGTTTAGAGTAGGATCTAAGAAATTTCTGTGATTTATGATCAATCAGCGAGGTATCGAAGCTAAGCATCAAAAAATCCAAGTATTGATTGACATGCGGTCACCTCGTAAACTGAAAGATGTGCAAAGCCTGGCAGGTAGAATAGCTGCACTAAACCGATTTGTATCAAGATCAACTGATAAATGCCAACTAGTCTTTGAGGTGTTGAAGGGGTCAAAGAAATTCGAGTGGACTGAGAAGTACGAACAGGCGCTCCAAGAGTTGAAGAAACACTTGGTTCTCCTCTACTCTTGTCGAAACCAAATTAAGAGAAAAGTTGTATTTATACCTCGCTATTTCTAAATATACGACGAGCACAGCATTGATTCGAGAAGAAGAAAATATACAGTGACTTGTATATTATGTAGGCAAAAGACTACTAGATGCTGAAATAAGATATCCGGAGAAGAAGAAACTAGCGCCAGCACTTGTCATTGTATCTCAAAACTTCGACCATACTTCCACGCGCATTCCATCGAGGTTTTCACGAATTTTCCATTAAAACAGGTTTTGCAAAAGCCTAAAGCTTTAGGACGATTACTCAAGTTGGCAGTCGAGTTGAGCCAATTAGACATCAATTTTCGATGACGTACTATTCTTATAGATTTTATTGCAGAATTCACTTGCGATGTCAATCTTCCCACAGAAATAATTGAGAAACATACAATGGATTTAACCAAATTATGGAAACTTTATATTGATGGATCGTCAAATGAGAATAGAGCTGGTGCGGGTTTGATGTTAATTAGTCTAGAAGGGCATAATATCCATTGTGCACTTCACTTTGGATTTCCAGCGTCAAACATTGAAGCAAAATACGAGGCATTGATAGCTAGACTAAAGCTCGAACAAGAAATAAAGGTTGAGATAATCGAGGTATATAGTGATTCTCAGTTAGTCGTTTGTCAAGTGATTAGAGATTACCAGGCTAGAGGGGGAAAGATGCTGGCCTATCCACAAGAGGTGCGAAGACTTCTTTCAACGTTCACTGCTTATGGCATTCAGCTCTTTCCTCGCACTAAAAATACTTAGGCAGATGCTTTAGCCAAACTAACCTCCACAAAAGATGCAGAATTGCTGAAGATAGTCCCTGTCAAATTCCTCGCAAAATTGAGTATTGAAGTAGCCTCAAGTAACTATGCCAATCAACCAGAAGCCTTTATAGATTGATCCTATAATGAAATATCTACAAGATGGCAACCTTCCTGAGAATAAAGACGATGTGAAGTGACTTTGAATGAAGGCAGCTCACTACATCATCTATGACGGGAAGCTCTATCGGAGGAGTTTTAGATCGCCATTATTATTATGTATTGATGAGGAAAGAGCAGTCTACATTATCAGGGAAATTCATGAAGGGATATGTGTAAATCATTCTGGGGGGCAGGCACTTGCAAACAAAACTCTTAGACAAGGGTAATTTTGGCCTACTATGAAGAAAAATGTTACGGAATTTGCCAGGAAATGTGACAAATGTCAAAGATTTGTAATCATTCCTAGATTGCCTCCAGTTCCTCTTACTTCGATGACTAGTCCATGTCCATTCACAGTATGGGGGATTGATATTATTAGAATACTCCCATTGGCACGAGATGGGTTGAAGTATGCAATATTCGCAGTAGATTATTTCACTAAGTGGACAGAAGCTAAAGTCTTAACTACTATTTATGTAAAAAAGATGACAGATTTTGTTTACAAATCTATCATCTGTCGATATAGTATACCACACATAATAGTTTCTGACAATGGGAAATAATTCCACTATGATACGTTTCGTAATTTTCACGATAACCTGGGTATCAAGAAAAGCTTCTCAACTGTTGTTTATACACAAGCCAATGGACAAGTTGAAGCTATAAATAAGATACTGAAATAGAATTTAAAGACAAAGCTAGAAAAATATAAGGGAGCTTGGCCAGAGATACTTCCTGAAGTACTATAGGCTTATCGCACCACTTAACGTACTACCACTGGAGAGAGTCCATTTGCCTTGGCCTATGGATATGAAGCAATGGTCCTGGTTGAAATTGGTGCCAGCTCATTACGACGATCTACTTATGAACAATATCAGAATAATATATTGATGAGAATTGAGCTCGATCTTCTAGAAGAAAGGCGCGAATAGTCTTATTTACGGGTTGCATCATACCAATAGTGTACTGCTCGCTATTACAATTTTAAAGTCAAAATTAGGCAATTTGAAGTTGGTGATCTTGTTCTTCGACAAGTTCTACCTAATACTAAAGAGCACAGCGCTGGTGTATTTGGACCTTCCTGGAAAGGATCATATGTTATAGATGTCTTCATTCGACGTAGGACGTACAAATTAGCTTGTACTGGAGGACAAAAGATCGAACATACTTGGAATACAAAACAACTTCGTCGTTATTACCAATAAAAATCTTCATGTGTACCTTTATATAGCTTTAATGGGCTGGGGGACAAATCTTATTTTTTGTCATTCGAAATTATCAATAAAGATATTATTTCTTCAATTTACTATCTTCATCTGTGTTATTTCTTTCAATTGGTTCGTCTTTTATAGTTTTATGGCCATCTTTGAACACCATAAAACTCGAGGGGGCATGAGATCAGATTAAGTGATCTCCTACTCGCTTCCTAAGGAACTATGCAAATGTTCATTTAGAGGAGTTGAAATTTTGAATTGATGAATTTTTAAAATTTCTAAAATCCTAGAATTTTCTCCTCGCTTCATGCCTTAGCATGTCGTATTACGCGATGTTCCTCCTCGGACAAACAAGTGACTAAGCAAAATATCTATAGTTTGATATGATATATTGCTATTCATTCTATTTTGACATGGAACTTTTGAAAAACACATTTGAGTCTGCATCACTCACGCTCACTGTTTTTCATGAGTGACCTAACCTATCCTAATACTTAAAATTCATTTTAAGCTAATTGGATTTGAATTGCAATAGCGTACTGATCAGTCACTTTGGTGATTGACTACTTGGTTAAATTTGCATTTATATATTGTTATGTGACAAATTTATTTTCAATTTTGCAGGAGTAAATATTCGATAAAAGAAACTTCATAAATATAAGCCCGCATCCATTTGCGAGCAAAATATTACAAAATAAATGGGACAGGTGTTAACTCCATAAAATTAGAGTTATCTAGTGCTATTATGCCTTAGGTTTTGCTATGTTCTTATTTGAATTAAGTTGTTTCAAGTATTTTTCTTGTTATTTTGATGTTTTGTTTGTTTATATTAATAGGAAAATAAAATGTTTGATGCAAAATGAGGTGAATTTGTACCTCCCAAATGGGTCTTTTAAATCATTAAAATTGAAGCTGAATCCGATACGGTGATAATGCAATGAAAATGAGGCAAATTGGAGCTCAAACAAAGAAATGACACATCCGGGAAGCTGAGACGCCAAACCAGTGGAAAAGTGGCACTACAATGTCAAAAGTGGCGCCCCAGCGCTAACTCTAGGGTAGTTTTGGCACCGCAGTGCCAAAAATGGTACCGCAGCACCACCTCCTGCATCCTGGGTCAAGAATTGATGGCCGAGATCAACTTTTCGACGATCCAAAAGTCCAGACTCAGCCTGCTTTAGGTTTGCACAAGCCACCTCTTTAAAACCCTATCTTTGGGGTTGAAAGAGGCATATTGGAACAGAGAGAAAGAGAGGAGGTAGCCATGGAAAGAGAAGAAAAAGAGTAAGAAGAAGATAAAGACATGGTCCATCAACTCCATTTCTTGATTTCCTTCCCAACATTAACACCATAGTTTGTTCTTAGCTTCTTTTCTCTATTTTCTTGTGAGTTTTTCTTTGTATTTTCTATATTTAGAGAGTAGTATAGTTGAGAGAAAATCCTAGAGAGAGGATTTAAGAGAGTAAGAACCAACCTTGGAGGAGGAGTTTGACAACCTCCATGAACACCTTCAAGCTTTTCTAAGGGAAATTTTTTTAATTTTTCTCTCTTTGATTTTGTATTTCTTGAATTCATTTGATTATAATGTTATTATTCTCAATTTATATTTTGAACTAAATATTTGTTAATCTAATTTTACTATATGAACCAACCTAGTATCTTTTGTTTATTTATTTCTCTCCTCTTTCATTAATCTAATCCATTGTTGAGTTATTTATTTTAATTTATGCTTATTACTTCTATTTAATTGATCACTAAATAGATTGTTGAGTGAAACCTTTATGAACTTGGGAAGGAAAATTTAAGTCTGGACATAGGAAGAATAACATACGATCACCTAATGTGGGGTAAGTTTGCATAGGGTAGGAATATACCTATGTGACTTGTGCAACCTTTGTGTGAGAATAACTAAACTTGATGAATCTAATCAATTTATGTTAAGAGTAACATATTAGCTTGTCTAGATATTTTTACTTATATCTTACAAAAGAGTTTGTGAATACATTCGAATTCTCGGTTGACAACTCTAATAGATTAATTAATTTAAGAGGGAAATTAGGAGATTGCGTGTTTAAAGTATAGTTGGGGAAGTAGTAAATCTAGATATTTTTCTTTTTGTTTATCTTTTATTCAATTTACATGCTAATTTAGTTGCTTTATTTTATTTCTCTAAAAACTATATTTCAATTGTTTGGATAAAGTTAAGATTGACCAATTTTAATACTTAGCTTAGACTTAGTAATCAATCTCATAAATCTATATTACTTTTGACCGTGTGCACTTGTATGGGAGTATGAGAGTATAATTTATAATTGCACATTCCAACCAACAACAGGCCCGCATTTGTCTTTAACTTTACAAACTTGGTTAATAAAAAATTATTACAAATGTTTGCTCTACAGGTGCATCTCCTCTAGCTTCCTCCGCGGCATGATCCATCTTTCAACTCGATGAGTTCGACTATATCTTCACCAAGGAATGAGAAGTCAATCTTGGTTTGAAGTTACTCCAGAAGAAGATGTCGGCTATTTGCTCGCAGGCTCAGGCTGGCTCGCTGTTCCTGTTGATGTTAGAGGTGGAGGTGGAGGTGGAGGCGAGCTCGATGGGACGTCCGAAGGCGACTTTCCATTTTTTTGGAAGTTTCGACCTTCTCTTTCCCTTTAGAAGCTGGATGGGTGTTCTCTGGGGTTTTTGACTTTGATTGAGAACCTAGAGTAGACGATGGAGCTCGCAGTCTGCTGCCGATTCTCGTTATATCTACGATAAAATTATTATTAGTACAAGGATTATAACGCAGAAATATAAGAAAATGAAAATAAGAAATCTGACCTTCAGAGGTTTGCGGCTGATGGGATAAAGATATTAGAGATGGTGGTAATTGTGTGGTAGTCGAAGCAGGTGCCTTTCGCTTCCTAGATTTGGAAACAAGTAATCATGCCTTTCTTTCTCTTCGAGCTCGAAGGTCAGGTTGGACGGTTGGCTGAGGGTGGTAGAGTGGCGCCCTTTGGAAACAGTCCACTGACGACTAAATTTTGCACCATTCCAAGCTTCTTCCAGTCGAATTCTTCGATCGGAAGGCTGTTTATTTTATAAACTTGGGCAAGCTGATACTTGTTTAGTCCCAGACGCTCCCTGTTATCTGCGATGATATACAAATGCGATCAGGTAAGAATTTACAAAAGAAAAAGAAAAAGAGTGAGTTTCAAACTTCACCTACTAGGGTTTTGGAAGAAGCCATTATCTGCATATTCAAAATAGAAAAATAGATTTTTCTATTTCCCTATGTTATTGCGAACCCCATGTATGGTTTTGATCGCCTGATTCGACCACTTACTTGCGTAGAAGAAGCCGAAGTCAGAAGGGTTTGACTTCACTTGGTAAAACCAAGCGAACTCTTCTAAGGTTGGGGTTCCTAGACCTAGTTTATGATATAATATGTACAAGCCTACTATATACCTACAAGTGTTTGGAGTTAGTTGAAAAGAGACCACTCCATAGTAGTTGACTATCGATTTGATATATAGGAGTAGAGGAAGGTAGACGCCGCATCTGAGAAGTGTGTTCGAGAAAGAGGCATTGCCACGAGAAGGGGTGTGTGGTCGGTTAAACTCCGTAGGAAGGTAAAGAGGCACATTGATCTTGTAATCTCATACTATCTTCTCAAGTGTATTTGTCGTGTAGCTTTATAACCTCTTGCGAACTCAAGTGCGTCCCTAATGTGTTGAGGCCACTGGTCCTGAGGGAGGTCACCTATGCAAGGACTACTTTGCCTAGCTCTGGTTATTTCTATCTCGGGCTCCTGCTCTATATAGTCCTCGAGATCTATCGATCTAATACTTGTCTCGGAGAATGAGGACTCCCCTGAGAATGTATTCCCCTCCCTAATCTCCTCGCTACTAGATATTTGAAAAAAAAAAAAAACATGGGATGCATTTTATCCTATGCAAGCATTGATCTACAGGTAAATTTATAAAGATTTATAAACTAACCTAAATGCGACCTAGAAATATACGTACTAGTTTCTCTATTGCGGGTATACTCGTTATGTGCGAGTAAAGGATAAAATTAATTTGGGGCTACAAACCCTAAACTTGCACCGATATTTATCTATTCGTCTATCTCAAATCTAGTAGAATTCTTCTAGTGAACCTATGGACTAGTCCATCTAGTTCCTATTCTACAAGTTCGAATGAACCTTCAACAATTCTTCATTCGATTCATCAAAACTACATTTATTGTACAGTCTATTTGAAATCTAGTCAGAATCTAAGCCGAATCTTTAAATAAGTCAAGAAATTTATGATTTAAATCCATCTTTATTGGTTCACCAGATTCTTCTATAGTTCTACAGACTATAGTTCTACAGACAGTTCCAATGAGTGATGAATTCTATGAAGATAAATCCATAGTTCTTAAAAAAAGGGTCTGGTCAAGCTATGTTCTCTGCAACCTATTTGAGTTCATATTTGAGATATCAGAATGTCTTATGAGTTTTTTATAGAGGAAAAACAGAAATAAAGAAACGAGAAGAAAGAGGGTACCAATCTTTTCGGAAATTCTGAACGGTAAAGAGAGAGTCTTTTATTTGAACCTTGCTAGAGAAGAACGATCAGGATCGCCGATGACGAGGAAGAAAGCTCATGAATAATCGCCAAGAATGATTTAGGCTTGAAAGTTTCTGAAGTTTGGAAGTCGAGGGTTTTCTGAGTGAAAATGAAAGAAGAAGAAGGAAATGAATTCTTTATATATCTCGAAATTTATCAAATCTCAGCTGTAGATCGAGGGAGTCAATTTTCAAAATCTAATGGCTGAGATTCATGTAGGAGAATTAATTTTTGAAATTAAATCAATTTAATTTTTGAAATACGAAAAATTTTTGATTTGAAATGGTGGTTGACATCATTATCATCATTATGTATACTCGAGAAATAGAGAAGTCTTCTCGAGCCTTATCAAACCCTGAGGCATGAATGACACGTGTATGCGTCTGTCAGAGGAGTAGATTTGCCTGATTCTGAAAAGATATGATTCGAAATTTTGTGACTCTTCGAGAGTTTCGAGATGACCTTATAATATCGCACTTTGAGGCTCGCATTTGTCAGAGTAGGAAGCTCCATTTAGTCCTAAAGAACTAATGGAGCTGGGGGCAATTGTTGTGCGATCTTAAATCTACATCATCAGTCAATACCAGAAAAGGAAAGTCAACGATTATGAAGTAAATGTGTCAGATCGCATGGGTGTCTTTCGATCAAAGTGCGACCTGCTCCGAATAGATAAATGAGCGATCAGTAGAAAAGGAAACTAGATTAAGCTTCTTAAAATGGGTAATCTGCGAAGAAAGAGAAACAAACTTCTGAGTAGAGATTAAGTAATCCATTTATTAGTTATTACTCAATTCTATGTTGTTACCCGAAGTTGTATTTTCTGATTATGTACTTTTCTGTTTTCACAATTGAGAAATATTAAGCCACCTTCATTTATATAAAAGGGGCTCAGTCTCATTATTTTTCATCTCACAACAACTTCACTATATACTCTCTCTGTAATTCTCTCGTTACTCTCACTTTGAAACTTAGAGAAACTCTTGTAATTCTCCAGAAAATAGTGAAGAATAGTGGACTTAGGCTCATCTTTTTTATGGCTGAACCACTATAAAATTCTTGTCTTTTTACTTTACTTTATTTTTCAATTTATTTCACACATAAGCCACATCTCATAAGTCTCAAAATTCATTGTTAATAAAACCTCCGTCAACGAGCATGAAATCTTGAATGGTACATAGTAGCTATAGACAAAATTGCTATCCATGCAGAGTACTCGTGACCTTTCGAGGTCACTAAGAATGTATTTTGTTCCTTGCTGCATCAAGTATAGATAAAAAAATTTTCCTTAAGAACTATAATTAGTTTGTAAAATATTGTAGTAAATGCAGAAAAGTACCTTTTATTTTTTCAACCAAATAAGAACTTTAGTAATCTAGAAAACACAAATCAATCCTTGGACTCAAAGGGCATAGTATACACATAAGGCACTAAAGTTCTTTATAATAATGAGTAATGTTACGAATCCTAACTCTTATTCCATATTTTTCAATATCACCAGATGTGATAGGTGATTTGTCATAATTTAGTCAGAAATTTATGCTTTGTACCACTTTTTAAAATGCATTTTCATAAATACCTATTTTTATTTTTTCTTTCAAAAATATCCGTTTTTATGGTCCATATTTTATATGCAAAATATGAGTTGTTCATATTTACAATATAAATTTTATCCATGAGGTACACATTTTATATGTAAAATACGAATAGTATACATTTACAATGTAAATGTTTACCACGGTTTACATTGTTCATTATAAATTTGACCTATGGTATACATTTTAAAATGTGTGCCAATTTTTAATGTAATTTTTATTCATGAAATATAAATCACGGTATATATTTCATACATTAAATATATATTGTAGTCTACATTTCATGTGTAAAATAGTGGTGATCTATATTTCTCTAAAAACAGGTATAAAAACGGGTATTTATGAAATAAAAATAAAAAATGAGTATTTGTGGAAATATAGTTTTGAAAACGGATATTTATGAACTTTTCTCTAATTTAGTTGATAAATATTGTTTAATCTAGTTGTCATAAATTTTAATTCCTCTGATTATTACTCACACGTCATAAACCATATAGTATTGTAAAGTAAGATAAGAAGTGTGATCCTAATATTATTCTATATAAATAAACATGACTAATAAGAAGAGAAAAAAAAATTATATAATGTAATTGATCATTTTGTGTCAAATTAATCGTAATCAATAATTTTATGATTTATGATCGTAATAACTGAAGTAAATGAATGGAGACTTCTACTTTTTTGTGGATGACTTTAGAGCATAAGATGAAATTGAATGGTGATGAGTAGTACTACAGCAGTGTTACAAACGTTAAAATGCATGCCTCTTAGGCATAAAACTCCAGTATCCACCTTTTCACTCAAAAAATTAAAAAAAAAAAAAAAGAGAGAGAGAAAAACTCCAGAATGCACCAAGCAGAAACAACCATCAGTAGAAAATAATTTTTTTTAATTATTTTTGAACTATATTAATAGCTCTTGAATTACACTTACTGTTATACCACTTTGGTCCCTAAATTTTCAACTCATATAGTAATAACCCCTGAATTATGTAATTATTGCAACAATGGTCATTTTATTACAAATTGTTAAATATTTAGCAGATATAAGTCATTATAAAGCACAAAGTATGGTAACTGTGGTAAAAAATAAGATTCTGAATTTTCAACTTATACAATAGACTACTAAAATTTATACAATTATTGTAGCAATTACCATTTTTGTTCACATTATTAAATTTGTAATAAAAATGAGTCATGTATAAAGTATACAGATTTATAATTACGGTTGAGAATGAGATTGTGACTTAAAGTAAATAATGTCTTATTATATACTTTGTCCATAACTATTCTAGTTAAAAACTAAAAATTTGTGACAAAAGGATCATTGTTATAATAATTACATAATTAAGAGATCATTATTATTTAAATTAAAGATCCAGGACGAAAGTGGTACAATAGTATAATTGAGGGTCATCCTATAGTTAACTCAAAAGAAAAAAGAAAAAAGATTCATATAGCTAGTTGTGGGTTGTGGCCTCATATTACACGGATCGCGAAAGCATGTGAATTATATTCCATTGGTTTTTGGTGAAATCGGGATCATGAAGTATTAGTACCGGAGATATGTGTGTCTTGCATTAATTATATCATGCTCCTTTAATATTTTGCATAATATATGAATCAAACCATGCATGTCTAGCAGAAAAAAATTATAGTACTTTTGGGAATTTTTTATCATTTTTTAACTACAAAAGAGAGATTAGACGTTCCTTGTAAGACAGCTAGTCATTGGTTAAGTTAATAAGGTCATTTATTATTTCCTTATAATTAATATGCCAAGATTCAGTCCCATTTTATATAATAATTGATATAGAATAACTATAACAAAAAAAAAAAAAAAAAGGAAATAAATGGGGAACCATAAGGGAAGTTTCTATTACTTGAAAATGCAGTTAGTAGTGGACTTTGTGAGAGAGATATATGAAATATGATCATAAGGAGAATCAAAGGAAAATAATTAATACATTAAATAAATATTGAAAGAGCTATGCCTATATGGATAGACTATAGATACAGATGGGCATGAATGATGCCGCGGGTGAGGGATGACTGATATATAATATTATGATAAATAAATGCCAAGTTATTCAAAAAGACTTGGAATAGAAAACCTTTTTATTGGTACAAAAGAATAATATCAGTCTATTATCTCTCATTGCTTCACGGCATCCACGAGCTGATCTAGAAGATTATAATAGTACTAAGAAAAATCAAGATATTGATTTTAATTGGAATAAAAAAATTAAATATTAATATTTATTATATATGATTTTTAATGTTGGAATAGAAATAATTGGCCAATTAGATCTTTCCATCCCTTTCCCATTGGAGAGAGACAGCAAAATTGTATATGCAACGACTGACTGACCTAGTCAAATTCCGATGTCCAAATTAAAAAGTTTTGGAACCATGACAGTTGGCAACTTATATAGATCAATGTATAATTACTGCGCAAATTAGTGACAGACCAGATACACACGCATAGAAACTATATTTTTAGGATGACCAAATGATTAAAAATGACTTTTTCTAAATAAATTAAATAATATATTTTTTTTTTTTCGCTTTTCCACCTTCTAGTGATAGGACTTTAATGGTTTTGAAAAAGAACACCCAAAAAAAAACGTTGGTTTTGGTTTTCTGCCCCTCTCTTCACGACACGTTTTTGAGATTTGTGAACTACAATAATACCATCTTTCTAATATAATGTGATAACTAAAAGGTTCTATAAAAGTAAAAATTGATCTTTGCTATATATATATCCTATATAAATATTCTCCCAAATGAATGGATATATAGGGATAAATTCAAATAGTGAAAATCACTATAGATAGGCAAAATATATTTTGTATAAGTCACGTGTTATGTATAAAATGCATTTATCATGATTATTTTTTATCATCAGTAATTTATTAAGATAATCATTAAATCAAAATCGAATTATGAAAAAAAGGAATCCAATTATGAAAAAAAGGATTATATCTACCTATAGAGCATATGTTTATACTTTTATAGTAGTACCTTTTAACTTTAATGAAAAATATAGGAAGAAGACTTAATTGATTAGCATTAAACATTACACTTTTCCATATTCTTGTTTAAAAATAATAATTATAATGAAGATGATGATGGCTTGATGTCATTCATACTAGATTAATTACAATATATATTCTAGTCAAAATTAAGTTTCATAGAAAGATACCTTTTATAAATAAAGATATAAATGTAATTGAAGGTGGATTAGTAGATCGATCTATTTGACTTTTCCTAACAGTTAAGACAAAGATGGATTTGGATTAGATAAAGGGCTGGCTATAAGTTGCCTGACCTTAAACTGAGGGAATTAAATAATGACCAAAACAATGATATGAGATCATCGCTATTATAATATATATATGCAATTAAATAAAACAATTAGGTAGATAAAACAAAGTTATCACAACTCTTTCTCCTTCATTGCAATGAAAAGTCCATATGAACTAAATTAAAGTGGTTCTATCCTTTGAACAGATATATCAATTTGATATAATTTTCAATTGATGAAGGCAGAAGCAAACACTTGAAATTAATTGATGCGGTTTTCCTTTTTTATAATCTTTCATCATTTTCTGTAGTACATAAAAATAATTATAATTAAGGAACTAAATTCAGCTCCTTAATAAAAAAATTGAAAAATATATTCGAATCTGAGGAAGGTCCCGCTGTCGTAACCCAAATTTGTTTCCTCGAATTTTTCTAATTGTATGGGGCATTCACGGTATACTTTTACGTACATTCATATGTGTGTGTATATATATATAGTTTGGTTTTTCTTTTTCGCAGTGATACGAAAACTTATAAAAGGTTGAGCTTTCTTAGGATTTTTATATAATTGGGTATTACTGTGTTGGTGTTTTAGTGGTGCTTGTAACATGTCTGACAATAGATGCAATGTAAGAAAAAATGATTTAGATGTCTGATAAATTAAATTTGCAAAAGTATTGTAGCATTTGAATATTTGGTGAATTATAAGTTGTTTAGTTGTATCTCTAATAATCAAAATAAACATGCCATATTTTATTTATTAATTTCTTACGCGTTTATATTTTTTTCCTCAATTTTCATTCTAATTAATCAAATAAATTTTATTTGTTCACAAAAATATTCCAAAATTTTAACTTTCATTTATTTTTTTAAATGCCCTTAAAAAGTAAATACATATGCTGAATATGTATATATATTAACTAAATATATAATGTAATCGAATTTAGGATATTTTTCTCCCGAAAAAAAAAAAAGAAATTTAAGATATGTTAGAAAATTTACATCATAACATAATTGGAATAGAAACTTCAGAAACTGTTTTTGGATATGAGAAAAATTCTTATATTGGTTCTCATTTAAGTTGTAAATGGCATTAAACAATATATTTTATTTTACCGAATGGCTATTTATTCTTAGATAGGTCTATTGCCACCCCTTCTGTCTACTCTCTCCATACCTCTTTTTTAGTAACGTTTTTTATTACCAAAATAACCTCGAATAAAATTACATTTTACTACATAAATTTGTTTTAAAACTCTCTTTACACCCTCTTTGAACAACTTTTATTCCTTAAAAAAAAAAAAGAAAAAAAAAAGAAGGCTCCTACAAATTCCTCCCCTTTAGTGTAAAATTTCATTTTCTAAATCAAAATAAGCAATATCCCACTTTTCAAAGATTTACAATCTCCAGTTTCCAATCATGTTTACCAACAATTCAAATAAAATATAATGAGAAGCTGATATCAGTTATATGTGTAGGAATAACTCGATCAATACTTCTCATTCTTAATCTAAATCATATCATCAATTATATAATGAGTAATGCTATGGGACAACATGGTGCCCAAATATGACATGATGTATTAGTCTAATTATAATTATATCTTAATTGGCAGTTTAATAATTAGAATCAACAGTAACAAACTGATACGTAATTATAATTACATTTCAGGTGGGATCTATGTGGGACCCAATTTAATAATTATAATCACCAAATAATAGACTGACATGTCGTTGTGGTGTTGGACACTACTGGTACCTCGTAGCATTGCTCTTATATAATGGATATCACTCTAGTAGGTATTGTTGTCTTTACCTATCTATAAATTGTTTTGTCCAATTAAAATTCATTCTGCACATTTTTTATAGTAAAAGAAGAGAGAAAAAGAACATTAAATAATATGCATTTATTGTTAAGCCCCACTTTTGTTTTAAAACAAAAAAATATATTTATTGTTATTTTTTTTTTCTAACTACTTAAACTATAGCAGCCATTAGATAATGATCTTACCACTAAAAAAATACCTATAAATAGGTTAAAAAAAAAAAACCCTACTTGATAATGATCCTTATATAATATATTATATTTATATATTTATATACGAACGGAAAGAAGATGACATCAATGTTTTCTTTTCTTTAGACTCTGAAGTTAAGAACTCATGATAGATCCACACCTGCTTGTATACAATGAAAAGTGCTTCATAGTGTATATATACACACACACTGGCATAAGCGATCAATATATATAGATTTCTCAGGAAAAGAAGTAGGGTTGAAGAAAGAAGCACAAAAGAAATAAAAACAAGAAAGAAGACTGACGGGTATATGTACAAGAAATGCAAAAGGGGAGGGGTTGAAAACAGTAAAGACAAGGGATAAATGAGAAATAATTAGGAGTGTCTTAATTATATAAGTAGTAATCAAATTTTAAATTCTAATTAAGAGTGTGGGTTTAGAAATAGTGTAGAAAAAACTGACGAAGGATTGGCAATAGAGCCGACCTTATCCTTTAAAAATCTAAAAACCACCCTATAATCTATAGTAATTTCAATGAGCCCTTAGTAGAAGCCACGTACTGGTTATTACATGTATTGATAGATTGATTCATAAATCATGTAATACAAGTTATTGAATGATTTAAATTAAAAAAGAAAAAAAAAAAAAGCTGACTTTTTTACTTCTATTACCTTGACATTTCGGATTTATGTAAAATTATACATGTGGTGCCCAATTTTGCTATTTTTATATTAAAAAGGCAATACTACCCTTCATTAACTAAATAAAAAAGTATTAAAATCTAATATAATTTCTAAAAATATTTCATATTTAATTTATTTAACGTTTAGTCATTTATTTAAAAGAAATTAAAATATAAAATATTTATAAGACATTTTTGAAAAAATATTTAGTGACTTAAACGTTTTCAATAAATTACTTAGAGAAAAAGGTATTTGTGTCTTTTACTTCTCTCAAGGGCATTTGTGTCTTTTAATTCTCTTAAAAAAACGTTGTTTTTACTTGTTGTTTTACTATTTATTTGCTAATAATTATCTTATCTCGTTTTAATTTTTAATTATCTTTTTCCTTCATCTTGTTTGTTTAGACTTGACTCTCGAGAGAATTGAGGAGAGTGGCGGCCAAATAAGGTGAAAGATATGGAGGTGGGAACTAGTGGGTAGGAAAAAAAAAAATAGAAAATTAAATTGAGGGCTGATTTAGGAATGGCTAGGGATGTATTACGTAGTAATTTATTCTTAAACTTAAATAGAGAAGGTGGTTTTAGAAATAGTACGAGGGGATAGAGTAAATAAATGGATAGTAATAGAGGCACCCAACTCAAAATAGGAACTTGTATTTGCAAAGAACAAAGTATAAATCATTTAAAAATATACTTTCATCCAATGAAAAATTTAGAATTTTGAATTTTCCCACCGCCTTCCCAAAACTCAACCCGATCGAGCATAATTGAACATGGTTGAGGTTGGTCAAATACCCTAGTCGAGTACAGTCAAACATAGTCGAGTGATAGCAGGGGTGTTGTAAGTCATCTTTTATCACCACGGTATTAATAAATCTATGGGTGTAACATGCCAAATAGGAATTCAACAAAGAAAATATAGAAATTATAAGAAAAACTATTAGTCTCTATCATCCTATTGTGTTTCTCCTTTTCTTTTATTTGATTCAATTTATGGTTTCTTTTTTAATTACAAAGCAAACAATTAAAGTTTACGGAGGAAATTCGTGCACTGAGATCTTGGCAAAATCGACCTGGGAGAAGGGGATTTATACAGATCACTATTGCTATGCACTCCAATAGAGCTCTAAGCATCAACTGTTGGCTCGTTGTGATCCTCTACTCAACACACATTGTTAGTGTCTCTCGCTTCATATCAAAGAACCATAGGAGTGTTGGGAATCTGACCGCCTCAAATTTGCCACTCCCAGGATTTCACTCCAACGAATATCAGAATAACGGAAAAATAAAAATAAGGAATTGAAACAGTCACCACAACACAAGAATTTAAGTGGAAAACTCCTAAATCAGGAGAAAAATCACTGCCCTCCAGAAAAGACTTCCACTATATAAAAAATTGTTACAATCATACAGCTTTCTCTCTTCTACCCAATGATCCCAAAATACTCAAGCACTCTTACAAGTATTTTCTCATTTACACCTTTCACCATACTCTTTGAACAATAAGAGAGCTCACACCTCTCTATACTTAAGAAAACACTCCTAAGAAAATACAAAGAGAAGAAAAAGGACTTTTAACTAGAGAAGATAAAATACTAAAATGCTTCTTTGGGATTGGGATGAGAAACAATGAGAGAATAGGTCCCTATTTATAGTTAAGGCTTATCAACCCTTTACACGTTTTCTACCAAAACTTACCAAAATAGATACACGGTCTATAAACGTTTTTTACAAGGTTTGCATAAATCAAGGAAGTTTTTATTGTTTTCTTTTGATTGGAAAAACGTGTAAAAAACGCGTTAACAATCTCCCACTTGAAGACTTGATTTCAATCATGTCTTCACACTCGATTATTGAAAGGACTCATCTCATAAATGCTGCTATTATTGTTTTCACCGATAATTATACTCCACCATATGAGTACACCACTTAGAATTGACGAATTCTAAGAATTTCACCTCGGCTTATATCGAAAAACCTTGCTGATAATTATGGTGTTAACTCCTACTGTTTGGCTTTCCCGGAAGTCCATCAGCCATCGACATCATTCACTACACTCCCTGCATCAATGCCAAACCAATGCTTGTGTGTAAATTTGTGAACCCTGAACCCCACCGCTATATATATACATCCTCTTTTATGGCAACTTTGAGATTAGCGGCATGCCATGAGGATGTACCTATCTTCCAGATCACAAAGCGTCACTGTCCCCCTCAAAGGAGATAATATTAGCAACTTGATCAGACTTGGAGCTTCTAGCTGAACCTGCTCCACTTTTTGGACAATTTTTCTTAACGTGCCCAGATTGTCCACACGTCCAGCAGATTATATTCTTTTTATTGGAGTTCTTCTTTTTCCCATTCTCGACTGTCAATGCTGAGCCTTCAGATGAATTATTACCACCACCACTCAGCCTTCTTTCTTCAGAAAGTAAATTACTTGTTACTTCTAAAAAAACTACAGTCTCCTTCCCATACACTAGAATCAGTTTCATATACTCATAGGAAGATGGAAGAGACCAGATTAATCGTAAAGCTTTATCTTCATCATTAATCTTAACTCCAATAGCCTCCAATTCAGACACGATGCTATTTAAGATACTGAGATGATCAGATATTATTATACCTTCACTCATACGTAGTGTATGAAACTGCTCCTTCAGGTACACCCGATTTGAGACATCTTTTGCCCGATACAATTCTCCAAGCTTTTTCCAGAGATCCTTGGCTGTAGATATTCCAAGCACATTTGCCAGAACATTTTTTGCCAAGCACATCCATATCGCACTTGCCGCTCTCTCATCTAGATCTTCCCAGTCTTCATCGCTAATTTTAGATTTTCCAGAATTATCTCTGCCCTTCAAAACCTTGTGTAGTCCAGATTGAATCAGCAAATCTTTGACTTGAACTTGACACAAGTCAAAGTTAATATTCCCGTCAAATTTCTCCACATCAGCTCTTATCGGAGTTGAATACTTGATTCCTGACATATCGCTTTGCACCGCAAGCTTGAGAAAACACCACCAAAAAAAAAAAATTCCCAGGAAAGATTGGAGGGGTCACAACGGTCCCACTTAAAACCCAATCTCCTTAGACAGAATTTTTTTTTTTTTGTTTAGACTACCACCAAGCTCTAGTACACCGAAGAACCTGCCGCTCTGATACCAGTTGTTGGGAATCTGACCGCCTCAAATTCGCCACTCCTAGGATTTCACTTCAACGAATATCAGAATAACGGAAAAATAAAAAAAAGGGAATTGAAACAGTCACCACAACACAAGAATTTAAGTGGAAAACTCCTAAATCAGGAGAAAAACCACTGCCGTCCAAAAAAGACTTCTACTATATGAAAAATTGTTACAATCATACAGCTTTCTCTCTTCTACCCAATGATCCCAAAACACTCAAGTACTCTTACAAGTATTTTCTCACTCACACCTTTCACCACACTCTTTGAACAACAAGAGAGCTCACACCTCTCTATACTTAAGAAAACACTCCTAAGAAAATAAAAAAAAAAAAGAAAAAGGACTTTTAATTAATGAAGATAAAACACTAAAATGCTTCTTTGGGATTGGGATGAGAAGCAATGAGAGAATAGGTCCCTATTTATAGTTAAGGCTTACCAACCCTTTACACATTTTCTACCAAAACTTACCAAAATAGATATATGGCCTATACATGTTTTTTACTCGGTTTGCATAAATCAAGAAAGTTTTTATTGTTTTTCTTTGATTGGGAAAACGTGTAAAAAATGCGTTAACAAGGAGGACATATACTACTATATAAACTGTCCAGGTATGAATAAATCTAGGAGAAAACCAAACTAAAGAATTCACACAATAAGATCCATTATAAACCACCATAGATCCAAATCTAGGTGGCCTAAAATAATAACAACAAATAATAAACTACGCACCACCACAAAAGGAACTAAAAGTCACATATTCCACCATAAATCAGGATCTAGGTGTACTAAGACTACTCTAGATCTAGATCAAGGTGGAAGATTATTTGAAAATAAAACTAAAAAAGACAAAAAAAAAAAAAAAAAAAACATAGAAAAAACCCATACCAAAGAGAAGGGATACGCTTTTCCCGGTAGAAAAGGCACCTGTTAGCAGAGAGAGTGAGAAGGAACTTATAGCTGGCAGAGGAGAACCACGGACTTGATCTGCCTTCTCTCTCTAAAACCAAGGACAACCACTTTGCATGCTTTGGTGAAACTACTTCTTTCTAAATAATTTTAAAGGTGTGACACTGTAATGAACATCAATAACATTTATGGATGACTAGTTTGGATTCGAGGAAGCAGCTTTTGCGTCACCCATTTACGAAAAAAAGAGGATTACCAGCTTGAAATTATTAAAGGCTGAGATAATCAAAATAAAATAGAAGAGGATCGATCGCTTTCAAATTACAAAATATATTTTATTTTATTTTTCGCTTGAAATTACAATATAGTTTGTTTGTGATTATATCACAGCCAAACACTCCACTCTCCCCAATACCCTAATATATATATACATAATAATATCAATATATATATAAAGAAAATTAATACATAACGACAAGTTAAAATTTATAAGAATAAGGTGTTTATATGATAAGGCAGAAAACAATAGTAAAATAATAAAAAAAATAATAATAATAATAATTGGGGGTTTAGGGTATATAGTATGAATACAACATTTGGTTGCACGTCCTATAATAAACAAAGCACTAAAACCCAATTTGTCAATGTGACTCCGGAGGCCAATACTTCTATTTTTCTTTTAAGGACCATTTCCTCTACACCGTCACCACCTTCGGCCTCCATTTCTTTCTCCTCTTTTCTTCTTCCCCAAACCAGACTCTGTCTCATAATACTGCTAGTAATATTCTCTCTCTGGTCAAGGGCAGCAGCCACTTTTTTTTTTTTTTTGGGTGTCCCACAAGGCATCCATTGGTCGATCGATCGATTGATCGTCAGCATTATCCAATTATAAAAGCCCTTCCTATCAATTTCATTATTTCGCTGTTCATCATCATATATATACCACTTTTTATTATTCCATAACAGTAATAATAATCACAACCATGGATATCACTGGATTAATCACTAGAATTCACACCAAAAACAACCCATTTCTCGGCGACCCAGATCGAGACTCCAATATTATTAACGATTACTCTACTACTACTACTACTACTTGTACCACTCCTAGAGAAAATGGCTCCGAGTCTCCTCCTCCCAGCTCCTTTCACGATTCCAAGAATATCACTACTAGTACTACCACTACTTCTGCCATGCTCTCCTCCCCAAAGAAAAGGTGGGTATTCCTCTCCATGCCACCACCTCTTCATATCTCTCTCTCTCTCTCTCTCTCTCTCTATATATATATATATATATAAATATATATATATACTCAAAAATTGAAGGGATATATATATTTATCTTGATCAAAAGCAGGCGAGCCGTACAGAAAAGAGTGGTTTCAATCCCGATTAAGGAGGTGGAAGGGTCACGCCTCAAGGGCGAGAGCACTAGTACTCCACCTTCTGATTCTTGGGCTTGGAGGAAGTACGGTCAGAAGCCCATCAAAGGCTCGCCTTATCCCAGGTATGCGTATATTCCTATATATATATATATATATATCGAATATGATCTGGGCATTATTTAAAATCTCTTCTTCTTCTTGGGGATTTTGTTTTTGGGCAGAGGGTATTACAGGTGCAGTAGCTCAAAAGGGTGTCCGGCGAGGAAGCAAGTGGAGAGGAGCCGCGTGGACCCCACCATGCTACTCGTAACCTACTCCGCCGAACACAACCACCCTTGGCCCGCTTCTAGAAACCACCACCACCACAACCACAACCAATCAGCCGCCGCCGCCGCGTTAAAAATCGTCAAAGACGAAGCTCCGGATGCCCAACCCGACCGGGACATGGAGCCCGAGCCCGAGCCCGAGCCCGAGCCCTTAGAGAGGTTCGCGGGTCTTGGCGGGGACGACGCTCTGGTCGTGGGAGACGAGTTCGGGTGGTTCGGGGACATGGACGCCACGTCGTCGTCTCCCGTTCTGGAGAGCCCGATTTTCTCGGAGAGTGGGCCCGGTGAGGCTGCGGCGGTGTTCCCGATGATGAGGGAGGAGGACGAGTCGCTGTTCGCCGATCTGGGCGAGTTGCCCGAGTGCTCGTTGGTGTTTCGCCACCGTGGGGTGGGACCACAGGTTCAGATCTGCTGACACGTGTCTAATCCGTCCCTCCATCTTTGCATATAAATAATAATATTTTATTATATACCCCAAACACACGAGGAATATCATTTTGCTATTTCAACGATATTGGTGGGAGGGGGAGAGAGAGAGAGAGAGACAGAATCTTACGCCATAAGATACCGAAAGAAAAAAACAAGTTTACTTCTTTATTTATTATGATTATTTTTTTTTTTTTTGGGTTTTATTTTTAACTCTCTCTGATTTTATTTTAATTCATTTCATTTTGTAATTTTGCGTTGATGTTTAGCGTAGTGATTGATTTACTTAATAAATAAATATGGGTCTATATTAATCTCTACAATAAAATAAGAATAAATAAATAAAAAGTCGTAATCTGGACAATGTCCTGATGTCAATGTAATTAGCATCAATGGCCGTCAGTTTCCGAGCGGCTTAATTAAGGTCCCATACAGAGAGATATTTTAACGCAAAGCCACCAATCAATCTAACTTGTTTCAATTGAACTTGTTTCAACATAAAATGTGACACAGCAATGCAATCTTAACGAACCAACTAACAACAAAAATAATAGTCCCCAGTAATTTTTTTTCATATCATCATGGTGCTAAAATTTATTGTGTTCTGTAATACCCTACTCATAGTGAATGTTCATGTCATTAACGTTTGAACTCATTGTGTTACCGCGCATAAGTAAATGTTGCTACTAAAATGGATTTCATGAAATTATCCTCTTATTACAGGCAAAAACACACTAAATCAAAAGAAATTATTGAGCGCGTGATATCGCTTTTTTTATGTGCCAACTTAATTAGGATGCTCAAACTTTATCTTAACGCTTCTTCTCCAATATGTATTATTCACTAAAGGGGGAAAAAAAATTGGGACAATGAAACTCAGAAAATAAAGATGATGTCTTAATTCAGTTTGGATTTTGGACGCAATTGAAATGTCTATGCCGGCCTAACGTGTCTAAGTCAAGAAAAAACAAAAAAGGGCTTTGACTTTAGGTGGTGATAGCTGGATTGGCTGCTCTAAATTTCCATCATAACGATTTTTTTTTTTTTTTTGGATATAATTAAACTGGCAGTTTTTGCTTTGGCTAAGTCCAGCCTAACCTACTATTGCTAAGATAGGTTTATATTTATGATATCCAATTATAAAATAACTAGTCCAGCCTAACCTAACATTTGCTTAGATATGTAAAATATCCATTAAAATACAAGAGAGTTGGTAGAAACTTTTAAATAGGAGATTAACCATGTGATATTTTATTTTCTTAATCTTTTTCGGAAGTGGAAAATGGTGTGGATTAAATTAGTCAACCAATTGCACCTTAGTTTAGCCCTATACGATGTAAAATTTTGTTCTGTTCACACGCAAATATATTTGTGATTAACAAAATGATGTATCCCTTGACAAATTATAAGCAAGCCAAAATATGTTGCTCCATAGGGTGACCACTTGAAAAAAAAAAAAAAAAATAGCGTGCAACCCGAACGGGGAGCCTCCGCAAGCTGGTAAATGATTTGGAGTGGACCACAGTGATATTAGTGAGTCCCTACTAGAGGAGGAAACAATTTTTGAAATCGATTCCAGAATAGAAAATTACTACTTGAATAATGTTTTTGTATTAATTTAGATACATAGCATTGCTAAATAGTTTTGATAATAGCGCCTGTCCAGTGCCTTCAAATTATTATCATATCAAGGTGCAAATTTATAAAATAACGAACTTGGGAAAAATCAAGATCATTTAATACACAATTGTTTTCCAGATCATTAAATATACAATTGTTTCCAACAAACTCCAGTAACGTTATATTTTATAATCTTCATACAGCAGCCATATTAGTTAATAGTTATTATTTGAAAAATTGTAGCACAATAACCGATAGACAATAGAGCCTATCTTTACTTTAAGTATTAATTAGTGAATCTGTTAATTAATGGTTTTTTCCAGATTTTCCAACACGTGCAAAGCACGCTGCTGCAACATGTGAAGTGATGGTCACATCATGTAAGAATAGTTTTATGACACTTCCTTATCCATTATGGCATAGGAATGCATAAAATAGAGAAAAATAACAGCTTACGCATAAGATATAATGTGCAATTAAAGCAAAACCTGCAAGGCTTTCCTTTAAATATCACATGCATTCTAATTAATATCTGCCGCTAATGTCGCCATACAGAAAGAGAATCGATACTTATAAATCTGTAATTCACCATTTTTTAATTAAATTTAAAATTTTAATGAATTATGGTAAAGACAACTTTTTGCAAACAAAAGTAAATTAATACATCCTAAAATAATAATAATAATAATAATAATAATACATCTTTTTTGTTTGTTTTTTATTTTTCCTGGGATGTGTTGACAAAAAAAATTTAGAAAGAACCAGTGATGAACATTCCTCTAGATATTTGGAAATAAAACGAAAAAATACCCATGTTAGTCGCTGTTATCACAATACAGCATTTGAAACTCACTTTGCATAGGTTCTATGTAATCTTGGGTAGTTTTCCTCTTCAAAAAAAGTGACTACTCGAACTTTTAACCTCGAAATTAAAAGGAGAACCTTTAATTTCTCAACATTAGAAATAGGTTACCAATGGCTAAAGTTAAGATCACAAAGTGTGGAAGCTTCGATGAATAGTTGACTAACCAAAAGAAAGGAAGAAAATATGAATAGTTTCAAATCTCAATCTGATATTTTCTTCTGCCCAAATCTACCTCCCAGAACTACACAAAAGCAAAGGTTGCAGATCTGCCAAACTATTTCTATATTTTAAAAAAAGGGTCTGACCAATAATTTCAAAATACAAAGCTTTTGTGCCAAATCGAGAGAGCTAATAATAATATTCTGTAAGGGAAAGTCGAAATAGCTGTAATATCTTGTTTCCTGAACAAGCTCTTGGTCATCAACTGAATTAAGTACTAGTCAGCAATTTAAAGCGAAAAATGGAAGTACAATAAAAATCAGTGCCCACCTAAATCTCCTATTGAAGCCATCTGAGAAAGAATTTCAACAAAACCATATTGGTGTACAAAGAAATCTATGCAGCAACATAAAATGGCCACATGATAAATCTAATGTGGGTTTTCGCATCCTAGTTCAAACAACACCCACCTTTCTTCACAGCTGAAACATCTTTACTGACGTCGATTTTCTCTCCCTTGGAAGGAACTGCAGCAGCAGCTCCATCACTGTTGGTTTCCATGGCTTTCTTGCTAACTATGTGATAAATCTGAGTGAGGACTTCGGAGAATGCATTGTCCACATTGGTTGATTCAAGTGCAGAAGTTTCCATGAAGTAGAGCGACTCCTTTTCTGCAAAGGACGTCCCGTCCTCAGTCGAGACGGCCACAAGGTGACGTAGATCGGATTTGTTGCCGACAAGCATGACGACAATGTTGGGGTCAGTATGGTCCCTCAGCTCCCTTAACCACCTTTCTACATTTTCGAATGTGGAATGCCGAGTGACATCGTACACTAGAAGTGCCCCAACAGCTCCTCGGTAGTAAGCACTTGTTATGGCCCGATACCTGCATATTACCAAAAGACATCATGTGTGATTGGCTGTGAAATAGTCTTCAAAAGGTAGAATTCTTAGTACATATCTACTTCTGTCAGTTAATTACTCAAAGATCACAAGATCAAATATTGATTGCATCAGATAACAGAAATCACCATGAAAATACTTTCAAACTTCATGTGTATGAGATAGTTCATAACTTATTCCTTATGGAAAAAAAGTAACCAATCTACTGTTATTCCTTTGACCTTGGGGGGAAACGTTCTTTGTCTCTCCCAAAATAGGATTAATGGGCTACCTGAAACGTTAAAAGGGCTGGTCCGCAACATATTGAGATCATACACATATATGTTATAGTCAAAAAGAAAAAGAGAATGTAATGTTTATCTTCCAAATTCTTCTAAGAATATTCAACACTGTTGGGCTTTTCTTCGTCCAGTAAAGAAGGTTTCAGACATGAAACGTTTTCCATTATCTCTGCTACTCACAAACCATAATTTAAGGCTTGGTAAGGATAGAAATTTATAGGAAAGATAAAAACAGTACATTTTTCCTTTGTGGTCTTTGATATGATAAGAAAGAAAATGAGTGATTTTATATTTTACTTTTACCCATATCCCTATATTATTTGTCTTCGGAAACTTTACGCTTATTGGTTCCTACATTCCTGCTTTACAATTCGTTTAACTTAGGATGGAGTAAAATTGGTGGGATCCATTTGTAACCATTCCCATCTACTTTTCTCCCCTTCTTTTCTACTTAGGAAACAAGCTATCCTATCATTCCCTTGCCACAAATCTCTCTGACCCTTCCTTTCCTCCCCTCTTCATTTGTAGGTGAAAATTAGAATGACAGAAAAAAGTGGAGAGAAAATGGAAAAACGAATTGTTTGGCAAGAAAGGAGGAGGAAAACAAATAAAGGGCAAAAGTCCCAAGAGTCCCACCATTTTAAATCCACCTCAAGGTAAGAGATCATGAGAGAAGAAAGTTGTCACTACTTGAAACCAAGATAATTACTGATTCATCCTTATCCTTATTTCCAAAATAAAATAATGTAAATAGATCGACTAGTAAATTTTCAAACCACTCATTTATTTTCATACGAAACACAAAGAGAAAATACGTTGTTCTTTTTACCATTCCTACTTTCTATCCCTCGTATTCATCCTCATCTCTCTCCTTTCTAACAAAACAAACAGAATTTAAAGGATATGGCTATGATATTAAAGCCAAAAAAAAAAAATGATACTATATTTCCTGTTTCATAGTTTCAAATTCACTAGGAACTGCTCATACTAGGTATAACAATATCTAATCACAGTTCACTACATGAGAGCATTCATCAGCTGTTTTCCGTCTAAATTCTAATGCTAAAAAGTCAACCAATAACTTTCTTCCAGTAATTCCCACATTAGAACTCAAATTTTCATTTCAGGATATTAAAGTAAATGAAAAATAAAAAAATAAAAAAAAATAACCTCACAATTTGTGATAAATATAACCGCCACCATAAACACACGAGAGAACTACATGCACTTCACTTTTATAATAAATCAAGCTTATCTAGTCCATATAGCACACATATATTTGAGCTCCATTCAAGAATACGTGCCCCCATTTTAGGAGCTATTGCCATCACGGCATAAAAAAACTAAGCTAACAATCCATTTTTTACTGCTAACAGGCAAATAAGCGAGAAATCCTCCTTCCTCTGTAAAAACAAATGTTTTAGAAAGGATTACCACCAGCTTACAAGTAAAATTTGAATTTCAAAATATCCTCAACATAAGAAGACCATACAAGTTATTAGCCACCTCCATACTACCATTAATAAACTGGTTGCACTTGCACTGCATGAGCACTTACCACAACTAATTATTCAAATAAAGCATTGTGATTTGATTTTGAAATTGTTGATGTAATTCAATAAGTGTCACATACACATAGATGCACAAACACACACGCACACGCACCAAAAAAAAAAAAGAACAAAACAAAATAAAACTTCAGGATGGAATATCACATTCTATGGTGCACCAATGTCATAGGAGAGTATTCGGAGGCAAGTAATTCAATGTAAAAACAGAAACAAAACATCCATAAGAAAGTGAGATCCAAGTATAACTATGTAACAAAGAGCAACTCAGCACCATCAAAATAGCAATGTACTTAGAGGTTCCTAAACACAAAGACGACAAGTTTTTATAGATTTCTTCAACTGGGAGATTAAAAATAGATGATATGCACCAATAATTGAAGTGTGGACAATGTGCCCCATGCTGACCAACTTATTCACTACAAAAGCGAATCCCAAACATAGCATGAAACTTTTCAAACAAATTGCAGATGCTACGACTAAAGTTGATTGTACAAGCTTCTTCCTGTGATTCCAAAGGTCACACTGATTTTGTCAGAAGCCAAGATATAAAAGTGACATTGACGACAATTGTACACAAAAGATCACACGCGTTCGCCAATAGCCCTTCCAGTACTAATTTATTAGACTAAATTCAGATTTCTCATAATTAACCTAAGCATCAAAGATAAGATTTTAATGAATATCATTGTATAGTTGCATTACAATTGCAAAAACCTAAAATCAAGCGAGCATATTCATCTAGAATTTGTACAATGCCATTACAGGCTCTCATTCAATGAACATAATTTCAACCCACTAAGACCACTGCAATAGATGACATATAAAGACAGGGAGAAAAAAAAGTATCATATACGCAGAATCAATTAACTGAAAAACATGCAACTCAAACATATTTAAGTGCAAAAAGAGAGAAAAAAAATGTGCGAAGCAAGCATATGGCTATTACAGTGGAGCATAACAAAGCTAAAGCCTCTAGGTTTAAAGATCTTTGAGAGACCAAAATTAGAAGTTTTAAGAATCTTCTATATCTACACTTGCATCCTTAAGATAAGGAGGTAGGTCGAGTGGTCAGACTCATATTTTGCTCCCATGAGGTATGGGGTTTGATTCCTCATGGGACCTATATAGCAATTTTCTAGACTGTAAGGTTTAGCCGGAGGCAAAGTGTCAAAAATTTATATCTACCCATGTGATAGTGAAACTAAATACTTGGAATACTAGTGATAATAATTGCTAACTTACATTGGTCTTATACTCTTATTGCGATCCTATTCAAGTAAATACACAAAAATTCACACAAACTCGGAGGAAATTTCAAGATCTACCAGTTCATGCTTCAAAACTAAGCAGGATCTGCCTGTAAATGTAATGAATATCATTAAGAAAATAAAGCAAACCCACAATCCCGAACATGGAACATCCATAAAACTAAATGGGTATTGCTCAGAAACTCAAAATCTCTTCAGATCTCCTAAATCAAGCCCATTCCCGCACCCCCATTGAATCCACGTATCTGGGCTAAACCAACTAGACGCGCAAAACAACCACAATTGTTTGAAAAAAAAAAAAATGCCTAAATCTGACACTCAACCAAGAACAAGAAAACCTCTAAAATGCTTTATTTTCCTCGATTTTCTCAGCAGCCAAACACAGGCAAGACAAGAAACAAAAATCAGCAGAAGATCACAGAAAACCACAAACCTGAGAGAGAGAAAAGCAACCCCACCTTTCTTGGCCAGCAGTGTCCCAAATCTGGGCCTTGATGACTTTGGAATCGACGGTCAAGCTCCGAGTAGCGAACTCGACCCCAATGGTGGACTTGGACTCGAGGCTGAACTCGTTCCGGGTGAACCTGGAGAGCAAGTTCGACTTGCCCACACCAGAATCGCCGATCAGAACCACCTTGAAGAGGTAATCATAGTCATCCTCAGCTCTGTACCCAGCCATATTTGCTTCTATTCTTTTTTTCGGGAGAAGCTGAGAGCCTGAGACAGACACAGTGGTGCGTGTTTGTATTTTGATTGTAGATCTCTCTCTTCTATCGGTTTTTTCGTTTTCTTTCTTTTATGGCGTGAGTTGGAAAAGTAAGAGACCGCTGTCTCCTAGCTGTCTGCTTGTCTCCGGTTTGGGCTGGACGGATTTTTGTGCTTCTTGAAAACTGGGCTGCTGCATTGTGTTTTGGGCCTTTTGGGGGAATGTTTCTAAATTACTTTTATACCCTAGGTGAAAGATCACATCCATAAAATTTTATCAAAACCAAACCCCTCAATGCAACGCAACGTTATATAGGGTCTATTTGGCATGGCTTCCAAAGATTTTTTAAGTCTCAAAAATTACTCTTGAGAATGTTTAGATGAATTTTCAAAATTACTTTTTTTAACTAGAAATATGGACCCATTAACTTTTACAGGAAGATCTTTTTAGATTTTTACTTCAAGAAATAAAAGTTATCCCAAACGGACACTTATACAAGATTATCTAAATACCCTAATTAAATAACTTTAGGCTTCTTCACTTGCCTCTTTCATAAATCTTTGTCGCAATTAGAGTCGAAGGAGTAAGTCATCATCATCAAGTTTGCTTTTGTTTACCTCTAATTAGTTTTTGAACTCAAACCTGGTTGCATTTTTAACTAGGTTGGGTGGTAGGACACAGGAGTAATTTTGAGTTTCTAATATTTTTATTTAAAAAAAATGTCCACTTTTGTAAGGTTATGTTCGGTGCCCTAAATAAGAACTTTGTATTTATTAAACACAATATTATGAGCTTATTTGTCATGATTTCTAAAAATCTTTTGAAGCTCAAAAATTACTTTCGGGAGTGTTTGGATGAATTGTCAGAAAATCTTTTTTTAATTAGAAGAGTGTTTTAATAGAACATCGACTCACTATAGTTACCAAGAAAATCTTCTTAAAATTTTTATTTCAAGAAGTAAAAGTTATCTCAAACGGGTCATATGTACTATTTAATACAATATCTAAATTTAATACAATACAAAGAGTATTATTTAATACGAAAAAAAGGTCTGTATTACACCATATTGTATAATTTCAAGTCTACCATAATATTATATAATACTCACTCTATTTTCTCGACTCTCATCACTCTCTCTCTCATTATTTTCTCATTTTACTTTTTCTCTATTCTCATTTCCCCTCAATTTACATTCTCTCTTATTATTTTCTCATTTAACTTTCTCTCTCATCACTTTTTTTCACTTCATCTTTTCTTTCATACTTTCTCTCGCATCACTTTCTATCTAATTATTTTCTGTCTCTTCAATCTATGACTTCACTCTTTTTTCTCATATTTACTTATACAAATAAAAGTAAGAAGGGAAAAAGTAAGGAGAGAAAATGATGAGAAAAAGTAAAGTAAGGAAGTGATAAGAGAGAAAGAGAGGGAGAGTGAAAATAATGAAAGAAAAAGTTATGAGAAAGAAAATGATAAAAGAGAAAATGAAAAGAGAGAAAGTACGGAGTGATAAAGTGAAGTAAGAGAATGACATGAGAGAAAAAGTGAAGTGGGAGAAAACAATTCTAGATAAATTGAAGAAAGAGATAGAATGAGGAGAAAAAAAATTATGAGAGAGAAAATTGAGTGAAAATTTTAGTTGAATAATTAGATTTTTTTTTAAATAAAAAAATAGTTAATACAATCCAATATGACTACTCACTAAACATTTGTAACTTAATACAGTGCAAAGCCAAACATATATAGTGTTGTAAAAGAATAATATAATACAACACAATATAATTTTATACATTATGTTATAATATAATAAAATACGGTGCACTAAACATGGCCTAAACGAGTTATAATTTAGATCAGATTCCATCATGGCTTTAAAATAGAATAAAAATTGATAACATCCCACATAACTAACTATATAAATTACTCCAATGAGAGCTTTTGAAGGATTAAATTGTGAACCCCTTACGAATGATAAAATTTCATTTTGGGTACTTGATTTTTAGAATGTCTAGAGAATTAAATTAAGTTCTTATTTCATTTCCGATAATCTTGTTATAAACCAACTAATTAGGACCAACAATCTTGTCATAAACCAACCAATTAGGGCTAACACTTAGGTAGCTTTTGGTTTATGGAATGGAATCATAATAACAATGACAATATAATTGAGTGAAATTAGAAAAGAAATATAAATTATATTTTATTAACTACTTTTGCCAATTTATTTTCCATTCCACTATCTTTTTTACTTTATGTCTTGGGGCTTGATGTGTAGATTCCATTCAAATATCTCATATTTTAATAGTATCAAAAAGCATAGTGAATCTACATATCAAACAATGAGATAAGAAAGTTAAATTTAGCACTCCTCAAAATGCAAAATGTAAGGCAAATAATGGAATTAATCTTTCATTGAAATGGCTTTTTCATTTCAAAGTCTATTTCTTCAAACCAAACATGTTTGAGAAAATAGTTACTTCAAGATGATATAATGTGATATAGAGCTAAAAAAAGACACAAAAGTATAATTTAGGTGCCAAATCTGAACACTCTAAAAGTCACGGATCCAAACGTAATTTAGGCTATACTTTAGGGACTAACAATATAAGACTAACTTTTTATCTTTTTCTATACTTAACGAAGTAATTAAATGAATGGATTATCCAGTCCGCAAAAATATATTGGATTAAGATTCGTAATTTTAAATTCTGTTACCTGCTTCCTATTCTAACTCAAATTTTTTCTTCCTTTTGGCATGCATTTTGTGGCTCTTGATCTCTCATAGGCTTTTCTTGGTTCTTAGCATTAAACATAACTATTTTTTTTTCCCTTTTTGCCCTTGGTAATTTTGATAAACCAGCTCAGCTAAATGACTCTGGAGCATTATCTTGTTTTACATTTGTTAAGATGACCAATTTTGGACCACTGATGTTGATTGAATTCATCATGACTCACAAAAATGGGATAAAGTATCAAAACCAAGCTTGGAGAAGGCACCTACTACTATCTTTTCCTTTTTTTCCTTTTATTTTTATTTAATTTTTTAATTCAAAAAAAGAAGAAGAAATACTAGCACTATTTTTCTCTATGAAATAAACATCCGAGGTGATCCCAAATGTTATTTGTATTTTGCATTCATCAATACTGCTAAGGATTAAAAAATAAAAAAATAAAAATGCCTCTAGGCACATTTCAATGAATAATGTCTTCCCTTATATATTAAGGTAAGAAATGTCTCAAAAGAAACAGAATTAAAAATAATTAAATAAGAGAAAGGTAAACATCAAAAGATGCACTGGCTTCAATTGTGACAGCTATGGTTGTAATAAATTGTATACATATTCTCCATGCAATGTGATATTTTCTTTAAAATTATGACCCACAATTGGGTCAGGAATCATGATCATACTTTTAGTTTTGGTTTTGAGTAAAAAAGTTACGAAGAAAACATGAGCCACGGTGGCTAACTGCAAGTAGGGATGTCAACGGGGCGGAGTGGGACCGGTTTTGTGTTTACCATCCCCGTTCCCATTATTATTTTACTATATCATCCTCGCATCATTCACCATTTTATTTGGTGCGGGGTAATTTCGGGGAATCCCCATCGGGGATCGGTTTCCCCATTGGTATATCAGGGTCCCCGCTTGGAATTGCCATCTTATATAAATTAAACAATTCTATGTTAGTTCAAATCTTTTAAAAGTCTAATTACATCGAAAAATAATGAAAATTAAAGTTAACTTCATTGAAAATTCCAATTTTAGACCTAAATAACTAAAAAATGCATTCAAATAAAACTTTAACATGTTAGAATTGTCAAATATAAAATATTTAATACTAAAATCATATAGTATATCATTCATTCATAAAGCTAACATAATCCCAAATAACTCAAAAGATATTAGTATATGACTATATATTATTAGATATTTTTTCTTTTTAAAAAACATCTACTTGAATCATTATTATATAAAAAAATAAAAATTAGCTTATATATAATCAGGGCGGGGTCGGTGTGGGACACTCAATCCCAAGTCCGTCCCGCCCCGCTAAATATTAAACGGGGAATCCCCGCCCCATGCCCCGCACCATTTATAACAGTGAAAGCCCGTCCCATTTGGGCCGGTGCACTACGGTGCACCACCCCATTCGGTGAAATTGACATCCCTAACTGCAAGTTCTACGCTGAAGGTTCATTAAAATATTTCATAGGACCGAATAAATTATAGATCCTTCGAAGTCCAACCTAAAAACAAAATTGCATCAGGAGAAACAAAGGTTATCCATTCTAGCTTTTCACCTTACAATTTGAAATTCTTGTTCTTCATCATAAGAACTGCATTTTTCACACAGCACAAACGTACTTGAGGCAATTTATGAATATGCCTCCCAAAGTTTGAACATTGTTTTGAGGTCAAAAATCTCTAAGAAGAGGGGAAACCAGATTCACGAGCGGAGTCAAGTAACTTCAGCATGGGCATAAATGAAATCAAAAGCTCACGTTATTACATACTAGCCAAAATTAGGAACGACAATTTTCTAAATAACATGATAATATTGTTATGCCAGGGGAAGCACAAATAACTAATCTTGTTAGACAAATACTAAATTAAATAGATTCATGACAAAATGAAACAAAAAAATCACAAGTGACATAAGGATTTATTGTGGTTCAGCTATAAAATATAGCCTACATCTACGTCGGAGACGACAAAAAAATTCTACTATAACCAAGGAGATTACAAAAAGTCTGACAAAATTTCTCTCGTACCTAATTCCTAAATACACCCAAATATCTCTCACACATAAAAGTATCTAAGACTACAAAGAAAATGTTTTGATAACAATCTTGATAGCAAAACAAAAAAAAAGAATCCACAAATAAACAGGTTATAAAGAAATTAAACCCGAAAGCTTGTTTATACCAAATTCCCAAAAAACTAAGAGAGAACAAATTGTAAATAGAGATGTCAAATTCGGCTACCTTATCAAGTGCGTGATGGCTCCTAACCCAAGTGGCAAGCCAACACTGAAGTGGTGTGGCTGCCTATTTTAAAGGGTACTCCAAACTTCCAAATAGCTACACAAGTCACACACACATGCACTATTTCGAATGGCTAGCGCACAAACAAAAAACAGCAACTACAAAAATACAAGACCTTACGTATATATATAGCCATATAAAAAATCCACGATCACCGACTTTGAAATACAAGAAACTAAACTTATGCTTTTAGGCTTCGGCCCAAAATTTAATGGCTTTGTTTTAAGCCACAATCCCACAATCTCCACCTTAGTGCAAAATTAACTCAGGTCCAAAATACTAAAACTCATTCGTCTTCTCCTCCAAAATCCTAAAGGGCTAATCACAAACTGCAACACTAAATAAGTCCAAACAATGTTTGAACTTTTAAATAGCACCTAGCTCGGTAACCATAATTGTTGTAGCCAAAATAAAAGAAACTGACTCTACAAAACTATAACAATGAGGTAAACTCCTATCTCTACTAACATTAAGTAAAATAGTATAGTCAAAAATTTTGATAGAAGTTTCAACTAGAAGCTCCACCTTTTTATAAATACCAGGATCTTTCTCTGCAAATATTAATTAAATCAAATAAGATGGCAAGTTTACCAAATTTAAGAATTCTGCTAACTAACAAACTTGGTGACAATGGTTCAACAACATAACCAAAAGCCATTCACCCCAAATTTAAATTCGTGGAATATTGTTGTCATTCACTCAAGTTTACCATCATTCATATGAGCATATACAGGATAATTAAATAATTTTAAATCAAAATTAGTAGAATTACCAAGCTATACCTTAAACAGAGTCTTCAAACTACATACAATTGATGGAGATCTAATCGAATAGCGAGAATTATCAACTTCAATCTAAAATCCAAATTTAACGTGATTCACCTAATTTAAGCCATATCCACAGATAAGGTTGTGAATAATTTCACTATGAAAAAGAGATTACAACTCACTTCTCTATAAATACAAGGAGAGAACAAAAGAACCTCTCTCTCTCTCTTGAAATAGGAGAAAATACTCTTTAAGCAATTTAGAAGAAAACAAGTGGGACACTAAGAGGAATTTCTAGACTTGAATTCTCTCTTAGAAGGAAGAGGAGATGTTAAGAATGGGATGAAGAATCGTTTGGAGGAGAGAGGTATTTACAGTTGAGTCCCCTCTCCTATTCTCCCAATTTTCCTTTTTTTTTTTTATGTATATATGTGCGGCACCGAAGGGTTCAATGGATGCCACCAATATTGAATCAATATTGCGGCTTAGTCAAGCTACATATTTTGACTACAGGAATAAGGTACAATCAGGTGAGCTAAAAAAATGTCTCGTATGTCCACAACAGATTAACTTGCCAATGCTTTAACCAAATCTCTGTCTTCTGTAGGAGTTCAAGTCCTTAGAGTAAAGATTGGTGTACCATACGCCATGCCATCTTGAGGGGGCATATTGACCAGAAAATTATCATACTGCTGTATTCCTTTTTCTAGATAGCTTTTGAATTTTTATAATTATAAAATATGAACCTTCATGTAAATAAAAGTAGGAATAGTTATCCTTTTGTTATTATGTTTTTATTGTCTATATACTTACCCTGTATATAAACTCTCCATTGGAAAACGAATAAAGTTAAGCCATTCAAACTCTTCTGTTCTCTACCTTAAAACTCTATACTTACCTCCTTTTTTGGCTGCCTTAATGGTAAGATGAACTTGTGTTAGATCTAAAAAAGAAAAATTGTAAGAAGAGAAGAAGAAAAAGTAATTTATGAGGTAATATGACTTTTTAAACTATTAAAAAAATAATTTGAAATGAAAAGTAGACTGCAATATACTATTATTTGGAATTTTATTAAATTTTGGTAGAATAAGCAGATCCTCCAATGAGAAGTGCAGATCCTCTGATAGAAGGGGAAGATCCTTCAGGGCCAATGGATCCTCAAACAGAATATCCAGATCCTCTGGTAAAATAGGCAGAACAGGTGTGTTCCTATTCTCTAGTGACATAAAACGCCATCACTCATGCCACCATCTTAGAGCAGACCTTCATGACCAGGCACCACTCATCTTGAGCATGAAAATTTGTATATTCACTTATTTTGTGATAATTTTGTTTTAAAATGTATAAGTGTTGAGCATTTATTTTATTGATTTTATTATCTATATTATATCTAATTAATTACGAAAAAAAAAACTTACAGTTCTATCCAATAATTTTCACTAAACATGGGATAGTACAGATAAATTCTAATTTCTTTCATATCCAATTCACTCCATTCAAATCCTTTAGAATTATACTATGCCAATGCTATTCTATTCTATCTGCCAAACATGACCATCCTACAATTGAATAACGGAAAAGGAAATTGAGATGGGCATGTGTTCCCCTCTTCCATCCTCCCTTTACGGTAAATTGTATGAAAAAGAATAACAAAAAGTAATTTATGAAGTAATATGTTTTTTTTTTAAATTTTTAGAAAAGATATTTAACTCAAAATTTAGAATGCCATAATTATGCAATTATTTTCCAATTTGATTTTATTTCTGTAAAATGGGTGGGATCCTCTAGTAAGACTGGCGAATTCTGAGGTAGTACATGTGGAATGAATGAGCGCTCTTAGGGGGCATTTGGTTCGCAGAATGGAAGTAGAATAGTAATAGGAATCGTAATGAAATGAAATCAGAATAGGAATAAGAATGATATTCTATTGTTTAGTTGAAAATAGGAATCAATACTGGAATAAGAATTATTTTGTTTAATTAGACATTGGAATGGAATAGAATTAGTGGTATATTGACTAAACTACCCAAGCTTCTACAATTTTATACATATATATTTTTTTGGTTAACCATATATACATTTATATCTAAAAATATATAATTTTATTAGGTAAAAAATTATAATTTATTTGCAATGTTTTGATAATATTAAATGATTAATTCATATTATTAAAATAAAAAAAATTATACTATGTTAAATCTATTTATTTAACTTTTAACTAAATAAAAAAACTGATAGCTATGTAACTATTATTAATACATGCATACATGTAAGACTATGGGGTAGTGGCATGACCTTGGATCTTTTAATATTATGAAAAACAAAAACTACGAAATCTATATATAAAATAGCTAACATTCCTACAATAGAGATAGTGTACGAGAGAAAGAGAAATATAGGGCAAAAAGGGAAAGTAACTATTTTTTAAATATTAGTAAAGAATAGATTTTTTTTTCCATAGATAGAGTCTAGTAATTCTAAATCTAATGAATTGTGGAATTACAATTACTAAGAAATTATGATTCCTAAGTTTTAAGTGCAAACCAAACATTGGAATGGACCCTTAGCTGGAATGAGTTTTCCATTCCAAGGCCCATTCCAATGAACTAAACATGCCATTATTCTTTGGTAGCAGAGAACTCCATCACATATGCCACCATTCTAGGGCGCACCTCCGCGACTAGGCACCACTCTTTGACTATGCCCAGGCATTGCTTATTTCGTGGGTGAATTTGTATATAATTTTTGTACAGTAAATTTGTTTTATGATGTATAACTATTTAATATTTACTTCATTAGCTAACTGGGGCTAGCTCAGTTGGTCCAAGGTTTGAGGGTTATGTGTGTGTGTTTGGGGGGTCAGGGGTTCAAACTTTGGTAGTGTGTGTGTGTGTCATTTTCCTTTAATTTGTAGTAAATGGTGGTCATTAGTTAAGCCCCACTTTTTAAAAAAAATATATATATATTTACTTCATTAATTTTATGAATTATATTATTATTTAGTTAAAAAAAATTATAGTTCTATCTAACAATTTTCACCAAATATGGGATAGTATTGATAAAGTCTAATTATTTCTAATCCAATCCTTTAAAATTGTACTATTTAATACTATTCTATTCTACCGACTTTTTTTAAACTCTTTTCTCAGTTTTTTCTCGAACAACTTATCTTTGTATTTTTCCCTCTTTATGAATGCATTTAGTTGATTTTACTTAAGTTTTTAAAATTAATTTAAACTCTAAACAAGTTTGAGGGTTACAAAACGAATTATATATATACATATATATTATTAAACATAAAGAATATTGTAGTTGACGAAGTGGGTTGCCTCAAGTAGTAAGAGTACTCACTACCTGAGATCTAACTTTAATTCTAACGTTTGAGTCATACTGGAGGTAGGCTTTAATAATAAGTATTTTTCTTTAGTTTGTAACACATGTTCGCAATTTACTTATTTTCTGGCCAAACTCTAATCAAGGATATGATTTTGTTTGTTTTGATAACTTTCGTCAATAATTCGTACCTTTTCTATGATAGTTTGTAAAATCTTTACATTTACCAATCTCATAGCCGTACATAATTATACTGTTCGTGGGGCTTTGGCTTGTCATCTAGGAAAATTCTTCACTTTGTTGGATAATAATCTTCTTTTTTTTTTTTCCACTTGGTAATGTTTGTTTCAATTTTGTCCCTCGCTAACGAATTTCTGTAGCTCATTTATGTTTGGATTCATGAGACCACATATTGTATGTCGAGTAATATATATATATATAGGGCACCAATTTAGTAAGTTTTTTTTTTTTTTTATTTATGCATAGGTATTAATTGGGTCAATGAAAAATTTTTTTGCACATTTTTTTATTATAAAAAGTAGGAGAGAGAAATAGCATTAATGATGCACGTCTTTTTATGTACTTGATTATAGCCGTTGGATCACCATTAGATGATAATCTAACGGCTAAAAAAAAAATACTTATACATAGGTAAAAAAAAAAAATACCTACTGGATTGGCAACCATATATATATATATTTAGAGTAAGGAATCACAGATTTTTTAAATCTCAATATTGAATGAGGTATGATTACTAATTAAATTAAGTTTGTGACAATGAATATTTCCTCTTTACAATAATAGGAGAACTCTTTAGCCCTAAAAAAAGACAGGGAGAGGAGAGGGGGAAGATATCTCTGTATTCAAATCTCTTTCTTTATTACGATTAGGCCGAGTTTATAAGAAATGAAATAATGTTTTTTTTTCAAATGTTATCTGCAAAAACAAAAAAAAAAATTCTAAAGTATGATCTTTCTGTAATTTTAATCCTGATTTTTAACTTGTGCAAAATTATACTTCTATATTTTAAATCTCTACAAATTTATACTTTTTGCATATAAATTGACCAACAAATTTCTCATAAAAAGTGGAATCTGAATTGAGGATATTTTTATTTCTTCTAACTAACACAAACAATTTATTGAAAATAACTTAAAACAGTTAACACAAACCATCCAATTTGTACACAAATAGTACAAATTTGTAAAAATTTAAAATATAGATGTATAATTTTGCACAAGCTAAAAATCAGAATTAAAATTATGAAAGGGTTATACTGTAGGATTTTTTTTTCCTTTTCTTTTTTGTAGTTATCCCTTTTTTAATTTAAAATTTTTATTCATATCTATCCATTTTGTTGATCAAAGGCCAAGTAATTACAAAAATTTTTATTCATCTCTATCCATTGTGTTGATCAAAGGCCAAGTAATTACAAGACCACAGTGAAAAAAAAAAAAAGAAAAGGAGCAGCCTGGCTTATTGGGCTAATAATTGTGCTAGTAAAGCTTTTGAGATGATGTTGGGCAGTAAACACATATTACAGAGCAATTTGTCGTTTTTCCTTTATAATTAATAATTAGCTTTTGTTTAGGAATCCTATGAAAATTAAGAAAGTCCTAGAATAGCTTAACATCTTTATTTCATTAGTTACAACACTGATTTTCTAAAGTAAAATAATATAATCCGTACTTCCTAAATAGGGCTGACAAAATAAGGAAAATATTGGAACCATGCAATTACAACAAAAAGAACGAAGACCAATAAGTTCTACTTTGTGTGTTCAGTATTTACATTTCCTAACCAAAGTTAAATTGAAAAATCCACAAGACATTTTTTTAAAAATAAAATAAAAAATAAATTTGTCTAAAATAGTGTAGGAAATCACCCATTGAGTGATATTATGGTCATCTAATGCCAAAGTAACTTGATGGTTATCTGGTGATTATGTCACACAACTAGTATGACTAAATAATAATAATCCAAAAAATGTTAAAGTTCTCGAAATAAATTTTAAAAATATTCTTGAATAAATAAATTATAAAAATATTCATAGGCATCATTCCTTTCTTTTATTTTCTTCTTTTCTAACCGGCGAGAGAGTCTCTCTTCATCTTCTTCTAATTTACCAGAGAGAAAGGTCTTTTAATCTCTCTCTCCGATGGAGAGTTTCATTTTCTCTTTTTTTTTTTTTTTTTAAAAATATATCTTTAAATAATCTTTCCATCTAAGAAGGTATAACTCTACTAAGATCTAGATTTGTGGTGGTTTTAGTCCACTCAGACGTTGATATGCGATATTTTCAAGTTTATTTAATTTTTTTTTTGTTATTTTAGTCCACATAGGTTTAGATTTGTGGTGGTTTTTTTGTAGATCTTATATTTTCAATCCTCTTAGTATAGTTATCATTTAGATTTATATCATTTCTGAATCAGGACGGGATGGTTTGTGTGGTGATATTTCACCTTCAATGGCATTTGGATTTGACCTCCAAGAGAATTTGATCTCCAATAGCATTTGGATTTGAAGTGAGAGACACCAATAATAGATGTTAGATGGTTATAACGATTAAATAAAAATGGAGAACTCTATCGAAGCACATAACAATAGTGATCCATATGAGTCCTCTTATTTTAAATCAATTTCGTGAGGATCATAGTGCGCAAAATTATTTTGATGATTTTAATCAGTTTATTAGGATATCTGCTTTGTATCTAAAAAGCCTTTTTATGGATATTGTACTATCTTTCTATTATTAATTAAGGAAAATTCTGGTGTAGAAGGAGTAAAATCCCTCCTACTTATATGGGCTTTTTTTGGGCAATGGTTGAAACACAAAAATTTTATACACAAAAATCACACACAGTGATGTCATATATATTTTTTGCTAATCATATATATTGTACGGTCCCATTTTGAAAGACATGAGTGAATGAAAAATATACCACATTATTGTGTATGGTTTTTGTGTATAAATTATGTGTCTTCTAGTATCACTCTAAGATTAAAATTGACGTTGATCAGAAAAAGCAATGTATGGAAACTTTGCTACACTATGATACACACAAAAAAAATCCAAAAAGTAAAAAAATAAACGTTCTTTCCTGCTCCTGATCCCCTTTGGTACTGGTTTTTTCTTCTATCCATCTCTGATGAAATCCAGTTCTTCAACATCTGGCTTTCTTCTTTTATTTTTTGGAAAAACAGAGCTCCAACAATGATGATAAGACATAAAATAATAGAAAAAATTTGGGAAAGGAAATAAAAATATGGAAGTCTTTTAGTAAAATTGTATTTGCAACGAAACCATGAGTCATTTAGTGAAACTGTATCTTTTTTTTTTTTTTTTCTTTTTCTAAATTTTATGAAGAGTATAAAGACGAATTCAAAGTTGTTGATGAAGCACTTTCGCTTTCTTTTAGAAAACAAATGCCAATCTTGAACCTTTTTTTCACCTTACATAATTTATGGCTACTCCCATGGCCTTCCATAGAAGAAAGTTTCAAGTTTGATAAAGGTTGGAGGCGCTTTAAGAGCAAAGGAGACATGAAGAGCGAGTTTTGTTTTGTTTTTTTTTTCTTTTTAGGGAGATGGTTTAAGTTTTATTTTCCAGCATTGTTATGCATAAAATAGTTCTATACACTCATTTTTACGATCACCGTTCACTTTAATCGAATAATCTATAAAATGCCCTTATAGGTTGGAGGTATATTGTCCCTAGAAAGTCTAGAATCCTCCTTTAATAATAGTATTGTTCCTTTACCCAAAAAAGGGGGAAAAAAAAAAAAGTATTCTTAGGCTAAAACAAACAGGCTTCCAATTTATTCTGTGCAACAATGAAAATCTCCTTCATTTCTTCATTCTTTATTCATATGCACAGACGTTAAGGTTAAAAAGCAGATAGAATCATGGTCAATCATGACATAAATAAAAATAGATTCTCGAGAATTTTGATCAGATATAAAGAGTTGTTGCCGACAATGCATTATAATGAAAACTAGACGCCCCATGTGCAAAAACTCATCACTTAATTAATTCATATAAACTCTTATATATATATATATATATATATATATATATATATATATATATGTATATTAAGTCAACAGCTTATAATAATAGAGTTTATTTCAATTATTGGTAATCCTATTCACTAATCAGGATAACAACTAATGTGGGGAAATAGATTTGAAAAGTTTTACATTTTGCTACCCTATACCTTACATAATTAAGTGGAATCAAAAGGAATAGGTATATGACAAATTTTCCCCAAAAACTATACTAATTGGCACATTGTTGTTTCACCTCACCATATTCAAAAACTGCTATCGGTCCAGAACTAATCCAAACTCAGTACTCAGCTTATGGAGCAATACATGTGGTATTAGGCATTCGTAATATCCTTTAAAATTTTAGCTCTATTGCTCTTATTATTAGGAGATAGCTCTCGTTTTCAAGAGACATCACATGTTACGTACATAGACTAAGCCTAATCTGCCAATTAAACAAAGTGTGCATTTCTTTTTTTCCCCGAGAATTTTACGGATGTTTATAAAAAAGAAAAAACAACTACGAATGTTTTTGTATCATCGAAACTCGATATCGAATGAGAGATTAGTTTTAAATATTTTTCAATTGTGACGCAAACTACCATTTTTTTAGAATTGAAAAAAAAAGGAAAAAAAAAAGAGCTTATTGACTTGTGTGCTAAAAAGTGGCCAGCCTTGGTGGAGCTAGCAATCACTTGTGGATCTCTCTCACCAGCAATGAGTTCCAAATAATAATAGTGATGCTAACAATAAAAATAAAAGAACAAAATAAAGAGTTTAGTTTGGGCATATCAAGGTGTAGGGGGCCACAGCACGATTGTATGGTTCCATGTCCACCAAAGATGGATAAAATACCTTTTTATTCCAAAGTAGCAAACGACCTCTCTTGGCCAAACCAAAACAGGTTACAAAGTGAATCTGTTACAAACTCAGCATCCAATATTCTCAGACACCAAATAGGAAGAACCATAATGCTACCCACGACCCCTCACCATGATTGCATACAGACACATAGCCATACACGTCCTTTTCTACCTTTCTTACTTTTACATTAAAACCCTTCTTCTAAATATATATCTCTCTCTGCTCTTTAACCAAGCTCCTCAAATCTCTCAACTCCTACTACTAATAACATTAGCAATCTTTCTTTGTCCTTCTTCTTCTTCTGATCTCTCTCATTCATCGAAATGTCTGGCTCCGAAACATCTTCGGCTAATACGCCGTCGTTGTCGTCTCATTTCTCTTCGGGGAATTCGTCTCCTTTGAGAGTCCAGTTTGTGGCCAAATCCACCTCGGATGGAATCCTTAACAAGTTCTTCGATGCGACGGAATTCGACTTCGATTACGAGCAGAGCGGGTTGTGGTCACCCCCGGTGAAGCGCAGCGTGTTCTTGAGCTCACCGGGTAGAATATTCACTGACCAAGAAATGCTTGACAAGCTCAGAACTCTCATGGAAGCTCGTAGTGGCAGAAGACATAAGGTTTTCCTCAGAGTAAGTTGTTGCTTTGCTCTAAACTCCTCTTACCCTCTATTTCTTTTGTTCTCTGTATTGAGAGCTCTTCTTTATCTTTTTTCTTTAATGCAGGCGTTCTGGTGTTATTGAAGGAGATGAAGAAGCCATATCTCATCATCTTTATCGATCCAAAGTTTGAAAGATAGAAAAAGAGAGAGAGAAAGAGAACCCAGAATTGAGTTCATTTCTCTGGTATGCAAATGTCATTGTTTCAAAAGATAGAAGAAAAAAGAAGTTTAAAGAAATATAGAAACTCTTTTTGATACTTTTTTTCTTTTTTCTCCGTCTCTTTTACTATTCTCTTTCATTCAGCATGACAACTGTTTATACACTTTATATTTTTCCTTATAGGCTAGGACCCTTTTGCATATGGATTTGTAATTGAATGAATATTTTATAGATATTCAAGATTTTGAAGTGGACCATATATGCATAAAACCAAGAACAATGGCTTAGTTAAACTTCCCCAAAATCAGGCATTTTCTGCCCCTTGTTACCTTCAAAATTCAAAACTCATTTCAGTAGAGCAACTACTGGGGTCCTCCTCCAATGAGAAAACGGTGCATATTAATCTGATAAATGAAGTACATAGCAGCCAGGCTGAGACCAAGGATTTTGTTTTTCATTGGCCAGAGACCAGAATGCCCATAAGGACTTTTATTAAAGACTGCTTCCTGCAGCTTCTGCTCCATTTGTAGGATCCAGTTGTAAACAGATGCCTGATTTTAGTACACCTACGTGATCAAGGACCTAAAAAAACAGAGCACATAAAACGAGAAAATACAGAGCTCTCGTCTCAGCCTCTTATGAAACTTCATATACTGTTTTCCCCATCCACACATTTGCATAAAAGAAAATTCAAATATGTCGTCAGATATTACTGTATGCTGATGCTCAACCAATCAAGCAAAAAAGTTCATTTAGAGAAGGTGAGGGAGCTTTCAAAAACATTACTGCCCTCGTTAATGTGAAATGGAATATTATAAATATGAGAAGCTCCAACAAACCGGGCCCACCCCATGAAAGAAGTAGAAGAGAGAGCCCCAAAAAAAAAAAAAAAAAAAGGTAGAAAATATTAGAGTTCCTATGGAATGGGAACCACTCATGGTGTACTAGATTTTCCCAAGAGGGTATTTAATAGTCTAATGGTTAACTTCCTTTGAGGTTTGAGCATGCAAGGATATGAATATCCATGTTGGATTGGTGGTTATGGGGAAGGTTTTCCACGTTTAAGAAAAAGATTGGTAATGCTAATTAAAAGTGCTTCAAGTACTGGTCAACTTGAAGATTACAGCTAATTATTATTAGTATTAATATGTGGACAACTAATTGGAAGAAAGGCAGAGATAACATAACAAAGTAAGGCAATGAAAACCGACACAAGACAGGCACAATGCAATCCTAAGTTTCACATTTTACACGACCAGAAAACTCGAGAGAAACTGCTATCAACCTTTTCCTTATAAAGTTTAGTTAGTTTGTAGGGGAAGTAGTTTTGATTTCCGCTACAAGAAAGAATAAATTTCCCTTTCTACATTAGAAAGGTGCATCTTAGTGTTCCCAACATAACTAACATAATATTAGAAACTTGTTAGACAAAAAGGAATTCATCTTCTATCATAATGAAGTATAAGATAAGGCCTTTGACAAATATAATGGTTGAGAAGCTTATACACATTTTATTGAAATAATTGTGCAGATAACGAATATACATAAAGCAAACCCCTCCCTTCTTGGACTCTGACTAACCTACTTGAGTAAAAACGTGTTGTAGACAAGGGTTCTAACTCAAACCTATAATTTTCTAGTTCCTCGTACTCATTTGTTTGAATTCGAAGCCTCTGCTCTTTCTCTATTAGGGGTATGCCTGCAATTAGAGCCAAAAAAGAACGTTTAGTTCAAGCATAGGTAGTGTAGTGAGAAAACAATATAGGTTGAAAGCATGATAGCTTATGTGCATGCTTCAATTCAACAATTTGTTTAGGATGAATCTTCGACATATTGAGCATAAAGTAGTCCAAATAATTTGGACAATGTTTTACTTTAAAGGTAAATCCATTAAAAAAATTCCTTTACAAAACTCCAACTCTAGGGAAGGGGAAAAAAATACAAGTAGCTCCATCATGCTTAATGTGTTGAAAAGTAGACCTGCTATTAGTTGAGCATCAGACTGGCAAGGGACTTTGTTCTAGGATTTCTTTCCCTGTGATTCCATCCTTCAAATTCTTAAAATAAATGTCGTAGTCCTTCTCCGGTGGAGGATTGTCAGGGTCCACCGTGAATGGCTCACTAAATGGTATTACACTCTTTACCTGTAAAGGAGACAGAAGTTCAGGAGAAATGTCAAAAGTCAGCACCAACTCACAAGTAAATTAGAAAATTTGGAAATTCCTAAGTGGAACTATATGGGAATCTTAATTAGCTGAAATCTATGTAATAAAGTGGAACAAGGTTAAAAGTCAGTAACAATTTAACGTAACCAAACATTTATAGCCAGTGACCTTTTTCTTTTCATAACAGACTGCTATGATTTCTTTAAAAAAAAACAAAACTTTACAAACTAGCATTGACTTAGTGGCACTTCATAATTTTGTGAGTCATGACAAAATTAAAAGAAAGCTCTCTAAATCTATGTAATGAAGTAGAACAAGGTTAAAAGTTAATAACAATTTAACCTCACCAAACAATTATAGCCAGTGACCTTTTTCTTTTTATAACAGACTGCCATGATTTCTAATTCAAACAAGACTTTACAAACTAGCATTGGCTTAGTGGCACTTCATAATTTTGTGTCATAACAGAAATAAAAGAAAGAGCCCTCTCTCCCTCTCTCTCTCTCTCTCTCTCTCTCTCTCTCTCTCTAAACCACTAAAAGATATTTCTTTGTGATATTTGCTTCACAACAGAGGTTAAGAGATTGTCTGTAGAATACAAAGTCGGGAAAGCATTGAGTGATAAAGTACATGTCGAAAGAACGAGTAGAAGTATAACCTCGAATGTCTTGTCAAGAGCATATGGACTATCCAAAGCAGCAATACAAAGACGAGCAATCTCATCCCTTGATATCTTACCCTGTATTAAACAATAAGTGTCTCAAATAAGATTACCAGCACAAAAAAGGTGTCACCGAACACCAGAATCTGTAACCAAGTGCTCAGCTCTGACTATATGAAACAATTGAATAAGATGAGGTTCAGCAGCATTTGGTCAGGGATGCAGCAAAAAGTGAACATTTAACTATGATAGTTATTAATAATACCGTTATATTGTCTCCTTGATCAAAAATGAGATCTGCTCCAGCGGGCTCCTCAGTTAATGCACATGGCCTCACAATTGCATATGGTATACCACTTTCTCTAATCAAATCCTCGCCCTATTGCAAACTAAACAATTAGAAAGAGAATTGAGAAAAAACAAAATAATCTAACATGCGAAATTACACTTATAGTCAGCAAAAAAGAAATTCGTAGATCTCTTTAATTTTAAAATTTTTCTATGTTCTTCCTTTTTCTCATCTTTAAGACCGTCCTTATTGAACTTGTGTGTCTGTAACAATGACCAGCAACACAAGGCAACAAAGTAAATTTGATAAATTCCAGGTATGAAATATCCCACATGAATGAAAATCAACATTTAAGATAATATAGAATGAGCTGGACTGTTTAAATGACAACTAGGTTGTGAAAGGATGATATTTGTTAGTTTTCATGAATGTGCAGTTCAAAACATAAAGCATCAAAAGCTAACATTAAATTTGGACTAAACCTTCAACTTAAATGTCAGAATAAAATCCAATTCCTTGTTCAACCGAACAGCAGGTGGTTGTTTACTTAGATCAAGTCCTGGTCTGTCAGGTCGAGTTACTCCAGCAGAGCTCACATGTACAAACCTACAGGAAACACGACCAACAAAAGGAAGAATTTTAGGCAGAAAAGTCGCAACAAATACATTTTACTCAAAACATTTCAGAAAAGTCAAGAACATGAAACATCATATTGTACCTGGGAGTTACAGGATCTTTTATATATGCCCGAATGCTTGATATTGGAAGCTGAAATGCACCTTCCACAAATGTAGGATTCAGTTGTCCATCATATTCAAACTTGCTGAATATAAGCTGCAATGATTTTGATGTCATAAAAAACCATGTAGTGATCTTGAAGCAGGGAGAAAGGTATAGCTAGTAACGTAGAGAGACATGCCTGAAATGATACAACATTAGTTGGGTCAAATGGAGGAGCATCTGATACAGTTCTTGCTCGAAAAACAGGCCTCAAAGAAGAAAATGGCAAGCGCACCTATAAAAGAAAAGATAATAACAGATAAAGAATTGATGTTATGCAGTCATAGCTCTCTGATCAACAGGTCGTGATGTTACTTACTGATTGCCACTGGCCCTCTGCAGTATCAAAGGCTATTGTATAACCGAGAGCGTCCCAATCACTGCTAGTCCGAATAATAAATTTATAACGATGACCATCACCTTTAACGCGCAGCTCCAAACCATCATAGGCTGAGAGATCCTCAGGTACTGAAAAGTTCTGAAAACAAATAGACATGAATGAAGAACAAAATAAAACATTTGAGCTCTTCACTAGAAGGGATCAAAGATTACATCGCTTCCCTCTGCAGAAGCAGAAAATCAAACCACAGAATCATGAAAACTATATTCATCAATGACCTGTGCAGGGATAAAAGCTTACAATCAAATAATTAACAAAATTAATGCATCATTATTTCTCACAAAAGGAAGCTTTTTCAACCTTATTCAAATCTACACTAAGAAACAAAAATCAAACATTACACTACTACTTGATAGAGGAGGGGAGGGGGGGAGGGAAGGGAACGTTAGCAAGAAATTATGCTTGCATTTCCACAAATGCTTAAATTGCAAGGAAAGCTGAGAATGTGCCTTATGCAATGGCATCAAACAGTTAGGCAACGAGCATGAAGAAATTAAAATAAACCATAACGAAAAGGTCCAACATAGAGTAACTACCTGAAATGGCAGTACTAAATCTTGATTTGGGAGAAATCAAAGTAGCATTTCTTTTTCTCTCTCCTTTTTTATTAGACCAAAAATGATACAGGAGTTGCTGAAACTTCAAGAAGTGTATTTACTTCAAATGCTTAAAATACCAACTATAGGGAAAAGTCTAATATGTACAGGGGTAAAAAGAACTTGAAAACTTTGCTGTTACCTTTGTTCTGATACTTGAAAAGCCACCATTGTTTGCAGTTGAGACAACACCTGAACAAGATATGTCAGATGGATAAATGTTTTTGAGTTTATATTTTCAGTTTATTTTTTAAAATGAACAAAACTATTTAAACAGAGAGGCCACAATACCCTCCCCACATCCCCCAAGCCCCCCCACCCCCACAAAAAAGAAAAAATATGAAAAGACAGTGATACAAAGATACAAAGATTTCTTGAGTTTGAGTAGTTGACAAGAAGAAACCTCTAAAAAGCCCAGTTCGCACACCATTTTCACCACCATTTGGGTCAATCTGAAATGTACTTTCACTAACTCCACCCATTACAACATCATCCAAAGCTCCCCAAGCAAGTTCCTTATAATTATTATCTGCAAAAGTATAAAGGAAGAAATATTTTAAATTGGAAGATAATACAAGACCAAATTAAATGCAGATTATACCATGCAAATTTCAGGATTCTCGGGGAAATTTCAACAAAAATGAAAAAATAGTAATAATAATAATAAAAATTGTTGGGTGTCCTTTAAACGGTTTTGGACCAAAGAATGAAATATACCAACAGCAGCTAATTCAGAACAAAATTTATTAATTTTCCCTCTGGTTTGGCAGAGTATCCAAATCTCGATTGAGTAGTTATTAATCAACACCAATTCACTGCTTAACAAGTAATCCACCCATACAGCTATGCTTGGTGATGATACAATACAAAGTATATTAGGGAATCATGTATTTCAAAGTTTATGTTAGAAATCAAATTTAATATGTGTGTCAAGAACATCTTTAATCCACAGACACTTCTTTTCATTTTGCTTTCCCAAGTATCCTAGATATTAAACTCGGATTATCCAAAAAAAGCTAAAGAAAAACAAGGAAATTCTCTATTTATTTTCAAGTCCTATTTGTTCATAAAACTATATCAAGCGTTATGCAGCAGCATGGAAAGTGACCATAATAACCATGAATGGAAGAATGTACCTTCAAATCCAAAAATCAGTTTACCATTTCGAAGTCCAACACTCCCCTTCACAGCATTGATCAGATTTTTCATCCCAATGTACTCCACCTTTTCAGGTGAATCCCCCTTGATCTGCAATCAGCAGTCAAATGATGCCTTATAGTCATTAAGAATAAGCCTTTGTATGGCACACAAATTTGTTTCCAAAAACTATTAAACCATAAAATATACTTCCTATTAGGAATAAGTTGGACCCCAAATATACAGAGTAGGATATGAGTTCAGCACCTCTGGTTCGAAGAACTTGATTCCCTGTTAATACACAATGTTTAGATGTCATGCAACAAAAATAGCAAGAAAACAACATGTGAATGTACAGAAGGAAAGCATACAGTGCCAACGATAAAATCCTAAAAAAAATCAGTGACATGACAACTTTTTTGAAAATAAAAAATAAAAAATCAGAGTCCAACTCTACAAGCATCTCAACTCAAATTTTCTTCAATTTGACAACGTTTGCGAACATACTTGACTGTATTTTGCCCTTTCAGAAGTGTCTCCTTCTTTTGGTCCAACAATGACAGAAACAGCATTGATAACCCTCCTCACTCCTTTAAAGTACTCAGGAACCAGAGTACTCTCTTTAGTAATGTCTCCAACAACCTGTTATTTTTTTTTAAATGGAGGAACACGATAATCAACCTCGACAATATGAAAAGGAAAACAAAATTAAACGAGCCATAGAATAATTTTCATTAAGATTGTTAAGTCTTCAAAGTTGGCTAGCTCACCAAGTCAATGTCCGGGCCTAACATTTTCCTCGCCTTCTCTTCATTCCTCACCTGTTCATATAGAAAACAAGAGGTCAACAATCAAGGATAACTAAGCAGCTAATCAAATGAAAGATTAACACAAAGGTAACTGATTTCTTAACCTCTTAATTATTGGTTTCTAAGTGGTGGAAAACAGCTATTTTAAATTTCGCAAAGGAAGAGAGTTTTACCAATACTCGAACAGGCAATCCTTTCTTCCGCAAGATGTCAACTACTCTTCTACCTACACCACCAGTTGCTCCAGCTACCAATACAATGCCAGAGGTTTCCATTTTTACTGGTGTACTGGGTGACGGACTGGATAGTTTCCCGATTAGAAATTCAATGAACTAAACAAATAATAAAGCATTGTTAGTAGTCAAGGCGTGAAACATTTCCGAGTTACCTAAGAGCCAATTTGGCATAGAAACTATGTCCAACCTTAGCCGGAGATGGAGGCCCGTTAAAAAAGTACAATGTTTTGAAGAATCTGCCAAAATCCCAACTTTGCTTTCGAGCTTCTGCTGATATTAGCCCTCTATACAATCTTGAAGAGAGAGAAACTGAATTTGGTTGGTAAAGAAAGGACTGTGGTCTCTGATTAAGTTGAAGAAATGGATTGGGAAGTGGAGAGGCCAGGAACTGAGGATGTAAAGATTTGCTAGAAGGTTTTGCACCAGCTGGTGATGCGGAGCCCTGCAATTTCAATATTTTATAAAAAGCATAACTATTAAAATTTAAACAACCAAGAATTCAAAGATGGTGAAAGAATGCCCAGTAAAATTGGTTCATTGCAGAACTATAGCTAAATAAATAACACCCATGACATAAAACAGTAGTGAAAATACATTAGGCACCCAAAAAAAAAAAAAATCTTGATTCACAGAGGCTTCGCAGGGTCATGATATTCAAGTTATGTAACAAAGCAGTAAGAACCATGAAACCCAGTTCCCATATTAAATATGCTGACCAACAATAGCTGAGTTGGGTAATTTTAGCATCAGAAAGGCTAATATATTCTCCAAATACATACTATTCTCTTTACCATAAAAATTTAGTTGAGAAACATTTACAAGCACAAAAGAGAGGCATTAATAATCGTTAAGAGTAAAGATACCTGAAGATTGAGGACGGAAGAAGACAAAGAGGAGGGGAGGTTAACAGAAGCGCATTCCATTTTAACAGACAAAGTGCTCAAACGAAATGGGCATTATTTACTTTTGCTTTTATTATATATATTTGATCTGATGATATTTGAGTAGGAGTAAATGTAGACCACACAAATAATATTAATACANATCATAACAAACAAAATATGAAAAGTCTGCCCTTCTAGAATCATCTTAGCAATTAGCATAGCAGCATACTCAAACAACTTATTATTCACAAAAATTAAAAAAAAATAAAAGAAAAAAGGGGGGGAAAAAAAACGTGTATAACAACTTTGGATAACCTAGGACGACAGTATAACCTAGAGAAAAAACTGCTCAAGCTGACTAACTACACTTTCAAGCTGACTAACTACACCTTTAATATACGAGTATGATACGAAGACGGTATTAATATAATCTACACCGTACCTGTCCCGATATATATATATATATATTCATATAAAAAATTATTATACATATAAATACATATTTAATTTTATACTACTTATATTCTTATTTCTTTGGTAAAATAACGGATTTGAAGAGTTATATATACTTATATATATTTAAATTTTAGAGTTTAAAAATTATTAGTATATTGTTGTGTTTAATATTTCGTTAATTATAAAAAAGACTTAGTATTTTTATCTTTATTTTATTTTTCATAGTTTATCATTATCAATGGGTAATGAGTAACCACAGTTTTTCTATTATTCATTGGTTAATCCCTGTACTGTCCCCACATTTAAAACAATGGTTAATGTGGCGGGTCTAGTATTGTAATTGGCCTTCGGATATGGAGATGATAATTGAAAAACTGTTCCCGATCTGCCCTCGTCATTCCTAGGATAACCTTGTAAGAAAAATGTGAATCTCATGTGCACACATTTAATTCATCGGATTCTGAAATTATTCGATTTATTTACTACTATTAGGCCACACTTACTAATCCGTAATAAGAATGAGTTGAAATAGAATAAAGGAGAAATGGGATTGATTGGAATAAGAAACAACGATGGGAAAGTTATGATTCCCTTTCATGTGTAACTATATAAATACATAAAAGGAAATCAAGTTCTCTTTCTCTTTCTCTTTCCTCTCCATTACTAATTAGTAAACATGTCCTTATTGTAATTAATATAGAAAGCAAAACTAAGCAATTAGTGAGAACTCTGCAATGGTTTTTTTTTTTTTTTTTTTTTTTTGCTCCAATGGTTCTTGAACTTTTTCAAAATGTGGCAATTTGGTTTATGTAAATAAATAGCTCAATTAGTTCTTGAATTTCCATTTAAGTGACAATTTAGTCTAAATCGCTAATACTGTCAATATTTGAGACTAAATTCTCGTGTATACATCACGTGGTTGAAAAACATAAAATTGAAACAAACTGAAAAAAAATATAAATGAATTTTAATTTTTTAGCTATCTTATCAGTTTTACCTTCTTCTTTTTTTTTTTTTTTTGGTCCTTTTTCACTTTCTTCTTCTGTTCACCTAATATTCTGTTGGAAACTAAATTTGGGCTTTTTTATTTTAAATTTTTTACTAAATTCTCTTGATTTTATGGATTCTGGGTTGAAAAGTAGTGTAAGTCTGTCCAAATTTTAATTTTTTAGGTAATTTAAACTAAATGATAACTTAAACATAAATTCAATGACTAATTGGACCATTTATTTTATTCAAGACCAAAATGTTACATTATAAAAAATTCAGGGACCACAAGTGCCAAAAACACCATTATTTTTTCCCGAATGATTCTACCGATGCAAAGCAGTTTAACAATTTTTTACATAATAGGTGAGGCCATTTTTTACATACTAGGAGAGGCCAGTGCATATTCTCATTATGTAAGTTATGTGGTGTCATATGCTGTATTATATAAAATTTAAAGAAAAAATAGAACGATCAAAATTCGCATTGTTAGGAAAAAATTTTGCATTATCTTCCAAACATAAATTGTTAATCAAATTGAAAAAAGTCTCCCAATTCATTAACTTTGGCTGGATACTTGAACAAGAAAAGTTGAACTATTTCTAAGGAAAATTTAAACAAGAATAAACAAATTTAACACTTTCGATGTTACAAATGCATTGTAAGGTTTTAGTCCATATATATGGATACTTAGTTAATAAACTAATGGTACAAAATGTATTGTAAGGCTTTAGTCCATATATATATATATATATGAATTTAATACAGTTACCATCTAATTAAAGAAGTAAATATTGAATATGCTACTGAATTAAGCAAAATGTGACAGCGATCAATAGAAATATCAAAATACGTCTTAAAAAGATAAAGTAATAAGCAGCAATAATAAAATAGATTTCGAACAGGTAAATAGATAAAAACAATATAAGTTGTCAAAAAAATACGCAAGATTTGGATAGAACACGGAAGAAGCCTAACAGCACTATGATACCAGGTTTGATCATTTTGGAGTTTGGACTATAGAAGAGTAGAATTTAACATATATATATATATATATATATATATATATATATATAGGGCACTAATCCAGTAGGTATTTTTTTTTAACCTATACATAGGTATCAGTTTGACCAATGAAAACTTTTTTTGCACATTTTTTTATATTAAAACTTAGAGAGAGAAATAGCATTAATAATACACGTCTTTTCATGCACATCATTATAGCTGTTGGATCACTATTAGATGATGATCTAACGGCTAAAAAATATCTATACATAGGTAAAAAAAAAAAAATACCTACTGGATTGGCAACCATATATATATATATATATATATATATATACACACACAAACTAACATGCTTTTAGTTTCGTACTTTTCTCAATAGCAACAAATGCGCTTAAATTTATCTGAAAATAGCAATAGGTTGTGGCTTGAAGATTACAATGCGACAGAAGCATAGTAAACAAAGACAATATACGTAAATTATAGATATGTATATGTATAATAATGTTATCAAGGAGAGTGGATGCTCAAATAATTAATTTACTAAGCCATCAAAACCAGAATTACAACTACTGGAATGTAATTTTGCGATGTGAAAAAGAAAAATAATATATTCTTTATCAACAAAATTGACCACTAATATTTTTCATCCATTGTAGTGGCTCTTGACACTTTCACCTTTTTGTGGCCCAAGTCCTTTTGCTTCAGTTATGTGAACATTACTTGATGTCATATCTTATAACATTTTTTGTCACTTAGAAAAGGTTGAGAAGATGTAGCTGTAACAGAGATTATTTGTGATTCAGAAAGTGAAAAAAAAATAGCATAAGTAGAAACCAATTAACATTTAAAAAGAAAAAATCAATCAAAACAATGATTGTTTCGATGTTAATAGGAAAATTATTTTTGACCTCGGTAATGAAATAGTAAACATGGCTTCAAGGTACTTCATCCTCATCTTCGTCAATTGGTTTTCTCAAGTCTATATCCAATATGATATCTCTGCAATCAATTCATTTCCAAGTTTTTTTCGTTCAGAGACAAGCTACATTTTTCCTAAAATTAAAGCCAAAATCAATAACTTAACATTTAGTTAAAAGAAATTATGCTCACTAGCTCGTAGAAAACACCTAAATTAAAACTCCAATGACAAGAAAATATAATGCATACTCCAAATTCACAAACAGAGCAACAACAACAAAAAAAAAGCAGATATTTTAACAACATACATAAATTCGACTATAAAGTGTGAATCTTTTGCCTAATCTTTTGTCCATATTATTCATATCAAATCCAAAATATTGAGATTAATTGGAGAATAACGCCAAGTGACCGAATTGTTACTAAACCTAACCTAATCTGAAATGGAAGATTTTTGCTTGAACTCATCAAACAATGAAGCAAAACTCCAGTATACAGACATATGACAAACTACTTCAATAAACAGTAAATTTCATATTATCTTAAATTACAAAAAAATAAAAATAAACAACTTAAAGTCCCTAAAAATCAAATCGAGAGTCATATTTTATTTAAATAAAAATTACTTATGGAGGCCAAATTACTGAAGACAATTTTCACTTTAGCCATGTTATCTTTGATGGTTTGAAAATAAAAACCCATGGTGAAGTGCTAGTGCAACGATCCAATGAAAAAACCTCTATTGATTTTCTTTGGTTATTGAAAATAGGTGGTTTGTGAAGATAGGAGCTAAAGCAACAAGCCTAATTTTCTGTAAGGGAGTATAATTTTCTGCAATCCACGTCTATGATCAAGGATTACAAACCTCTCCGTAGACAAAATATGAAAGATCAGTGATAGAATATATAACTCCAAGTCCATCTGACATGACTCTTGAGTATAAACTGAGTTTAATAGATTGTTGCAAAGCATCTGGAGAACAAAACCACCCAATTTTAAAATCATCAAATGACTTCATCATTCACTCGTAAAAGTGACAAATATAGACAATGAGAAGTTAATTGTTAACTCCCAATAAAGAAAACCCTATTCATTTCTACATAAAAGTTAAAAATACGATCCCAACCAGGGAACCAACCTCCAACAAAATATCCAAAACAAACAGAAAAAGCAAAATTAGATTATATATAGCGAAAATGACTACAATCTTCAAAGAATGGAAATATCTTTATAAATTATAGCACTTAAACAATAAAAGCTCCATAATACTGTTCAATTTTAGGTCATGGCCAATCTTCTAGGAAGCACAAAAATGCAATAATCAATATTGGCTCAGGGACTAATTGCCAAAGTGGCAATCAGAATTACTGCATCCATGCACTTAAAATTTTCACAATATTGCCCCAAATATTATAAAACCCAGAAAACAAAATTGTAAAAAAAAATAGATGCAGAATAGAAATTGAAGACTTTTGACGTGTCTGTCTTTGGGTGGCCACTCGACCTAGTAAACAACTTTGACTATAGCAACATCTAAATTATACTCTCATGAAAGAGAAGATAAACAATTCAAAGAATAAAAAACAATCATAAAGGAAAAAAGATCGGCACTAATAAAAATCAGATCCACAAAAGATTTCTATCCAAAAAAAAAAAAAAAGAGAGACAAATCTAATAAGATTCTAACTCAGCTATTAGTTTAATCGGAAAATAGGTACCGACATAATCGCCATTGACACAGGCAAGACCCTTAAATGCACCATAGGCTTTTCTTTAAGCTGGCATGAAACCACTACTTTTTAGTTTGAACCTCTCAAATCTCTACCTCTAGAAATTAGCAGACCGTGGGATTCAGACCTTGATTTTCTCTGGACCTGCAATGGCTGAGGGACAGAGAGAGAAGAAGAGGAATCTTTTATGAAATGAGTAAAGGCAATAGAGGTGAGACTGAGAGGAACTACAGTGCACATATCGTGAGAGTAAAGGTCAGAGTTTTTGTGTTCTCTATTGGACATTGCAACATACCGTTTTTAGATCGCTAAAGACAAAATAACTTGACGAAACTTTGAAGTGTTTAAGGATCAAACTAGCTTTTTTATATATAATAGTATAGATAGATATGGGTTAATATCATCTGGGGTCCCCAACTTTTGCCCAATGTATCACTTAGATCCCCATTCTTTTTTTTGTAGCTTTTAACTCCTCAATCTTTACACTTTGTACTACTTTAGTCCTTTTACCTATTTTTCATTAGATTTGGCTATTAAATCACACGTGAATTGTACGTGAAAATTTTTGCAAGGGCAAAGGCGTCAAACTGAAGTGAAATACAATATAAGAAGGTAGCTTCCATTTTAGAACTACTATATAGAAGACCATATCTGATTGTATGGCCTTGAACCACACTGAATGATCAGTGAAGGAAACAAAAAAAGCACTGTAAGTAGATGAACTGGGAAAAGAAACTTAAACTGAGCCCCAATATATCCAAGGCACCTCCTCGTCTTTATGCTAGCCTTTGTTGCAGAGAACTCTCTTCTTCTTTTTTTTTTTTTTTAATAATTGTTTGTTCGTTTTCGATATTTTTATTATCAGAATTTAACATTTTTTTTTATACATTTGATTATTATTAGATTCATTGTTAAGGGTTAGGAAGTGTGGATCAATTTTCACTCGAAATCAATTGTCGTTTCATTTTTCTACCTATGTCAAAAAAAAAAAAAAAAAACCCACCAATTTGTTTGAGCCAAATCTCTTTGTATAATCTCATTTTGAAATTTACAATTCTAATATCATTTCACTAATTATTTTTATTCATTGCCCATTTTGTTTTTGAGTTCTGGTTCCACCTAATTTTTAGAGAAAAGGAAATATTAGTTTTTTTTTTCTTTTTTCCTTTAATTTAGAAATATAAAACAGAACTGCAAATAGTTTTGTTGTTGTTTTTTGGGGTTTATTTGTTTTGAATTTTAATGTGGATAAGAAGAATTTGGCTCCGCTTAAATCTGGATTGCCATGGCCATTATTGTTTTGTTGATTTGATTTACCGTACAATAAGTAATGGGTTCTTCGTCATTAGCGGCATGAAGGGTATTCTTATCCAAGATTTTCAGTTTTTTTATCTTGAATTACTAGATTAAATTTGAGTTGTTGTGCTATTATATGTATATGATTGTTTAATCAATTTGATTTTCCTAATTTGATGCGTCAAAAAGCTTTAAAATAAAGGAGTAAAAATCATTACAATTGTCTAGCTTTAAAATAAAGGAGTAAAAACCATTACAATTGTCTAGGAAAATCTTTAAGATGATAATTATTTAGTGAATTATTGTAATGCAGACTGAGAATATTTGTCTTGATTGAATTCATTTATTGGGTACAATTTTTTTCTTTTTTTGATAAGATAATGGGATATAAATTTGATACAAGTCAATGTTATGGTTTAACTTATAGACCCATGCTGAGAAATGGGAAACTGGATACTGGATTGGAAGATTCAAAAGACAAAGGTATAAAAGTGGAGTTGCTGCACAATAGGTTATGCAGAGTGTAGAATTCTATGTCTATGTTTTTATTTTCTCTTATTTTAGTGGGATGAGCAGATGATGATGACAATATGACACTCTATACCCTTGCCAAATTTTTTACGTGCAATTCACGTGTGCTTTAACGGCCAAATTTAACAGAAAATAAGAAAAGGACTAACGTGGTACAAAAGTGTAAAGGTTGGGGAGATAAAAGATACAAAAAAAAGAATGGGGACGTAAGTGATATATTGTGAAAAGTTTGGGGACCCCAGATGATATTAACCCTATATATATATATATGTATATATATATACTAGTAAGAGGAATTAGGTGCTACGCATGTTATATATTTCACTAATTATATTTATAATTATCTGAAAAATAAAATTAGTATTATATAGCCTTAACTTTATAAAAGAAATAAAATAACTCTAAACATGTATTAAATACTCTATAGTTAGTAATATTACACGTCAGTTAAACCATTATATCATAAGTTTTGTGTATAATATTTATAACAAAAAAATTTAAACATATGCTTCGATAGTTTTACTACCAGAAATTTAGTAATTAAGCTCAAAATGGATTTACACTGAACAAATATGTAAACTAAAATATTGACTGTTTTGTAGAGCAATTAAAACTATAAAGTAACTCAGTGCTTCATGTGCATACTCTAGATATTTCAGGTATTCATGATTATTCGAACTTGAAGATGGTTCAAACTTATTGAAAACTACTGACCACAGTACACATCATAACTAAGACCATGATGCAGATTCAAGATAATCAGTTCCCCAACATAAGATAGATGCAAACAAATAAGAATTTTAAAGTGATGATTCTAAACAAAATTTAGCATGCAAAGAAAAAAAAGGCAAAAATAGGGACAACTATAGTGATGAATCTAAATTACCAAAAGCAAAGTTCCTAACTTTGAACTTTTATAATTGCAAAAGACAATATCTAGATAAAATTTCAGTAAATAAAGTAACAAGTGGTATATAAAAGTAATCTATTATAGAGATAATTTAAATATGAAATGAGCTAAATTGTAGTTGGAGCCAACGACATTACTCAGTGTCACAGAACCCTGTACCATAAATACGAACCTAAAAGAGATGTAAACATACAAAACAGGAAATAGAAACAAAGGTTATAAATCCTTGTGAATTCTCCACAAAAGAGGATTTATATTGTGACATAGAAACATATAGAACAATGAAAAAAAGAGAGAAATATCACACCTCTAAAAGTTTAAACATAATAAGCAGAGAGTCCAAATCTAATCATATCACCAACCGAAAAAATTAAAATCTATCTAACACTTATTCATTGGTAGGATTGAGAAAACCACTCCGATAAAGGACTGAAGATGTGACTTTTATGTGTTATTCAAACATGGTCCCTTTTATGAGCAGGAGTGAAATCTAGCAAGTCTGCCAAGAGAAAACAACATTTGGCTCTGCATTGTTTTTAATTTATCATCAATTCATTCCAATTGTTAATCAAGTTAATAATTAAAATCGGAAAATTGGTACAAAATCATAGCTTACCATGCTCTTTATATTTTGCTTCATGAGTATTAAGCTGGCGTTGCAAAACAAGGCAGGTTTCTCAGAAGTTGTTGCTAGTTGACTGACCATCCTAAAAGAAAAATAGATAAAACTAACAAAAGACTTGAAATATTGCATTCAAAATACAACTCTTAGAATCAAAATTAATTAATTAGGATCTAATGTATCATACAGTCAGTAGCTACAATATGAAGAGTCTACATTCATGACTCGCCTACACTTAATTTCCAAGAATTCTATAGAAATCATGGACAAACTTAAATGAGATAAACAAAAGAAATAGACTAAATTTCTATAGATTCTTGCAGAAACAGTCTAGTATAAGGGTAAATCCAATAAGCACATGCCAAAAAATACATAAGAAAGAACTCCTATATAATTCTTGTAGAAACATGAATTGTGAATCAAGAGATAAATTGATACAATAATGACATGTACACTATCATAGTAGCTGCTTGCAATTTTTATGGAAAAGATCCTAACCAATAGTATCTCGCTAAAAAGAAGAAAATGACGTTTCATGATTAAATGTCAAGGAATATTCAATAGAAAGAAGAAAATGACGTTTCATGTGGATGTTATCTAAGTATTCTCCTAATCATACACAGAAAGTGGTGTAGATCAACAAAATTACCTGAAAAGAAGTTGAAAGAAAAAGAGAGATATTAAAAAATTTGAAGTAATTCACACGAAGTTGTGACATAATACTACGAGATTTCCAAAAAATTTAGAAACAAATCAATACCTCAATATGGATTATATGTAGTGTACCAATCTAAACAATAGAAATTCAAAATCCAAATAAAGTTTATAAAATATATGACTAAAATTTTTGCTTTCTGTAGATTGTAGTAAAACATTGTTTTTCTTTAACTTGGAAAATTCTTGGGATTTCATAAATCCTTGTATGGTTTATTCATTATTGAGAACTAAAGCACAAAAAGTATTGAACGAATTCCAACCTTAAATCTCTGATCTCAATATATATCAATTCTATTATAGAGTATCTTACAAGTTGGAGCAAATTTTTGCGGAAAGAAAAAAAATCCTAAATCCTCATATTCATATCAACCATAAAATCCCAATAGCAAAACCTAAAAATTATATTACAGAAAATACAATCCAGCAATTCAAAAATACTTGAAGATTATACTAACAAAATACAATCCAACAATTCAAAAATTAAACACAAAAGTGAAACAATATTGATAATAATGTAACTCACCCTCAACATAACCTCGCTTTAATACGTTTTGGGTCCTAATCGTATAAACTAAAAGGGCAAGATTTAGGTAAAAGAATTATCACGGCACAACTACCACCACCATTGAAAGAAATGAGAAAATCAATAAGTTTCTTAATTTATTGAATTTAAAAGAAAGAAAAAACTAAAAAGAAGAAAAGGACATAAATAGAAAAAAAGGATACAAATGGAATTTTAAAAAAGGTTCGACGAAGAGGTTATTGAGACTTATATATATATATATATATACTAGTATATAAAACGTGCCTAAGGCACGTGTCATCCGTGTACCAATTTAGGTACTTGTTAGTCTGTTATTTGTGTCTGAATGGATGATTTGTATAATTTAATTAAATCTACTTAGATTATAATTAAAAGTACATTAGTTACAAATTTAGTCATAATTTATTAATCATCAACATTCTTGTATTTTAAAGGCATAATCAGGTAATAAAACATAGATATAAGAACTGAAGATTGAAAAAAGGAAACAAAATTGCAAAGAAAAGTACTACAAAATTATGGCCTTCCACGAAGTTAACAATTAATAATTAATATTACGTTTAGTTCCAATTTTTTTGCCAAAATAACTATTTAAAAATAAATTAAACAAACACAAAAACCTACAAATCATAGAAGCATTTTGTTATAAGTTTGATGTTTTTTAGGTTTTTTTATGAAGCTCAACACGAAGTATGTTGCAATGTCTTCAAAAGCATGATACAATCCTAAACTACAGTTTAAAAAGTGTTCCTTTTCAAATAAATAGAAAACATTTAACATTGTGTTTTTATTTTAAATTGAAGAAAAAAAATGAGGTTAATTTTTTATTGGTTTTTTTTTTTTTTGTTCCAAGGGTTGATTAGTTTTTTTCAGTTGAAAATGACTTACAATATCAAATCAATCTCATCTATTTCCATTCTATAAAGCAATGTTTTATTTTTTTTCTTCTTTTTTTCTTTTCTTTTTTGATATTAAATTTAAAGATAATTTTTGAATTATCTGTAATGTGAAACTATTATATATTACTGCAAGTTCAGTTTTTTTTTTTCATAATCTTTTTCGTCACAATTATCTTTTTTACTATATAAAGCTAAATTGCTTAGATAAGTCATAGTTCTTAATAATAGCAAAACGTATTAGATTTTTTCCCAAATGGAATTGAATTGTACATGAATAAATTTTTTACATATTTTAATTGAATCCTATTGTTTTAACTATAAAAAAGAATTCTCTCAAAAAAAAAAAAAAAGCTATAAACAAGAATCAGTTTAAAAAATATATACAAATCTTTGTTTTTTAATAATTAATAAGAGGGCATTGAGTTATTAAAAAAAAAAGGTCATATTCAATATATATCAAACCGTTTACCTATTATCTTTCTATGTTTATATAAGCATTAAGTACTATTGTAGTCATACGATCAAATTAAAAAAAAAAAAGCATATTAGAATACACATTAATGGTATAAATTGAAATGCTCATGAAGAAACATCCAATAAATAATTATTTTTCAACTTTTTAAGTTACATATTGGACATCTCTAGAGAATATGCTTTAGAAATCTTCAATGATAAATAATCCAAATGAAGATATATTAGAATGATTGAAAAGAATAGGTTTTTTTTTTTTTTTTTTCGTGTTGGATTTGGGGAGTGAAAAGAAATGGTTTTTAATGCTCCGTAAAATAACTAAATTATAAAGTCAAAGTTAATATTATCATAAGTAATAATGATTTCTTTATTTATTTATGTGAAGTGGAAGATTTATAAGCATATACAAACATGCTACCATCCTAAGCCTCTTCTCACTATATGACAAATAATCTAATAAATTAGAAAATAGAAAATAATATTATCGTAAAGTATTTGTGGCACAATCATTAATAGGCAAAATAATTAGGAACAATCGTTTCAAAAAAAATATATGGAAAATTAAATCCTAAATATACACAATTACCCTAAATTAAAGTACCCAAACAGTTACAAAATTACACTAAATTAAAACACCAAAGATGCTAATAGACACCTTATTATAATAACCAAAGCATAGAACTTCATACCTGATTAAAANGTTTGTTAAAATCTATTGGCCTTGCCCTAAATGGCAATTTTGTTATTTATTATAAAGATTTGGTCATTCATTAGTGGAATAAATTGAAGCATGTGACAAGCAACAAATCCCCATATAGCTCAAAAAAAAAAGAAAAAAAAAAAAGAGGTGAAACAGGATGGGCAGAGGAACGGCTCGGTTCCCAATGCCCATCCATGCTTCTATTAAGTTTATAGATAGATATATACACTACTATAGATATCCTTCTATACCACAAACTTTGAAGTCGTTTGTACGGAAATCTACTTAGTCAAACGTAAAAGTCGGCTGTCGTAGGTGTCTTTTTAAAGAAATGTCGTTTGTTTGTGAAGCCGATGTGCTCCAGTTCTACAAGTTCATCGTAAGTCTCTTTATACAAAATTTCGGCATTAAGTTGATATTTACTATTTTCTTAAGAAAATGTTTGGCAACATTTACGCTTTAATGGACCTGTTTGGAACACAGGATAATGACAAAATTGGATAGGATTAAGTTAATCCCATATTTAATATATGAATATTAGAGTATTGGATATGATTAAAATAAAGGTGGTTCTATTGTCACCTTTTTTCTTTTTCTTCTTCTCACCACCTTTTAACTAAAAATATTTATTTAAAAAAATATCCTCTTATAAATTGATATGAATATCCCTATATAACATTAAACAATTAAAATTATCTCTTAGCACAACCTCAAACATACCAGTAGGGTGATCGTATGATATTCATAAATCTCAAAAAATCAAGATTTATGCAATTTAATTTTTATAAGTATAGATGAACGAAATATGATTGCTGAAAGTCATTGTTTAGCATCTAAGTTCATAATTTATGGTCGATGCTTGTAGGTAGGTGCTGCTCGATCTCGCTTTTTTTTCTTTTTTTTTTTTTGATGAAAATGTGCTTTGGACTTCTCATATTAATTTGATAATGATTTCTTTTGCAAAATTAGATCTAAAAACTAATCTATATTAAAGTGTTAGGAGGGTGGGAAATAAAATTTTTAGAGAAGTGTTTGGCAAGGGATTTTTTTTGTACAAACAAAAATTTTAGAATATTAGAGGGGTATGTTTAGGAGAGGGTGGAGAGAAAAAAAAAATGTAGTAATAGAGTCATCTTTGAAATAATTCACTCTAAAAATAGTACTATTAAAAGAGGATAATTTTATCCTCTTGATATTTTGAGATTGAGAGGGATTAGGAATTTTTGAAGTGGTAAAATATGATATTTTTCAAAATTCTTTTACAAGTGATTTTTTTTGCATTCCACTGTCCAAACGGTAAAATAAAAAATGATATTTTTCTAAATATCCTTTTTTAAAGTGGTAGTTTTGTAAATAAGTTTCTTGAAAGTGATATTTTTCCAAAATTAAGTTATAAAAGTGGTATTTTTCTAAATTTTTAAAAGTAATATTTTTCTTAAGAGGAATTTAGGTGGATGACCAAAATTTTAAATTTGATTAAATAGATGTCTACTTTTAAAATTTTGTAGCTAAATGTCCAGGTATATATATTTTTATACTTGGTAGATAAACATATCTACTAATTTTAGTTACTGTACTGAAATGTACTAGGTATATAATTTTTTTATACTTGGTATATAAAATTTTACACATGGTATATAAGCATATATACCGGACATTTTGCTATAATATTTGACAAAGGGACATTTACTGAAATTAAGCCCAAAATTTGGTCAAATTTCTATAAGCCCCTTTTCTTAATTAATCAAACATAAAAGTTTGTTATTTATAGTTAAAAATATTAAACACACATTGTAATCCTATTCGTAACAAAAGATAGAAAACCAAACATGGGATAGGTTTGGACTATAATCCTATTTCATCCTATCCAATTCAATTCAATCATATTTTATCCTATCCTGCATGCCATATAAATGAAGCCAATGCTTTGTTTTAAAAGTAAAATTAAAAAGTAAAGATGTTAGAAATTTTCATAATCCATTTCAATCCCTTTTTTTTGAAAAAAAAAAAACAGAAAGGATAGATGTCCCAATCATAGGTGAAAATTCCTAAGAATTTTCATTGGGAGACAAAAGAAAATTAACAAAAATGAAAAGGCAATTGCACAATCAACCAGTTAGTTACTGTCAAATCTGTGCATTGTCTAGACAAAACCTCTTCAGAGCATAGTTCAAAGATAATATAATACATACATATTTATATGTATGTCATATTCGTATCATGTCACCAATAATTCAGACAAAACCTCCATGATTTCACCACGGGACAAAGTAATGTTGTTCAAATACTGCATATCCAGCCAGAGCTAGGACCTTAGTTGATGTCAATATTTTTATCGTTTTCTTGCTTTACCATCTTCCAAGTTTGATGGGTAGTGGTGGTTTTTATGAGGCACAAAGTACAGGGTTGCTAGTTCATAACTATGTTTACTGAGTTCTCAATGAAACTATATACCGGTAGAAACTAAGGTACAAATTTGTATACACCGGTAGAAACAAAGGAACAGTTTGGTATATAGGTAGGTTAAAAAGGGTCTAAATATTCATGTACATTCTAAAGGAACATTTTTAAATATAGCAGTTTGCAGAGCTAGCATCATGCTAGTCCAATTCTATTGATACTGACATCTTACACAAAGCTTTTCATGGCCTATTTCAGGTTGTTCTTTATTCTAGTCACCTTCAGCTCTTACCTTACTTCTGCAATTGCTCGACTAAACTCATCTCTTCATCTTTTGCCTGGTAAAGAGTGGTCTTTAACTACTCGAGGATTAAGCTCAAGTGTTAACCTTGTACCTGGTGAAACAGTTTGGACAAATGACATTGAATCGCTACCAGAAACAGTGCACTTCACTGACGTTACAATGGCACGTTTTATACTCTTGCAGGAGATAAAACTCCATGGTGATCACTCTGGATTCGCATTCGGGTTGTGTTTCTATTGCACTTCGTCGACTGAAGAGTCGTGCTATCTCACTGTCATGTTTGTAGACATCTTAGATGGTGTGATTTTGAAGGGACATCACCAAGTAGTTTGGACAGCAAACCGGGATAGACCGGTAGGCGCAAAAGCAGTTCTCAAGTTCTCCCATAAGCGGAATTTGGAAATATATGATGCTCAAAATAACTGGACTTGGTCTAGTAAAACGGCAGGTGCTCTGGTTTCCAGCATGAGAATTAAGGAGAATGGAAACTTGGTGCTCTTGAACGTAAGCGGAGGAAGAGTATGGCAGTCTTTTCATCATTTAACAGATACCCTTCTTGATGGACAAGTATTAAAAGGAGGGCAACATCTTGTTTCACGAATCCATTCCAAAAATATGAGCAGTGGTTTGTTCAGCCTCAATATTGATTCTCTCGCTTTGTCTGCTTATGCTAAAGCTGATGATAAGCCAACAAGGTACTTATTTGTCCGTCCCAACAATTCGAAGATAGACGGTCACCGCCTGAACTTCGTGGAATTTAGGAAGGCGAATCTCACCTTCCATTACCAAAAGAATCAAAGCTTTTCAAGCTCGTCGCTGATTTTCAATTCATCAAGGGTTCAGATTTTGAGGTTAGATATTGATGGAGGGCTTAGAATTCATGGATGGAATCCTGGAAAAAGCTGGAGAGTAATCCATGTCTTTACTCTAAAGGGAGAAGACGAATGCCAGTTCCCTCTCAAGTGTGGAAGATACGGGGTCTGCCGAGGGGAAAAATGCAAATGTCCTGTCAGTATTGACGGTGTTCGACACTTCAAACCTCTTGATAGACAGCACCCTAATTATGGCTGTCACCAGACTCATTACACGCCTTCACAAGGTACATTTGACAAATACAGGGTAGTAAACTTTGGAAATCTTTCCTATTTTAGTTACTATGATGTAAGTCGAGCCGTCCCGGGGTTGGAATATGAAGATAGCTGCGTCGATAAATGCGAAAGAAATACTTCTTGCAAGGCTGCCTTCTTTATGTTTGATACGCATGCTTCGAAAGGTTATTGCTTTTTGACTGCAGATGTTCTTTCGCTGATGGAGACTCCATCAACTGTTCAATACTACTCATCTTTACACATGAAGATTGGAATTCATTCGGACACGAATGTTACAGGTCCTTCCCCTTCTCCTCAGTCTTCTACTTCACAATCTTATTCTTTCGGCCTTGTTCTGTCATCTATTTTCTCATGTCTGCTAGCTCTGCTGTTGGTTGCAATCGTGTGCCTGCTGGTTTTTCAAAAGAAGAAAATTGATGATTGGAATGATCATGGTTTGCTTAAGCAAGTATCATCAAAAGTTGCAATAAAAAGCTTCTCATACCTCGAGTTGTACGTTGCAACAAAAAAGTTCTCGGAGAAGCTGGGGCAAGGAGGTTTCGGAACGGTGTTCAAAGGGGTTTTTAAGGATGGAGGAGTAGTTGCTGTGAAGCGGCTAGAGACAAAGCAGGGAACAAAAGAGTTTTTGAGAGAAGTGGAGACAGTAGGAGCCATACACCATATCAATTTGGTAAGGTTAATTGGATTTTGTGCTAATAGAAAGCATAGGATGTTAGTTTATGAGTATATGAGTAAAGGGTCTTTAGACAAATGGATTTTCTGTGGAAACACAGGTACCCCTCTTGATTGGAACACTAGAAAGAAGATTGTCATGGATATAGCCAAGGGCTTGACCTATCTTCATGAGGAATGCAGGTACAAGATTGCACATTTAGATGTGAAACCCCATAACATACTACTAGATGACAACTTCAATGCGAAACTCTCTGATTTCGGATTGTCGAAATTGATCAAGAGAGACGAGAGTCAAGTGGTAACTGGGGCCAGAGGAACTTTGGGTTACCTAGCCCCTGAGTGGGAGCACTCAAGGATTACAGTGAAAGCTGATGTGTATAGCTTTGGGATTCTTTTGCTAGAAATTATTACTGGGAGGAAGATCTTAGATTTTCTGCGACCTCATTCAAGTGTACATTTGCTAAGTCTTTTACAAAAGAAGGCTCTTGAGAACCAACTGAAGGACTTGGTGGAGTGTCAAAGTGAGGATATGCAAAACCATGTGGAGGAAGCCATTGATATGATGAGGCTGGGAATGTGGTGTTCAGATAGTGATTATACTAGAAGGCCCTCAATGTCAACAGTGGTAAAGGTCTTGGAGGGTGAAACTCATGCCGCTGGAACTCAACAGCAATTGGATGAAATTGCTCCTTCACAATAACTCTCTCGTTGTCTAATGCTCGAACCGATTCATTTCGTTAGAAGCCTCTGTAAAGATTATTATTATTATTATTTTTTGAGTGGAGACCCTGCAGTGATATTGTTCCATGGTAAAATCTTACTACTTGTATGGTTATTGTACAGAACAAGAAAATATTGTAACTGGAATAAGATCTGTGATTTTATGAGCTCAAGATATTTTCATGAGTTATTTCAATTTCAAGATTTTCTAAGCTAATGCTGTCTACAATAGTATGTCACTGGCCAAGTAAATCATATATTGAAAAAGAACAAATTAATGAGCAACAAGATACCGTGAGAACCATGGTAGTAGTTATACTTGAAATCTTGATAGTATCAACTAATTTTCAGGAAGGAATTTGAGTTCACTTTCTTATCATGGTTTAAAAGATAAATACAAAATTTTCCAGATTAATTACTATGCAACATCATTATATAGTAGATAAACGGGCTGGCCAGTCCTAGCCCAGGCCCAACTCAGCCTATGAACTTTGGTGGGCTGGGCCGGGCTGGCCCGCAGGCCACAACATCATGGTCTAGTCCAGCCCACAAATAGTAGTTGAGCCGGCCCGTCCCATCTATAGTACCAGGAAGGATCGGTCCATCCTAATACTGTATTAAGGATGGGCTTCGGCCGACTCATAGTTGCATCTCTACTCTCATGACAAATATCATAAGTTTCTTTTTAACTTTCATGGCATATATGAGTACGTAAAAGGAAAAGGATATTTACTTAAATTGTGTTTTTTAAAAAAAATAAAAAAAAAGATAGGAAAAAACCAAAAGCCGTTTATATTCATGTCTGTGAGCAAGTTGTAGAGTCTCACCCTATTTCTGCGTGAATTTTTCCCCAGCAAAAGTGCATAGGGCCCACTATTCACATAAGCTTAGGATAAAAGTTCTATAATGTCAAATAGCTTTTTTTTTTAACCACAAAAAAAAAAACAAGGGTTTTGGACACTTTTATCTATTTTTCTAAAAATATTACCAAATTTATGACCTTTTAAAAGTAATAAAAATTCCGTACGATTTTTTAAGGACATTTTTCTAAATACTTTGGGAGCTAAAAAATGCGGTGGCATTTTAGTAAATAAGCCATTTTTTTTAATAGGAAACTACAAAGGTTTCCTAGAAACCAATTTAGTTTCCTATTAGCAGAATGTTTTATACGTAAGTAAATCACAGGAAACCACGAAGGTTTCTTAGAAACCAGTTTGGTTTCCTTAAGCAGAATATCCTGTATGTAAGTAAAATACAAGAAATCACGAATATTTCCTGAAAATAATTGTGGTTTTCTTTTTGCAGAATGCTCTGTGTCTAAATAAATCACAGTTAACTATGAAGATTTCCTGGAAACTATCGTAGTTTATTTTTTACAAAATGTCATGTAGCTAAGTAAATCACAGGAAACCATGAAGGTTTCCTAAAAATTATTATAGTTTCTTTTAGTAGAATGCCTTGTAGCTAAATAAATCACAGAAAATCAAGAAAGTTTGGAAACCATTGTGGTTTCCATTTTGCAGAATACCATATAGCGAAGTAAATCACAGGAATGCCCTGTAGCTAACTAAATCATAGGAAACCACAAAGGGTTCCTAGAAACCAGTTTAGTTTACATTATGCAGAATATCTTGTACCTAATTAAATAATAAGAATCCACAAAAATTTCCTAGAAACCAGTTTAATTTCCTGAACATTTGCCCCATAATAAACCAAGAAACCAATTACTACTAACTAATTTGGTTTCTTATCAAAGATTTGATGGTAATGCCATCAGCCCTCAGCAAACACAATTCACATACGAGAAATGAAACTATAAATCCTAACATTATATACTTCAATCACTTGCAGATATTTTTCCCTAGTTATAAAATACACCATTGAACTTCTTAAAGTTTTAGTACTAGCTAAACCCAATGCCCTCTTATATTGATGATGCATGCTTAAAAAATAATTAACCAATGAAACCCATATATCAATGCGAATTCTCTAGTAATAAGTGGATACGGGAAAAAAAATCATACAACGAACTCTAAATGAATTTTCACAGTATTTTGGTACTTTCTCTAGAACAAAAGCTACAAAAATTTCATAAATGTAAGAGGATGTAAAAGAAACGACAGATCTCAAGCATATTTTATAGACAAAGCTTAAATGCATAGATAAGATCATAAACACATATAATATAAAGCTAAATCAAAATGATTTTCTATCTTATGTGATGAGACTCAATGACAAATTATATATTTTTCATGACTCAGACTAATTTCTCCTCCAATTAAAATAAACCAACACCAACAAAGTGTAGAGACAAGATCAGAGGAAAATATACTGTATAATATTCCCACTATAGTGATGGAATTTGGACCTAACACTTAGGAAAAATTATACATGCATGCAAATATGGAAAACATATGATCACATCATGAATGCAGCAGAAAAATTAGCGGATTTAGGTTTTAAAATTTTTACACGAAAATATTTTTCATAACCATAGTACATGCATATATCATATACAGGATCATGTATAACATAAATCAAATCTAGATACATAAATCCTAGAGATGAGATTAGGGTTTACCTCTTGTGGCATGTTCCTCCTTGATCTCCTTGTTGATGGTAGTCAAATCTCCAACCCCTAGATCTTCTTGTCTATGCTCTTGCTCTTGGTTGATGAGGCGAGTGGGCGCCAAGTTGAATCCTTTGTTGGAGAACGATCAAGAACACCTTCTTAATCCTTTGGAACACGAGGAAGTGAGAAGAGACTGTGAGATTGCAGGAAACTTTTTCTCTCTCACTTAGCCTAAGTTGGCCGAATTCTCTCTCTCTCTGTGCCTTATGCGTGTGACACTATATGTGTTACTGTGCAGTTTTTTCTTTCATATATCTTATATATATAAGGCCCAAAACTGCTAATCTCAGTCCAACTAGGATTGGGCTTGTTCTCCAATTTGGGTTTTGGGTGTATTTCTATAAATATGTCTAACTCATGAAACTTATTTATAAAAATACCAACTTCTATGTAGAATCATTATTTTACACAGTTTCGTGAAACTAATTTCACAAATACTACCAACCAATTAATGAACTTTGTTGAGCTAGACAAGGGACCTAATGGATTCAAATAATCTAAGCTCCAATAGTATGATAAATACATAATAACTCTTATTATGGTATTTATATAAATACTATAAGTAAAGGGGACACTCTACTAAAGGCCCAATACTGCACTCTTAGATTAGATGTCATGCCTTTTATAGAGATTTAATCAACTAGCCTTGATTAATCGATACATCTAGCATATTCTATACCACATACAGAAACCCTATACAATGTTGTAGTTAGATAGGTGAAATTACCATAATACCACTCTAACACATATTTACCTTTAAGTTACCATCTTTCTATCGAGGAATAATATTGTCGATAATTTTATTCTCAATGGCCATTTAGACAAAATTATCAACTAATTCACAAAGTGAATACTAAGATCTTAGATTTAATTATTCCATGAATCTTGAAAGACCTTAAAGTGGTATTAATATATAGTGTCCTTAACTATTTGGTGTTCCCATCAATTCATAAATCATAATCTCCAATATGCCAGAGTTCGCCTCTAATTTTATTGAGGCTAGTCTTTTAACAAATCAAAAGGCTATAACCCATAAAAGCAAGTCCAGTCAAACATCAAGGATTAAGATCTACATACTAAGAGCTAGTTTATGGTAATATAAGATTTGAGTTACGGTACTCTAATTCTTTATATTACTTGGTCTAGTTCAATACACATAACTTATTTATGTTGTACTAGTATTTCTGTCAGAAGTCGGATACTTCAATGATTTAAGGCACATCATTCTCGTTCAGATGGACAAACACTACAATCTTTAGTAAATAAAGTATTCCATCTTTATTTACAGATTGTGAACTAATTCATTTAGACTTAGATAAAGAAACAAGTCTCCCCATAATTAACACTTAACCATATTTGTTTCTTTATATGTAAATAAAGTCATGGAATCTTTTTTAGATAAATAAACTATTCAGCAGAGACAGTTTAATTTAGCAAATATCATAATTGTATATAAGAGAAAGTTGTTTATACTAAAAGGGTAAAATTGGAAATCTGCTTTTTAGGGCAAATATCCCAACATATAATATCTAAAAAGAATCAATTAAATCCTCTCAAGCTTAAAGCATAACCAAAAAATTATTTAAGCAATTAACAAAATCTCAAATTCTCGTCCTTCTATTTAATATTTTATCTAAAATCAAACAAGACCCAGATGAAAATTCACAGTTCACAAACAAACTGGACATGCACAACAAGTAATTACATGGAATTGAGCTTGTCGATCTCGAATTCGTCTTCTTCACTCTTTGATTTTGACATTGGCAACTGCGTTCAAATTAAATGGGTTGGGGAAATGGGGGACAATGGTAATTGAGGTCTGGGAGAGAGCGAGCAAGAGCTAAATGAAAAGGGAAGAGGGGAAAAGAACTTGCAGGTCGTACTCTTCTGAGAAAGATCGTATGAAAATATGTAAGATATAGGGGAATCATATTTTTGGTATTATTATTTCAAAGTTCGTACTTGGTGTCTATTTCCCAAAAAACAAATAGCATTTTTATATTGAATTAGGGAAAAGTTCATAAATATAAGTTTTTAAAACTATATTTTCATAAATACTCGTTTTTATACCATTTTGTTAGAAATGTAGACAATAAATATTTTACATATGAAATGTAGACCATGGTATATATTTTATATATCAAATGTATACCATGGTATACATGTTATAAATAAAAATTACACTAACACACATTTTAAAATGTATATCACAGGTCAAATTTATAATGAAAAATGTAAACTATGCTAAACTTTACATTATAAATGTATACCGTTCATATTTTACACATGAAACGTGTACTGTATGGTAAAAATTTATATTGTAAATGTATTCTACTCATATTTTACACATGAAATGTGTACTATAAAAACAAGTATCTTTGAAAGAAAAACTAAAAACAGGTATTTATGAAAATAAGTTATAAAAAGGGGTACTGGATGTAAATTTCTTAAGCTGGAGACTAATGCTGCCATTAACCCGAAAATTGTAACTGAACTCTTTAGTCTTTTTGAGACAAAAAAAAGAAAGAAAAATCAATACAATTGACACTTTAGTCCTCACCAAGAAAAAAAAATTGCCGGGTTCGAATTTAGGATATACTTACACGTACACGGGAAAGACATTGCATGCCATATACAACTAATCAATACGTACACGTATGAAAGAGAACCATAATTTTTCCCCTCGTCATTTCTTATTGCTCTCCGTACCCCTTCCACTCTTACCCTTTACCGAAATAATCACGGCCTTACGCCTTACATTATCTTCTTCCAAAAGATCTAACCTTACTATACTTCAAACAATTGGTTTCGTTGATGTTAATGTTTTATAATATTGTTCCTTTACCATATTCTAAGGGAAGTGCTATTTATTTTTCCGAGACATATAGTACAGATAGTGCCGGATTATTGATACCATGAATTATATCCAACGGTGGAATCAAAGGAAAAACTTTGTACACACATATTTAAAACGGCCGAATGCTTTCTTTCTTTCTTTCTTTATTTATTTATTTCATACTACAAAATCGAACAACGCATAGATTGTATAAAGAGCTACATTACACAATAGAACTACTCCTGTTGATTGTGGTAGACTTTAAAGACTTGAAAAACAGCATTTTATGGCTTATTATTTCAGCTTCTTCTTTTTACCATTGGTCACCTTCATTTCTTATATTCCATCTTCAATTGCTCAACTAAGCTTAACCATTGTTCTATCACCGGGATCAGTTTCTATAAACTGGACCAACAATGACATCTCCATTCCAACCATAATAAGTTTCACAGATGGCTCAGTGGCACGTTTCATACTTCTACACCAGGGAAAATCCAATACTACTAGTCAAGTCAGACTCGGGTATGGGTTTGGCTTTTGCTTCTACTGCAGTAATTTCCACCGATGAAGCTCCATGCTACCTTGCTATCTTATTCATGGAGATGGCAAATGGCATGATTCTAACGAGACCCACCAAAGTCATTTGGTCTGAGAACCGGGACAACCCTGTTGGTCGAAACACTACTCTGGTTTTCTCTGCTTCTCAAAGTCTGGTATTGTATGAGACAGAGGGTACTACTACTTCCCATGTTTGGTCAGCAAAAATGAAGCAGAATTTAGTCTCTGCCATGAGCATGTCCGAGAAGGGAAACCTGGTGATTTTGGATCGAAATCGTGTCGTCATATGGCAGTCTTTTGACTATTTCACGGATACCCTTCTCGAAGGACAGATTTTTTGGGAAGGTCAATGCCTCACTTTGAGTGTTTCTTCTTCAAACATGAGCAGAGGTTTGTTTTACCTCAGTGTAAACTTGACATCGATAACTGCCTATTCGGAAGCTGATAATCTTGCAAGCCTAACCAAGTATTTAAGTATAGTTTGGTTTTCGTATTCAAGAACACATTTGAACTCTGAAGAATTCACAAAAGAAAACATCACTCTTCCTTACCTCATATGTTGTTATTTGAGTTATAAACATCTTGTACTTAATTCGACGGGTGTTGAGATACTGAAGTTAGATTATGATGGTGGTCCTAGGATTTACGGGGGGGAACCAGGAAAAGATTGAGAAAAAATGTATGCCATGACTGACAGGTTAACCGAGTGCCAGCTTCCTCTCAAATGTGGAAGATATGGGCCCCGTTTGGTTCACCCATTCGAATGAGTGTATTTAAATGGAAACTCTAGAATGGGTTATAATTAGAATGGGAGACATTTGAATGGAAAAATATTGGAATGAGTTGTAATTAGAATGGAAGCATTAGAATGGACTATTCAAAAATACCTCTTTCCCTCTATTCTCATCTAAGACACAAAAAACCCATCCAATAGTTGATGTGACTGATGAACTATTTGAATAAAAAAACTGAATTGTTGAAACAAACACCCATTCCAAAAGACCATTTAAATTGAAAAATTAGAGTTGTTGAAACAAACACCCATTCAAATAGATTTTTCATTCCAATGGAATGGAATAGTTGAAACAAACGGGGCCATGGAGTCTGTAATGAAGGAGGAAGTTGCACTTGTCCGGTGGCCACTAATGGTGTTCAATACTTCACAGTGGCTTCCAATGGATGTAGCTAGCTTCAAGTTAAAGGTGCATCTGATCACTATCAATTAGTAAATTTTGGTAATCTTTCATATTACAGTTATCATGATAGCAACCAAGCCATCCATGGATTAGATGATGAAGTTAGCTGTGTTGGCGCTTGTGAAAGAAATACAACTTGCCAAGCTGCTTTCTACAAATTTGACAAGCTTTTCTCAAAGGGTATTGTTTCTTGGTTTCAAGTGTTCTTAGTCTGATGAACATGACGGAATCCCACTACTACTCATCATCGTACATAAAGGTTCACATTTCTTCTCAAAAGAATTCGAACACCACTGCGATTGATTCGCATAAACCATTTGCTCTGCCCTTAATGGCTAGTTTTGCAGTTTTACTGGCCGTACTAATGATAGCAATTGTTGTCACGCTGGTTTTGCAAAAGAAAAACACTCAAGGAGTGGAATGATAACGCTTTTCTAAAGAAAGTATCAAGTGGATTCCAACAAAGAGCTTTTCATATCATTAATTGTATGTTGCTACGGAAAATTTCTCTGAGAAGCTGGGACAAGGTGGCTTTGGAAAGGTGTTCAAAGGGGTTCTTAAGGATGGGACTATAGTTGCTATAAAGCGGCCTGAGAATACACGGGGAACAAAGTAGTTCCTAGTGGAGGTGGTATCAATTTGGTAAGCCTGATTAGATTTTGTGCTCATAGAAAGCATAAGATATTAGTTTATGAGTATATGAGTAAAGGATCTTTGGAAAAATAGATATTCTGTGAAAACCCAGATACCGCTTTTGATTGGAATACAAGAACAAAAATTGTGATTGATATAGCTAAAGGCCTGACTTATCTTCATAAGCAATGCAGGCACAAAATTGCTCATTTAGATGTCAAGCCCCATAACATCCTACTTGATGATAACTTCTGTGCCAAACTCTCTGATTTCGGAATGTCAAAGCTGATCAACAGAGATGAGAGCCAAGTGGTGACAGGGGTCAGAGGAACTGTGGGCTATCTAGCCCCTGAGTGGGAGCACTCAAGAATTTCAGTGAAAGTCAATGTATATAGCTTTAGGATTCTTCTGCTAGAAATTATCACTGGAAGAAAGATCTTAGATTTTTTGCAGCCTCATTCAGATATACATTTGCTAACTCTTCTAGAAAAGAAGGCTTTCGAGAATCGACTAAAGGACATGGTTGAGTGTCAAAGTGAGGATATGCAAAACTAAGTGGAGGAAACCATTTATATGATGAGGCTGGGAATGTGGTGTTCACATAGTGATTATGCAAGAGGCCCTCAATGTCAACAGTGGTAAAGATCTTAGAGGGTGAAACTAATGTCACTGAAACTCAACAGCAATTGGATGCAGTTGCCTCATTCACAATGACTCCCTCGCTGTCTAATGCTCGGAACTGAGTTCATTTCCTTAGAATGTTTGTAGATATATATATATATATATATATATATTTGGTGAAATTTGTAGATATATATATACACATATTATTTTTCATTGTTATTTTCTGTTTGTTTGAATAAAGACGCTGAAGTGATCGTATGCCATGTTAAAATCTTCACTAGTTGTATACTTATTGCGCAAAAGAAGTGGCAAATCATCTATAATCTCATTATAATTTGATATTCTCATTAATAATTTTCATTTCCAGATTTGCTTAGGTTATGATGTTTACAATAATAATACATCCTTGGCCAGGTAATTCATACAGTGAAATATAACAAAATAAGCAACAAGATAATATGGGACCATGGTAGTACTTATACAACTCGAATCTGCATAGTAGTAAATATTTTTCAAGAAGGATTCTTGAAGTTCATTTGCTTAAGAACTTCAGATTAATTATAATAAACAAAACAGAGCAACAAAATAGTTAGTGTAGAGAATTTGCATAAGCCCAAAGTCAACAACTACAAGTTTATAAAATAATATATTCAATTACAAGAACAAGGAAAAACCCAAACTTTGGTAAGAACACAATAACATATGGATATTGAAATTAGTGGGATAAGCTCGTAAAAGTAGTTATTTTTATGTAAACATTTCGTATTAATAAAAAAAACATTATTCTTGTACATAATGTTATTTGAATAAAAATCTATTTAATTGTACAAATATATATCGTTGTGATTATAATCTAGATTCACAAAAAACATGGATATAAATTATTTACAATTAATTTATAGTGGTTAATAGTAATATAAATAAGGTAGGGCACTTTATTTATGTTGTAGCAGTTTTTGAAAAAGTTTAACTTATCTTGATGAATTTAAGTCAGCTAGTGTAATGGAACTTACACCGAACTGGATTATAAATGAAATTCTATTGACAATATCAATGGAAAAGAATTTCGTAAGTAGTGATTAGCTTTACTCTTAATCTTGAGTTAGCTGTGATTGTATGTTCTCAAGTAAGACTTTATTTGAATTGCAAATGAGTGAGATCAATCAAGGTCAATATTCTCTACTATTTGGAAAAACATATTTGTTGAATTATATTATTACAGTTAGCAATATAAAATTTAATAAAATAATATATATTAGTAGATTCGATTAGGCCTAAGTATGTCAACACTGATTCAGTCAATAAGATGTTGACTAATGATCATTAGAAAAATCAGTAAGAAACAAAAAATATAGTATTATGTTTTTATCATGTTACACAAAGGGGTACATAGAAAAGAATCAATGTGACATGGGACGTTACTCCAAAAGTAGTCATAGATAGTTACAGTGCAATTTTAGTCCTTTAGTGGAATGGATATGAAATCAAATAATTAAGAGGCCCGTTTAATTATGTAAGGAGTATTTATAAGAAATAGCCTTTTTTAAAATCAATTTAAAAAGTGGTCGTTTTTTACACCTATTTAATAAATGACCATTTCATAATTTTATTTTTATGAATAGCCATTTTTTAGTTGATCTAATTTTTTATTAAGTAAATCAATTTTAAAAAAATTAAATCAAATTTTGAAGTAATAAATCAATATATTTTGATATACTAAATAAAGTAAATGAATTTTTTATAAAGTGAATCAATATTTGAAAAATTAAATCAATTTTTTTAAAAAATAAATCAGTTTTTTTTTTTAAAAAAATAAATCAATTTTTTTTAAAAAAATAAATCAATATATTTTGATATTCTAAATATGAAAAATGACTATTTTTGAAATAATTTTCAAAATTCGATCATTTTTTAACAGTATAAAATGATAGGTTGATGAGTAAATATTGTTTGATTATCGGGTGGAGAAAGAATATTTATAGAATGAGTGGCTTGAATAACAAAAAAGAGTAGTATTTCATGAGACAGAGAGAGAAAGGAAGAGAGAAATAGTATCCTTGTTATGACTTCATTAATGTCTCCTTTACAAAGCCATAGCAGGCCTTTGTATAGGCAATACTAAGAGTCTTAATACACTATTAAGGATATTTATTTTATTTCCATCATATGGCTGCCATCAATTATGGCCTTGATATGAGTATGGTGGCAGAACTTTATTAGGCAATGTTTGATATTTTTCTCTTTTGTGTCTAATTTGACACTTGTTTTTGGAAAGTCAAAATTTTCTTTTCTCCAATATAATTTTGGCAGTCAAGCTTTTTTAACTAACCCCGTATTGCATAATGATCACATTATTTCGTGATTCAATATTTTAGTTAGTGACTATTTATAAAATTGTGTCAAGAAGACTTTTCAAATCCACAAGCTCTCTACGAAGAATTATTGTTGGCAAGTAAGCAAAGTATAATGAAGGATATTCAGGGTCATCCCCAAAGTGTTGCTCACATGTAACGTACTCTTTTTTCTTTTTAGAGATTTTTCCTACTGGGTTTTGCTCTATTAAGATTTTAATGAAGCGTTGTTTCGGTTTGATCATTCCAATAGAAATGTTTCGACATTACTATATGGAATTTAACTAGAGCTAGCAACATGCTATTCCGAGCTTGTCTACAGTTTGTACCAACCATTCTTCTTAGATTCAAAAGATATTAGATTATCTTATATGTAGGTGCCAATCTAGTTAGGATGTGCCTATAATTTGATAGTAATTCATTTCCTCTTAGATATTCATATGAAAGAAGAAATTTTCTCTGTGTAAATTTGATGCTTCCAAGATATATTGAAAGACTATATTAAAAAAAATTCATATTAATGAGCTCTAGTGAATGTTCACATTCATTATAGCTTATGGGACTTAATGTTTTAGAGTGTCATCAAAGTTTGATGCTGAGACGGTTAGGCTCCAATTCTTGGTTCTTGAACTCCAATGTGGGAATCATGTGAATAAAGAGAGAATAATCCTCGTGCAAGAAAAGAAACAAGATATTAGAAAATAGAGATAATTATTAGGATAAGATGAGAATAATAAAAGAAACTGATGAAAGTTTATTTGTAGCCCTATGTTTATTAGATTAAATGATAATTAATTGATAGATTCTTTAAATTTTAAAAAGGCTAGACCCAATATATGTGGATTAAGGTGTGTGCCCAACTATATTTTTAGACTTGGTTATACGCCCAATTATATTTAAGCTGGGTTGTGCACCCAATTATATGTTTGGACTAGGGTGTGCACCCAGTTTAGATTGTGGATCATTAAGTACAACCAAAGATAATTTAATACAAACCCTTAATTTGATAATGAAGATTCCATCAATGATAGTTTCCAGATTTGGACATATTTAAAAAACTATATAAAGTATTTCTTGATGAATTTCAGGTTGGTAGGTGTAGATAATGTACCTATATCTAGGTTTTTGAGAGTGTAATACCTACTGACTTTGATAGGGTCCTTCTAAGTTTGGTGTGAACTTAGCAGTATGCATTCTTTTCAAAACATGATCAGCGGTTTTGAGTACTAAATCACCTTCTTAGAAATTCCTTGCTCGTATCAAGTTGTTGTAAGCTTGAGTGATTTTCCTTTGATAATTTTGAAACCTATCTTGTACTTATGCTCTATGATCTTCCAAAACTTCTAGAGCAAAAGAATTTTCTGTTCCATCAAGTACTATCTTAGCAGACGATATGTTTAATTCCATAGACCATAAAGTTTCAGCTCCATATACTAAAGAAAACAGAGTCTCTTTAGTGGTAGTATATACTTGGTGGCTCTGTAAGCCTAAAGAGTGAGGAGTAGCTAATCGTCCTACTGAATTGATTTTTCTTTAATAATTCTTTTAATGATGGCCACCAAAGTTTTGTTTAATGCTTCTATGGCTCCATTTCCTTGAGGATAGTTTCTAGTGGACTTTCCATGGAAGATTTGATATCTCTCCAGTCGTGACTCAAAAGGTTGTCTAATAAAAGGTGTTCCATTATCAGATAGTATGCTTCGGGGTACGCGAAAATGACAGATAGTATTTTCTTGTACAAATTGACCAGCAGCTTTTGAAGTGGCCATTTTGAGAGAAACAACCTTAGACTATTTTGTGAAATTTTTTGTAACTGCTAGAATCCAAATCTTTCCTTTTGAAAGAGGGCTGATTGGTCCAATAAAATCGATCGACCAGGTATAGAATTGCCAAGCTGATATGATACTTCCCGATTTGATAGTGGGTACATGTATTAAATATCTATGTCTTTGGTAAGTGTCACATTTTTGAGCAAATTTCATAACATCATTTTTCATTGTAGGCCAATAGTATCTAATAGTGATTAACTGCTCAAATAGGCGTCTTCCACTCATATGGCCACCATAGTCCCCGACACGTTCTTCTTTTAGGACTATTTCTATTTCATTGGGTCCTAAACATCTCAGGACTTTTCCTTGAAAACTCTTTCTGAAAAATAGATTATTTTATACAAAGAATCTGTCTACTTTTCGTATCACTAGAATAGCTGAAGATTCTTTTGCAAAATGGTCATTTTGCAAACTATGAACCAAAATTCAGCCACTCAGCTAAAAAACCTTTATTAAGAAGCCAACTATACATGTCCCATAAGATCTTATAGGCATTACACAACTTGTCTTAATAAATAACTTAAACTCACGAATATGCTGCAATTTAAAGTACTGGAAATAATATGGGAGATTGTGAATAGTGCGGTCGTATTACACAATTTAGTGTACTAACAACTCACTCCCACATGTCTGCGAGTATTTAAATTGCAGAATTTAAATATTAATAGTTATGTTAGTACAATATAATTTATTAGCACCCTGCAGATATATTGAGTAAAAGAAAATAATGGTGTGAGTAGCTTAGTATTCTAAAATCTATAATAATAATAATAATAATAATAATAATAATAATAATAATAATAATAATTGTATATAATATAGTAATACTATAATGATATAATAATATAATATAATATAATGTATGATATTTAATTATATATATAATGCACGAGATGGGATATATGTATATATATATTGATGTGCGTATATATGTTGAAACTGGTTGATCAGATGGGATATATGTCAAATAAAAAAAAGAAAAAGAACAAGATGATTAAAGTGAAATGATATGGGTTGGTGAGTAAATATTGCTTGATTATCGGGTGGAGAAAGAATCTTTATGGAATGAATGGCTTGAATAATAAAAAGGAGTAGTATTTCATAAGACAAAGAGCAAAAAGAAGAAAGAAATAGTATCCTTGCTATAACCTGTTTGCTTTTCATTTCACCACTACAGTATTTGAAAAGCGGTCATTTTGTAAACTATGAATTAAAATTCGGCTATTTGGCTAAAAAGCCCTTATTAAGGAGCCAACTGTGCATATTCCATAAGATCTCTAAACTAGCTTGTGTCAAATGATCGTACTGTTACTAGACTGGACTAGACCAATTTAATTAGTAATTGGAGAATTTATATTGGACTACACAATGGGCTACACACATGACCCAGTCGCTAGGCCAAGGCATGGAGCACTATAGGAGTTTGTGGCTTGTTTTAGTTTTGGCAACTTCTAGATAAACTGACAAGTGTGAACATAATAATTTTTATTCTTTAGAATATGATAGTTTCTAGAAGATGAATGATAGAGATTTCTACTGTTAATTTGGTTCAATGAACCTAAACGTAATGAAATAGTCATTCTAATTATGGTTAATTGAACATTAACAAATCAAAGAAAAATTAACAAGATAATAGTAAACTAATTACTGAACAGAAAAGGCAATTATTGATAGTCAAATATTACAAGAGGTGAAATCAGGTAACGAACATTCTAGAAAAGGAATGGTGTCACTGTCCAATAAGGAGGCCACACGCCTACAGTCACTATGACTGGGCACTCCAAGGAGGCTGTCCTTTTGTATCTTACTTCTTATTTTCTATAAATATGAGACTCTAGAGACCTCTTTCACAAGTGACAGAAATTGTACTGAAATTCTATCAGTTTTTCAAGAGAGAAAGAATTCACGAAGATAAGTGAACAGTTGATTTTCTATTCTTAAAATTCTTTGTGAATTAAGCACAGTCACTAACTTGATCTTTTCTTGTATAGCATGTAGAGACCACATTCTTGTGTGACTACATACAAGAATAGTCCGGAAGATCTATTGGTAGTTGGAGACAATCTATTGTTCATCTATAGTCTACATGAGGTATGATTTTCTACATGATATGCTAACATGCCGTTATAAGACTAATATGCTCCTGGTTATTTTTCCATTGCATTATTTAATTAAAAAACTGTTGGTAGTTTTTTATTTAAAAAAAATTAAAAAGATATACTACCAACTACTATTTTTCTGAAGTCTTTCTAACAATAGAAAGTACTCAAATTATGTTATTTGAGACAAATAACAAAAGAGGTCTTACGTAGACTTCTAGATACAAGAACAAGAAAATAATTTGTAACATCATTGAGCTTTACCCGAAAGTGCTAGCTTGAAGGACTTTTGGGCTCACACACCACCACTTAAATACCCATAATCTTCTTAGAGTATATCCGATGTGGGACTTAGGGTATTACATAATTAATACTAGTAAACATATCCACCAACATCAAGGTGAACGTCCCAACAACATCCAAGAATAGAGGATAGTAAATATTTTAGAAGGACCAAGTTCATTTTAATTTCAACATGTCTATATACATTTGTAGGCATTTGCCTTGTCTGTTTTTGCTGTTATTTAAACAATAATACTAATCAGCAATAATTATTACTAGAAAATCTCTAGTAGTACTGGAAAATTAGAATGGCATCTTTTAATTCTTTTCTTGCTAAAGTAGTCACCTTCATTTTTTGCCTTGAGACTACAAGGGCATATTTTCCTTTTCCCTACACTCTTTAATCTTAAGAAAAAAAAAAACCATCAAGATTCGTTTCGAAAGTATATTTACTTTCTTTAAAAAAATGAAAAAAAGAAAATCTAGCATAACAAGGGGGAAAAAAAATATATTGCCAGGAACTCAGATATAAATTGCAGAAGAAACCAGCTTTTAAGTTACATCACTAGATGGCAAATGGTTTCAAGTATACTATGTATAGATGAACAACGATGTATGAACTGTTGTTGTTGTTGCTTTTCTTTTTGAATATTATTAACAAAAAAAAATAAATATATAAAAAGAAAAGCATCCAACAACAAGACAAAAGTTTTTTCCTAAAAAGAGAACAATATATTATTCAATATCTGCTCTATGCATTATGGGATTAGGTTATAGTCCCACAATGTAACATTTAGAGACTAGTCACCCATCATTTATTATGAAAGTGACCCACCTTTGAAAGTTAATTTTGTCATTTATCTTGGATAGAAACCTGCTATAGTAGGTTTGGATAACTTGCTATGTGACTTTTTCTAAGCATAATAAGAGTTATTTTGGTCTTTTTAGCATCTTGAAATATCTATATGCATTTAAACATCCACATAAAAAATAAATGATATGTAACATTGTTATTTCTTTAGGTAATATGAAAATCGTATTTAGGTAACAATATAAGGCCAATAGAGTAACATTTTTGGGAAAAAAATACAGCATGGAATTATAGCCTAGGTCTCGTATGGATTTGGACCTCCACATAAAATATAAAGGACATATAATATTGTTATTTCTTTAGGTAACATGAGAACCTTGTTTAGGTAACAAGAGAATACCAAGAAGAGTAACATTTTATGGGAAACAATAAAACATAGCCTATAAAATATTCAAAGAAATTGGACATAATTTTTTTATTAGGAAGGACTAATGATCATATTAAATCATAATTTAATTATGTTACCACATATTTACCACTTGATAATTTTATAATATTACCACATGATTATAATACCATACTTATAACTACTGATGATTGCTTAATTATTTCTAACTAACTAAAAAATTAAAATCCCAATTATGCTTTTAGGTATTTAATTTTGTGTTGACCAAAAATTAAGATAAATTAACTTTTTTTCGTTGTCAGTATTCAATACTGCTGAAAAATATAGCCAACTATTCACGCATGTAAGCGATTGATCGTTTAAATATCAAATGATCGATATAAGAAGAATAAAAATAGAAAAAAAGTTGTCCTAGTATTTTGTAATACTATATAACTTTTGCATGGAAAATTAATTTTTTTTTACTATTAATAATATTTTGAAAACTTGTATATATAAATAATATTTTAATAAAATAAAAAAATGGATTTCGTTTCACTGGTTACACATCTATATAATATACATGTAAAACTAAATATAGTATTTTGTTAGTGGTTTTTTCTTTCAGATGTTTGGTTTTATGTCCCCTCTAACTAGTTGTCATTTCTTTTCTTTCTTTCTTTTTTTAAAATAAAGTTTCCCTCATTCTATCAAAATTCATCAAAAAAAAAATTACTACTACATCATTAGTCATCTATTAGATCCTATTATAACAAATTATAAATGAGAATTCTGGCAAAAAAAGTAAAACTAAAAACTGACGACTGGTAAAATAAGGCATAAATTAATATTAAAATATGTGAAAACATAACCATTGATATCAATTCATATAAGGTCCAGCATAGCTCTTGTTCCTTATCGCATTAAGTATCTCCGACTTCAATGCTAAAAGTTCAGTATTCACTTCTCTTCTAATAGCCTTGGGCATACCAACAACCAATTGCTTTAGACCGTTAAGCTCAAACTTTGTTCCTACTTCACTATCAACAAATATATCCTTCTTTTTTGATGTCCTTTCTATTTTATTTTCTTCTTCTATTGATCTCATCCTCATCTGCACATTCAACAACTTTGTTATATCCTCCAACTATAAAGATGCTTTTCTTTTCTAAGTTTAGCTAGTTAACATACCTTTGTATTCCTAAAACCCTTTTGTTCCTCCAACCAATGAATGACATCATTAGACTTATTCTCTGACCATACACCGATTTGACATATTGATCAGTCCACATATTGCTTGTGACCATCTAAGTGATGCAAGTAAAAGACCTTCAAACAAATATTAAATACTGTAGTTTAAAAAAAATCATAAACTTACTAAGATTTAACAAATCAGTAACTTAACATGAGCATGCTTAATTTAACTAAACTTACTTGAAGAAACAATACACGTCCTGTGATAAATGTCCCTCTTCTCTGTTTATAATGCCGAATGCCTTCAATAAGATAGGTAAATGACATGGTAGCCCAATTTTTACGTCTTACACTTGCCAAATTGTGTATTGATTCTACTATTGAAGTTTCCACATGAACTGAAGTGGTTGGCATCAATGTTATCCTTATTGTGAACAATATAAACCTTCTCATAAATAATTCATCTACAATTTTTGCCTCTATCAATTGTTCTTCTAATTCTTTAAGTCCTAACCTATCTTTTCCACCTCGTACGATAGTTCTTGCATTCTTAATTTCAACAGCGGATCAATCATTTACACAATCTTCACCTCCATCCTCAGCACCCATCACCCACTCAAATAGTTTGGAATTAAATTTGAATTGCTTTCCATATACACTAATAGTACTTGAATCAACATCAAAATTGTCCACCAACGACATCACTAATGCTCGATAAATTTTTACACTTCTCATTTCAATTAATTTCCCAAATCCCATCTCCCTTATAGCTGCCTTCAACTCATTATTGAACTTTTGAACGACATAGCAGAACCTTATCGGAGAACAACGTGACTGCAGTTTTTGAATTCCTGTATTTTCAGTTTTATCTTCGTTATTGCTAACAAATGATTCCATCTCCCTTGTTTCCCCTTACTGTAAGCAACAAAACAATTGCATAACATCAACATACAACAATGTTATGATCAGATTGGGCATTGTCGTGTACAGTAATCAAACTAATTATGTGTTAGAGAACTGACTAATTAGAACAACAAGGGATATATTTTGCTAGAGTTCTATACTGACTAACCTCTAAATCGAGCAAGTAGATCAGCCGTCTATGCTTGAATAGCGTTTGAAAGTGTCACCTACATCGTCGTCGGTCATCGTTCACCGGTTGTCGATCGTTGATCAGTTTTATTTTATTTTATTTTTAATTTACAAAGGGGTTAATCGTTACTTTAAGAGCTTTTGAAGATTTGGGTCAAAAGAATTTGCTGTTTTATTTTTTTGAGAATTTGGGTATATAATTTTTTTCCTACCTATTTTTACTCAGCAACATCTCAAAATTTAAATAAAAAAATGAAAAAAGAAACGAAGAAGACCTCCTCAGCTGGTTATACTTCTTGCCATATGCCCTTACCCCTCAACCCTTCACAACCATTAGATGGGAATCAATTGGTTTTAATGGTCAAATAAGCAGTGAGTGACTAGTCCCAAAGAGGGATTGTATCATTGGCCTATATATATATATAATATAGTGCAAAAGATGTAAATTTCACTACACTTTAAACAATTAGCCAGTATACTATCTAGCAAGGAGAGCTTCGTTGATGTCAAGATTTTATAATAATATTCTTTTTAACATCTTTCAAAGTTTGATTGCTACTTATTACTTTTATCATAAAGCCAAGCAAGCTACAGACCTTGCTGGTTTATACCTTATTGGCACTATCAACTACATCGAACTATGAAACCAGAGGAACAAAGTCGTACAGAAAATTTCGAAAAACTCACATATGCATTTCAAAACCCAAAAAAGGAGAGAAAGAGAGAGAGAGAAAGAGAGAGAAATCGAATGACAAAAAAATTCTATAAAGGGCTGTATTTTGCAACAAGAATGCTCCTATTGATTGTGATATTTTGAAAGACTCAAACAGCTTTTATGGGATATTTCAACTTCTTCTTTCTAATATTCGTCACTTCATCTCTTTCCTTTCATCTTCAACTGCTCAACTAAGCTCAACCGTAGTTCTCTCGCCAGGAGTTTCTCCAAGCTGGACCAACAACGACAGCTCAATCCCAACGATAATACGTTTCACAGATGGATCAGTGGCGCGTTTCCTAGTTCTACACCAGAGAGAACTCAATACTAGTAGTAGTAGTACTAGTACTACTACTAGTCAAGTCGGACTGGGTACGGGTTCTGCTTCTACTGTACTCACCAGGCCGGGGAAGCTCCATGCTACCTTGCTGTCGTATTCGTGGTGATGGCAAACGGCATCATTTTAACGAAACCAACCAAAGTCATTTGGTCTGCAAACCGGGACAACCCAGTTGGCCAAAACGCCATTTCTCTGCTTCTCAGAGTCTGGTATTGTACAACACAGAGAGTACCACTACTTCCCCTGTTTGGTCAGCAAACACGACAAGCGTTTCGGTCTCGGCCATGAGCGTGACTGAGAAGGGAAACTTGTGATCTATGATCGAGAAGGCGGTGGAGTCGTGTGGCAGTCTTTTGACCATATAACGGATACCCTTCTCGATGGACAGATGTTGGCCAGAGGTCAAGGCCTTACTTCAAATGTCTCTCCTTCAAACATGAGCACAGGCTTTTTTAACGCGGGTATAGACAAATCCTCGTTGTCTGCCTTCTCGGAAGTTGATTATTTTCCAATAAGGTACTTAAGTCTCAACTTCTTTTTTATCAACTTACCTCTGAACTATGTGGAATTCATAAAAGGAAACATCACGTTTGATTATTATTATCTCATGAAATGGCCCCGGAGTTATCGAGCTTCCTTACTTACAAGTAATAAGTCGAGTGTTCAGATTATGAAGATGGATTATGATGGGGGTCTCAGGATTTATGGATGGGAGCCTGGTAAAGGATGGGAAAACCTTTATGCATTGGCTGAATGGTCAAACGAGTGCAGGTTTCCTCTCAGGTGTGGAAGATATGGAGTTTGTAATGAAGGAGGAAACTGCACGTGTCCTGCGGCGATGGATGGAGTTCGATATTTCACATCTGGTTTCGTCGGATGTAGCCAGGTTCTTGTTGAAGGTACACATGATCACTATCGATTAGTAAATTTTGGTAATCTTTCATATTACAGTTCCTTTGATAAGAACCAAGCCAGACCGGGAGTAGAAGATGAAGTTAGCTGCGTTGAGGCTTGCGAAAAGAATACGTCTTGCCGAGCAGCTTTCTTCAACTTCGACAATCTTTATTTGAAAGGGTATTGTTTTTTGGCTGAAAGTGTTCTTACGCTGATGAACACTACAGAATCTGACAACCAATACTCGTCGTCGTACATAAAGATTCAAATTTCTTCTCATAAGAATTCGAACACTACTTCAGTTGGATTGAATAGTCCTTTCCTCGACCTGGCTCTGCTGGCTAGTGTTGCTGTTTTACTGTCGATGCTGATGATAACAATTGTAGTTATACTTATTTTTCAAAAGAAGAAAACCGAGGAATGGAGTGACCATGCCTTTCTCAAACAAGTATCAACTGAAATTCCGATAAAGAGCTTCTCATACCACGAATTGTATGTTGCTACAGAAAAGTTCTCCGAGAAGCTGGGGCAAGGCAGTTTTGGGACGGTGTTCAGAGGGGTACTTACGGATGGAACGGTAGTTGCTGTAAAGCGGCTTGAGACGATGCGGGGAACAAAAGAGTTCCTAGCAGAGGTGGAGTCCATAGGCAACATACATCATATCAACTTGGTAAGGCTGATTGGTTTATGTGCTAATAGAAAGTATAGGATGTTAGTTTACGAGTATATGAGTAAAGGATCTTTGGACAAATGGATTTTCTGTAAACCAGATGCCGCTTTGGATTGGAACACAAGAAAAAAGATTGTGATTGATATAGCTAAAGGGTTGGCTTATCTTCATGAGGAATGCAGTCACAGAATTGCGCATTTGGATGTGAAGCCCCATAACATCTTACTTGATGACAACTTCAATGCCAAACTCTCCGACTTCGGAATGTCAAAGATGATCAATAGAGACGAGAGTCGAGTAGTAACTGGGATCAGAGGAACTTTAGGCTATCTAGCCCCAGAGTGGGAGGACTTGAGGATTACTGTGAAAGCTGATGTTCATAGCTTTGGGATTCTGTTGCTAGAAATTATTACTGGGAAGAAGATAATGGATTACTCACGACCTCATTCTGATGTACATTTGTTGAGTCTTCTAGGAAAGAAGGCTTTTGAGAATCGACTGAAGGATATGGTTGAGTGTCAAAGTGAGGATATGCAACATCATGTGGAGGAAGCCATTGGTATGATGAGGCTTGGAATGTGGTGTTCAGATGGTGATTACAATAGAAGACCATTAATGTCAATGGTTGTGAAGATCTTGGATAGTGGAATTAATGCCGCTTCAACTTGACAACAATTGAAAGACTTGTAGAAAGTTTTCTTGTTGTTCAGTTGTTTGTTTTCTAGTGGAATTTGTAAAGCTTTATTCCCATTTTCTAAACTTGTTGGTCCTTTATTAGTTGCAGACTGCCATAAAGCTTTGTAACTAGCAAATTGACTGTGATTACCTCAAAATATTCTTTGAATAATCCAATTTCCATTCTTTTTCCACTTTTCAGACTTATGAGATACTTTTTTTCCCTTAAGCCAAATAAACTAGGGCCGGTTTGCCCGTTTGGAAAGCAGGAAAGCATGATATCGATGATATTAGATTAGATTAAATTAATTCCAAATTTAATGCATGAGATTATATTAAATTAAGTCCAAATTTTATGCATGTGTTAGATATGGGTAAAATAATTTATTCTTAAAATAATATCTTTAGAGGGGTAGCGTTGTTCTATTGAGAAGAGAATTTGAGATTGAGAGAAATTACAAATTTTTCTTGAAAATAACAGAATATTTTGAAGTAGTAAAAATGGTATTCTTCAAAATTCTTTTCAAAATAATACTTTTCTAATTCATATTTTAAAATGGTAAAATAAAAATGGTATTTTTAAGATACTTATTTTTAAAGTGTTACTTTTCTAAATAAGGATTTGAAATTGGTTGTTTGCTAAATATTTCTTAAAAAGTGGTATTTTGTGAAGAAGTTTCTGAAAATGATATTTTTCCTTTGCTAAATATTTTTTAAAAAGTCGTATTTGTTAAGAAGTTTCTGAAAATGATATTTTTCCAAATTTATTTAAAATAGTATTTTTCTAAATTAATTTTTAAAAATGTTATTTTTCTAGATAGTCAAACGTCAAGGTAGTTATTTAGTTAAAAATATAAAACATACATTGTAATCCTGTCCTTAACATATTGAAAAACAGATATAAAAAATAACAAATTAACTTAATTCTGACATATTGAAAGAATGTATAATGATTCAGATAAACAGATCTATCTTCTCTTTCTTCTTCTTTTTTTTTCCTTTTCGAGAGCAAATAAAAAGATATATCTAGTAAAAATAAATCTACACAGATCAATTGAATAAAATGATTGAAAATCATTCACAATTCTATACGTAAAAGTAAAAAGGACAACAAAAATAAGGAGAAGATGGAAAAAAATTCAGTAATTAAGAGAGAACCTGACTGAGAGAGGCAGTGAGGTTAGAGAGCAGAGACTGTGTGAAGGAAAATCATAAATGGCAGCTGCTTCAAAGGAGAAACAAATGCCAGAGAAAGCAAGCACGTGCCTACGAGAGAAAGAGCCTTGTTTGTGAGCTGGACGATTTTCAACCGCTCGATAAAGAAGTTTCTGAAAATGATATTTTTCCAAATTTATTTAAAATAGTATATTTCTAAATTAATTTTTAAAAATTTTATTTTTCTAGATAGTCAAACGTCAAGGTAGTTATTTAGTTAAAAATATAAAACATACATTGTAATCCTATCCTTACAAAAGTAGTGCACATTCAATTCTTTAAAATAGTCTAATCTGATCATATTCTATCATGCATGTCAAATTGTCACACCCCACACCAGCTACTATAACAAAACTACTAATTCACCAGTGCAGGTTGGGAGTAAGTGCTACTTACTACTTAAAAATGCTGAAAAAATTGAACTTTTAAAAACTTTCTCTAAAGCTACATACGCGGAAAATACTTTTGATACAAAAATATATGTACAAAAATATATTTTACTACATGTATTGAAATCAAAATAAGCTTTGTCTTAGCATTCAAAAGCCCTTCATTACCCATATACATACTGAAATACTGTTAAATTTCTAAAAACCAAAAGCAGGTAACTATCTGATAAACTTCCCACTGGCCAGGCCTTACGTACTTGTAATTTGACACATCATTGTTCACCCCCTTTATTGAGCCACTGGCTACTTACCTACAGCACAAAGTAAACCTATGAGCTACAAAGCTCAGTAACTTGGTAAGCTACAACTAGAATATAATGCAAATGCAATCAACCATCACAAAGCAAGCTTCCTCTCCATAGAGGCATCATTACGATCATTCAACACTATTGATCAATTCCATAAGTAGAAATGTAGAATCTCCCTTTTCAAAAGATCTCGAGTCGTACTCGACAATTAAGGGTAAACAAGTCAAACATAAATATTTCACATCATTAATATACAAGTTTTTAAATAGAGCAATTACGCATATCATTGAATACAATCTTTATTAATGCTGATGTATGTGCACATGACTCTCTATAGGTTTGTGGGAACTGCACTGCCAACTAAAATTGGAATATGAAAAATGATAACCATAACTGTAATATGCCTACATAGGACTTAGGTAGATTATCCATATCATTGCTCTAGTGACTCAAGGTTTCCACAAACTGAACCAAACTACCGTCAGGACTTGTTCCCCGAGAATGTTTTACTGGTTAATATAACTAAATCCTTTTAACTAATTGACCTCTGTGCCAAGGATTTGTAGACCAAACTACCGCCGGGTATGCTAACCCCAGGAATGATTTGCTAATCATTAAATGGCTATCATTGCTAAAACCCTTTATAATTGATTGGCCTTTATACCAAGTGTCCGTAGACTAAACTGTCGTAGGGTGCACTAACCTCAGGAATGCTTTACTGGTCTCTGACAGTCTCGCGCTAAGATACTCATATTATGCTCTTTTATTCTGATTAACTTTTATAAAAAACGGGTTCTCTAAACCCTTGGGTCCTCAGACTTCACTTCACTTTATTTTGTTTATTTGTTATTCTAATATCTCATACTTAATTTAAATTGCCATTAACCTTCTATAGGGCATGATAATTGTTTTCAGATGCGTATGTGGTATGAGAATTAAGAGCATATAATAATCACATAAAGCTGTCAAACAAATACACATATAATGGAAGTAAAAACCTTGCGTTGTAGGTGAGTACTCTACTTACAGTTTATATGGAGATGAAGGTTCCACAAACTTCTTTCAATAGTTGAGAAACAACTGAGTTTGACTTTCTTGCGCATAGATAAGTGACATTCCCATAAGTTAACTATCTAATTTTGAGTTCGATTCTAATGTGCTTAATCAACTTATAAGCATTAAATTCTTTAAGTTCTTAAGCACCTAATGCCATTGACTTTATGACTCGATTCATTCTTAAGTGAGATCATCAACTATTTTCTAACCCTTTGTATCTATCTATTATGTATATAATGACCGACTAACTCTTATTTAGCCTAGTTCCAAACCTTTACGGATCATTGAACTCTTTTCTTATATTCTTCAATCAAAATCATGATCTCTTCTAATTAACAAATCACATTTGAAACCTTAGAAGGATCATTGGAACCCGTAGATGTTTTCTTGTTAATGTTTTACTCTATCTCACATTCTCTTGGCGTAAGAACTATCTTTTGTGAGTACCATCAATATCCTAAATTCTGTTGCGCCCAATCCACTAATTTTGGCAATAAAAACACTATGTGACTAGCTCGTAGACAGAACACAATGGCATAGTATAGTGTACTAACTGTTAGTACCTTTTTCTCAGGTAATAGGGTTTTACGATATTACTTCTAGCGAGTTAAATTGAGTCATTCTATTATTTGAAAAATACAAGTCCCATTGGAGGATACTTTTTTTTTTTTTTTGTAAAACCCCTAATCTCATCCTTAATTACCGATCGATCTTAAGTTCCTTAATTACACATCTTTTCTTTAAGATCGATTTTAATTGTATTCATATGCTTGAGATAGCATGTATGAAGATTAATAAAGAGAAAACTAAAGCAATTAAAACTAAATAATAATTACATTTCCAAATATAAGCTTAAGCCATGCTCATCGAATAGTACAAGATTTCCTTACTCTTTGAATCCTTGGAAAATAAGAATTCCTTGCTTCTTGCTATAACATATATAGCAGCTGTTTAGGACTCGTAAATTTATATATCACAACAATGTTTAGGTTCTACGTACCCTCTGACAAAACCGGAAATTTTTTTTAGGGTGCATACTCTAAATTTTTTTAGCTAATTTTGAAAGACATTAGTCAACATAGACCAATATAAAATTAAAAAGTGTATCAAAAGTGAGGTCAAAGAAAATTTATCCGAAGTGTGGATAAAATTTAGTATTTCAAAATTATAAAAAATAAAATTTAGAAATTTAAAAATAATTAGTGGGTCATATTAAGGGCATTATTATATTAAGGGCATTATTGAATTTGTTTTATAAAAGAAAGACAAAAATTATAATGATAAAAATTTAGGAGGACAATTAAAGGATAAAAGTGAAATTTTCAGATAAAATTAAAGTGGAAAATATAATTTTTAAAAAAATGACCGGGAACCACCACCCCCTCTGAGCCTGTTGCGGCTCCGTCCTTGCTCAAGTGATTAACATAATCCACTTATCCTTGGCAATGCAAAAAATTTGATTTATTGAATATTCGAATGACCATAAGAACCAATCTTCATCAAAGACTTGTCCAGCATCACCGATTTACATTTACACACTAAACACGTATGGACATTATAGACATCTAAAAAGTCCATAGAATCAAGAATCAAGACGTTTGGACCTCATTTTTGACCCATAAACTAGTTTTCCAACTTTAAAACTTACCCACGGATTGCCCATAAATTTTTAGATTTTTAGTCGAACTTAGAAAAATCATAACTCAATGCTTAATTATAACTCCAAATTAAGATCTGCTTGAAGCCACTTTCTCATAATCAAGTCTATTTTCTAGAAAAATTATCCATTTGGTCAATTTCATTACCAATAAATCCAGATTTTAGCTTCTTTACTCACTGTTCAGATTATGTACTCACAAGATCATAACTTTGCATGCATGTGTATCTTCTTCCATAAAATTACGTTTTCTATCAAATCACCACAAGTCCTATTTTAAGCTATAGAGGCATAACATGCAAGCACAAATTTCAAACTTTCCAAACTTAAAGATTGAGAACTAAACATTTCTCGTAAAAGTTAAAGTCTTACCTTAAGATGACGAAATTTGTGAACCGACTCCTTCTTTTGATCGCTTTGTCCTCTTTCTTTGAGTCTTTTTAAACTTATGCCTCTGATAAGATAAAATTCCAGAGATTAATGACTTGATCTAACCATAGGTTTCATGTGACAAACTCAAGAAAATGTATCAAGATCTTATCTCTTGCATGTAAGTAAAACTATCAAGATCTTATGATCTCTTGCGTGTATGTGAAACTACTACCCTTGTATAGTACATTTTTAATGCTCTTCAACTCTCTTTGCTTGGACTAGGTCTAACTCTAAAAACTTGGGAGTATAGGGGATGAATGAGAAAACTTTTGAGAGAAAACAACCTCTATTTTATCTCTTGCATGTAAGTAAAACTATCAAGATCTTATGATCTCTTGCGTGTATGTGAAACTACTACCCTTGTATAGTACATTTTTAATGCTCTTCAACTCTCTTTGCTTGGACTAGGTCTAACTCTAAAAACTTGGGAGTATAGGGGATGAATGAGAAAACTTTTGAGAGAAAACAACCTCTATTTTTCGTTCAGCCCATGGAGAGAGAGAGAGAGAGGGAGAGAGAGAGAGAGAGAGAGAGAGTGAAGAAAGGAAAAAAGGGAAGGAAAGGGCGTGAAAAATGACTAAGTATCCACCTAACTTCCACTCCTCCTTCTTATAGATATAAGATAATGTTTAGCCCTTATTTAATCTTTCTAATCTCAAATTCAACCAATAAAAATTCATCTCTTCATCTAATTACCATTTACTTGAAAAAATGATGTCATCTTCCACTAGGTGAGAAATGCAAATTGAAGCTTAGCTTCAAATGACTAAAAAATGGACTTAAATGGCTTGTATGAGCCAAGGCCCAAATTGATCATTTGATTAAGTTGAGCCACTTATGGTGGCTTGATCTTTTTGACTCCCAATACAAAATGACTAAAACACCCCCATCGGTCACTCTTTTTTTTTTCTTTTCCAGTTGATCTCAATTCATTATAAACCATCTTTAAAGAGGTCAATTTAGTACAAACTATGGAGTCTTATAATTTGGAATTTAATGTTCCTCAATTTCGAGCAAAATTGGCCTCATCCAAGCTCTTGATTATCGGAAATCAGAAATCTTAAATTCGTTGAATTTATCAACAAATCTAAATAATCTTGCTTTAACTCTTCAACTATCCAATATCGATAATAATAGAAGAAGTTTCTAATACTCCAAGTCCATTAATCATATAAAAAAGGAAACCAATATCAAAAATACTAAATACTAAAAACCTCAATATTCAACTAACAGATCTTAATAATCAAAATCTAATGAGAGTATTTATTCTTATAAAAATCCCAAAAGTCCGTGTAAAGCATATGATCATTAACTATTAACGTAACGCCACAAGTGCCGTACAAGGGATGCTCTGGGAAGATCATGAGTATTTAAGTAGAGATCTGTGAGCCTAAAAGAATTACCTTCAAGCTAGCACTTTTGGGTGAGGCCTAGTGGTGTTACATTTGGTATTCAGAGTCAACCGAGTCCATACTTGTGTGAGCCTTAGAAGGCTGAGCCAGAATCGTGGTGAATGTGGACCCTGCCCATAGGGGTTATATGTGGGCTATTGAATATGAATTCCCTAGCGAAGACACTAGGCCCTTAACAGGGGGAGATTGTAATGCTCCAAGTCCCACATCGGGTATACTCTAGAAAGATCATAGGTATTTAAGTGGTGGTCTGTGAGCCCAAAAGTACCTTCAAGCTATCACTTTTGGGTGAGGCCGTGTTACATATTGTAATGCTCTAAGCCCCACATCAAGTTTGCTATGGAAAAATCATGGGTATTTAAGTGGTGGTCCATGAGCTCAAAAATATATTCAAGCTCCCCGCCCATAGGGGTTATATGTGGACTATTGAATATAGACCCGAATCTAAAGAGGTCCAAATTCAATGATGAGGCCCAGTGATGTTACATGGTAACTAGTAACCAAAGATATATATAACTGATAACTAGTAATTGGTAACAAGCTTTCAGAAATTGGTAATAATATAAACAAAGTATGATTGGGCCTGAATCTAAAGAGGTCCAAATTCAATTAATACAATCAGCCCATTGTTTGCTACATGGTCATTGAAGCGACAAAAAGCTAACCCAATGCTTTGGCTCATTAAGTAATTAAATATAGGTCACGTAAAAAGGCAGTATAAACAAAGTGTGATTGGGTCTGAATCTAAAGAGGTCCAAATTTAATTAATACAATTAGCCCATTGTTTGCTACATGATCGTTGAAATGACAAAAGGCTATCCGAACGCTTTGGCTCATTAAGCAATTAAATATAGGTCACGTAAAATGGCCCACCATGATATACATGAGCCTTATCCTTTCAAGTGACTAAGTCCACCGACTTAATTGTTGTAAATTCTAAGGAACATAGTGTCATAGAATCACGGACGTAAAAAGAAAAGGGAAACTGCATTTAGGTCCAATTTGATTTTGCTTTTTAACAAGCTAAAAGTATTTTTTAAATAATTTGTGGGTTAAAAAGTATTCGGTAAAAACCTAAAAATTATATTATTCAATAGTTTTTGACAAAACTACAGTCAAAAGCCAAAAATACCAGCTTTGGCTTTTAGATTATGCGGAAATCTAAATATCTTTTAATGAATAAATCATAATGGCTAAAATATCCTTATTTAAAAGCAAAAATGCCAAACATTTAATTGAGTATGTTTTCATATCAATTTTTTTGAAAAAGTATTAATATATTCAAATCATAATTCACTAAAACACGCTTCATATTAGTTATTTTGAAGTAACCAAATTGATTGTTTATTAAAATTTTAAATTCAGATGAAATTAAAGGAAATTAAAATAAAATAAAATAAATTTAATTGAGTAACTAATTTAATTGAGTTTATTTTCAAATCAAATTTTTTTAAAAAAAGTATTAATATATTTAATATGTACAAATATGCATAATTGTAAAAATATTAATAGCTTAATCTATAAATATGCATAATTGTATAATAATGTTTATTTTGGTCATTTTATATTTATACAATAATTCAGCCATACAGTTTACCAAATACTTTAATACAATTTTTTCAAGTCACAACACTTTAAAATTATAGTTTACCAAATACTCAGCTACTTGATACTATAGCGAATTAAGAGAGATTAATATGGAGAGCAATTAGAGGCCAAATTGGAAGAAGGGGCTTGCAACTGTTCTTAATCATTCACAACCCTGTTCAACTCTCTCGTTTGTTTAGTTTTTATTTGCAGTTTTTAATTATGTCACAACTTTTTATTATTAGTTTTATTATTTTAATTATGAACTAGGTTTTTGTTTCTAGGATATTAATGGATCCTGACCACGATTCTTAATTTTTCTTAGTTTATTTTTAATTCTAATTTTCTTTATATTACCAAGTGTTTATTTTATTTTTGCTTAATACTCTTAATTGTATTGATCACTCAGTTAATTGATTAGGCATTTCTATACTGAAGTGGAAGAGGAGGTTTAGAATATGTCAATGAATAGAATAACATAAATTGTATGAGATAGGAATATACTTATAGGTTTATGCAATTTTAATAGAAATCATAGATATTAGTAAGTCTTTTGCTTAATTCAATTTGCATAGTATAATAAATTATTAAGAGAAGATATTATTATTAAGTTTTAGAAGAGATTAGTAACATACGTTATGAGTTTCTAATTAGCACCTGGGTAAATTAATTGGGTTACAAAGAAATAATAGAAAATTAAGAGGAATGAGAAGGTGAAATTGGTGTCTTAGGTTATTTCACATTGGTACTTTTCTTCAGATATTTTTCCAGCAATTTATTTGATTTATTATTTTGCTTTTTTTTTATTTTTATTTTTGTTTTTCTTTATTTAGTTAATCAATCTTCGTGGTAATGATATCTTTACTCATCATTATATTACTTGTTACGATAGCATGCACTTGCGTTTACAAATTTTTCACAACAGTTTTGAAATAAATGGTACATAATCTCATCAATGTCATTCATATAGCATTACACGTATTCATAAGACTGACACTATCGTAGACTTACGATACCCAAGGAGGGTGCTTGGACTTACGATACCCAAATAGGGTGATTGGACTTACAGGTGTTCCATTTGAATATCTCGAACATATTATCATGAGTGTATTGCATTGTTCTATGCCTGACAGTATAGATATATACTTATTTTGGAAATATATTTGACAAAAGTTTAGAATTTTTGTGAACTTTTGGACTTGTAATTGTATTTAACAAAGGTGTCGAATTTTGGTGAACCTTTGGACTTTGGAATATATTTGATAAGAGTTTAGAATTTTATGAACCTTTGAACAACTATTTTATAAGTGGGTTTTTGAGAAACGATTTTTGAATATGTCACTAATTATACAAGAATTAATAAAAATCTATAATCGAATCTCTACTGAGCATTTACTTGCTCACCCTTACTTTCCCTCTCCTCCAGGTCTAGTTGTTGCGTTAGATATTCGATTGGCCAATGAAGTTACTCGTGTTGTTCAATTATAGTTCTAGCATTTCTGCTGAGCTCGTATCATCTTGTTTATTGGTATTTTTCCGGTTTCCTATTATTTATTTAGCCATTGATTTTTAATATTTATAAGTAGATATATGAGAGTTTTAATTATGGTTAAAGATTTTGTAAATATGAATTCTTGTAAAAGTGTTGTTTCTTTGAAAATCATTGTCGTTTTATGAGGACTTTGAAATTATAAAACTTAGCCCAATAATTTTTGTAAAATCCCCATTTTGCTACTAGTCAGGGGTTCGAGTCGTGATAGTAGTTGATTAGATTTCGATTATGTTTCTATTTTGGTTTTAATAAACTTAATAAACATTGAAACAAGATGACTAACTTAACATATTATGTATGTATACTTAATGTGCCACACAATGATGATGATAATGTATGCATTTCAATTATGGTTAGTATTATGATTCGATCTATGTTTAATATGCTTAATGGTCTTCATAAAATTATGGGATTTGTTGATTGATTGATATTTTTGCTACTTTTTGAGATACAATTGTCTTTTAACTTTGAAACTTTTTTGACATTTTTATAATTAAACTTGGAATTTCTAAATCAAGGGAACTTCTCATTCTACCAATACTAGCCCAGAGTTCAAGACGTGATAAATACACAAACAAAAAAAAGTAATACATGTTTGTATATATTAAATGAGAGAACAAAGCATATATGCACCAACTCTACTAGTAAGTTTTAGGTTTTCTTGTTTATAATGTATAAATTTTTAGATTTTTTTTCTCATTTTCTTTTGTTTTTCTTGTTTATTTTTTCTTATAACAAAAGGAATTTGCTCGCATTTTTTTTTTCTCTTTTTGAGAGACAAAAGAAAAAATTGCTAGCTATTGTTCCTTCAATACATGGTAAAGTTTTTCTAAGAGAATATAGTGGAAATTGGTGTTTCAATGCATGAGGAAGAAACATTTCCAATAAAAGTAGAATGATATTAACCAATAAGGAGTGTATAGAAAAGCTGATTAGTCATTTCAGTTATAGAGGTGGAGGTGTCAATTTGATCATCCATTGAGAATTCACTCAAAATTGTCACTACAACTTCAAGGAGGAAATTAGGGTAAATATTTTTATCCAAATGTGACTAAAATAGGGAGAGAATTAAAATAGACTCATTAATAAAAATGATTTATCTAATAGACTCATTAATAGAAATGATTTATGTAAAAGCAACTAGATTCAGATTATAATTGCACCCAAACTATTAAAAACAAAAATAGATAAGTTACAACTGATACCCTCTCATTAAAGAAGAAGATTGAACAAAAATGAAATGCATCAAAACTTCACTTCAATAGTTAGTAATTAAATTCGACTCCCTTTTATAAAGAAATTTGAGGAGAAACTTAAGTTTCTTTTCAATGTGGAACTTTGTTGAGTTTTGAGTTTTTTTTTTTCTTTTTTTTCTTTTGAACATATAATTCAATAGCCTGGAAATCTTTTTGTTAGTTCAATAGCCTAACCAAACTATTAGATTCATTCTGTAAGTTATAACTATGAAAGATGGAAGCAGCTGAGATCCCCATCTATTTAGTTTTGCCTAAACTCTTTGGATCCTGGATTTTGGTGAAAAAAAAAAAAAAAAAAAAAAACGAGGGTGTTTGGATTTTGAGAAAAGAAAGAGGAAAAAAATATTAAGGGAGAATTATGGGAAAAAGGACAAAAGAAATGAGCTATTTACTTTCAAGGATTTTACTTTCCGCAAAAATAAGTGAGGAATTTAAAATCCTACCTTGGAAAATTTATCGGGCTAACTGCTAAACCAGAGAGATCTTTCAAACCGTTCTCCTTAAACCTCCATTTTCAAACCTAACCAGAACCCAATGAGACCACCACCTACCACCTCCGCTTCGGACCTTCATTGTCGAGTCTAGCCTCCTCCCCAGTCGAGACCTTCTCCGCCACTGGTCCCTCTTCCACTGCCACCTCATTTATCGGTGGTCAATCTTGAAACGATGAGCTACAGATCGTCAAACGCCGGTTTCTACTTCTGAGTGCAACCCAAAGTCCTTCAATGGTGGGTAAAAACCATTTTCATCTTCTTCCTTGGATGCATTTGAATCGGCAGATTCTTAAACACAGGCTCGGTAGGGCTCTTCCTTCTTTCTCAAAATGTTTTATTCTTCCTCTTTTTCTTGAGATTTTGTGTAAATTTCTTATAGATTCACGATATTCCTTAACAATCTACAAATATAATTAATTTTATTTCAATCAAGAATATGCTAAAAAATTGTATACCAAGTGTTTGATGGAATGCTTCACCGAATTTGCAAGTATTTTGAGTGGTTTTGAATGCCCATTCTCTGTATTTTGATGGATTAGGGCCTTAGGGGGTTTACTTCCTAATGTTTTCTACCACTGTCTTGAGCTTTACATCTCTGAAGTCACCCTCTAGCATGTCTTTTTCTAATCACATGATCGTAATAATGTTCCTCGCTACTATTATCATGTTGTTAGTCTCAAAGAACCACTGGTTTTATTTTGCACCATTATGACATTAAGAAATCAACGATATTTAATTTCATGTTTTTAATTGCTTTGAAACTGCAAATTTCCAGTGTTATTTAGAATGTTATATGTATTTATACACACACAAAATCTATGAAAAGAAAAGAAAAACAATAGATTCGGATATAGGTTGAAGAGAAAATTATATTAATATTATTTATATTACAATCTGACCATGGTTAAATGATATAAGTGTAATATCCCGTATGTTTTAAAAAATAATAAGAATAAATAAATAAATAAATAAATAAAAGAGAAAATGGTAAAGAAAGAAGACCAATGGTTTAGTTAAATAGGTAAGGACATTTAAGTAATTTTAAAAGACTATTGGCAAAATCTATACGTATCATCTTTTAGAGTCTGACAGAGAAAAAAAAAAAGTAATACACTTTGTAGAAAAGAAGAGAATGGCTAAGAGCTTGGGAGAATAGAAAAGAGTACAAGAAGGTCGATTGTCACTCTCTTAAGGTAATAAACTCAATTCCATTAGGTATTGTATTATTAATTGGGGATTTTTTAGGTTAATTTATCATCTAGGGGTTAAAAATTCTTTAAGCATCTATTTATTTCAATCATAATTTTGGGGATAATTTATAAATTAAGCGATTTCTCTAACTGTAAGGTTTAAAACGAGACCAAAATTGTGTGATTTAGATATGTGGATTAAAAGTTATGAATGTTTGAGTTTTGTACTAAGATAAAAAAAACGCAGTAGATATTGCAATCAGCTGTTTATTGTCTTCTACTAATCTTCTTGGGTCATATTTGGTATGGTTGAAAGCTTATTGGATAAACTTTCCAACAGTATATAATTCATTAAAAATAGACTTATAACTAGAGAGTTATAACCTTTTAAAATGAGCACTACGAATTTGGAAAAATCTGAAATTTTCGGCATTATCAGCAAAACGTGGTAGCAGATTGTCCGGCTACGTGGGGCTCACCTATGGACCTCACAGCCATATTTTTGGCACTTTTAGGACCCTCGTCATTTGTAGAAGTTGTTTGCTCGGTTTTATAATTTTTAGAGTTTAATTAGAATTGTTATGAGTTTATGATGTCAAGATTATGCAAGATAGTGTAATGAATGTGTCGCGTATGCATGGGCAGCGGGATAGATATTTTTCTAAATTTGATTTAAGATGTGTCTTAAGTGTTTAATGATCGTGCATGATTCTTATTATGATAATAGGTGTTTTATAGGTCATGACGATTATTTTGGTTAAATAGAAAAAGCGAACGAGGTAAATAATTTTTGATATTTTCTAGTAGTTTTTCTTTGTCATGAATTTAAATGTTTTATTGTTTCTAATAATTTCATATTTATCAAGTGTTTTATTTGAGAATATGATTTTAAGAGAAAATATGGTTTTGGCAAATAAAACTTTTATTGAAGAAAATCTTTTTTTTGGAACATAAAATATTTTTTATAAAATAAATCATGAGTTGACCTGCTTATTGTTTTTGTATTAAAATATAGATTAAGTGTGTGAAATTGTTATTGAATATTGTTACATGAAAATTGTTTTAGAGTGAGATGAAAGTGAAATTATTTATAATTCGTTATTATAATAAGTATTTTGAAACTATCTTCAGTGACTATGTAATGTGAACCCATTCCACAGGGGTTATATGTGGACAATACGTACTGAATGTGGACTTAGCTACATGGGTTAAATGTAGTAGATTCGGACCCGACTATAGGGGTTATATATGGCAGATTCAGACTCAGCCACAATAGTTATTTGTGGCACATTTGGACCTAGTCATATGGGTTATGTATGGCCATAGTCGCCAAAAAACTGCGGAGAAATATAATTGAAATTGTTATTGACTAAAAGGGATTCAAAAAGACAGAATTGGAAACTTATTACTTATATTTGTCAAATTATTTACTAAATGACTTGATTTGAATATTTTTAAGAGTATTGATTTTTGAAATCAAATTTGTTTTAAAAATATTTGTTAAATGATTTTGGGTTATATATGTTTGATCCAACTACTTAAGGTTACTGGTTACTTATTGGGCTTCTAGTTCACCTTTTTTATTTTTCTTTCTCAGGTTTTAAAGATTTTCAGTTAATAGATTCACTAACGGAGAACTTGTTTAGGTAATTAGAATGCGTTGGAGTTCATGAGTGGAAAAAGGAATGTCATTCATTTTGGTTGAGATACTGTAAAGACTTGAAAGGTCGATTAGTACAAACTTATAAGATTATAATTTGTACTTTGTATAGTCAACTTCTAATATTTGGAGTTATAATAAAATTATCGAGTTTTACATAATTTATAGATATTTATTGAAGTTTAATTCTTCTTTATTTTTATGGACTATGGAGAGATATTTGTATATCTATAAAGTTTTACCTTATAGGTACGCAGCGTACATTCTTAGAGTAGGGCATGACAATAAGACTATGCACAATGTTATTTTTCTTCATTAAGAAGTTGCTACTTCATCTAGAAAGTCTTATTCTAAACTAGTAGAATGAATGGAATCTAAACTCTGGAGAAAAAACTTCGTAGAAACGAAGTGATTGACTTGCACTTCAAAACATTCTTAGGATTATAATTGGCATTTAGTTATATGCTTAGCACATTCTAGGACCCAAGAGGAATCTTCTTTGATTATTTAGATTGCAAGCTTATTAATGGTTATTTATACTCTCTATTGTTTTAATTGTTATTGTTGCCTGGAAGCTCTGCTAAATTTCCTAGAACGTCCATGCCTCTGTCTTCTCCAATTAGAGTAGAAAGTTAAAGTTAAAATTATTGATAGAGAGAGACATTAGCATAGGGAGAAAAGCTAATGATCTAAAGGGAAAAAGAGGGAGGAGATAGTATGGAGCATGTCTTTAAACACACGGATTGTGGAATGCCAAGTTCTCCGACCTTGTTCTCCACGGCTGCGCAGTCCATAGATTGGGCAATATTTTCAGTGTGTGACGATACCCGAAGTACTGAATCTATCCCCACTGGTATCACACTATTGAAATGACTCAAAATGGAGAGCTTTTGGAAGAAGCACATGGCATACTCTTATCGTTATGACAGATTTAGATACAGGGTTTTTCCTCCAAGGTGTGATTATTCCTCAGGAGGCCGAGAGCAAGCTAAGCCAAAAAAAAAGAGGCCACCCCGATTTGAGAAAAAGACTCACCTTTCAGAGGCCAATATGCAGAAGAGCGGAAGAATTGAAGAGCAAAGCTTGCATGAAACTCAGTTTCAATGGTCTTTAGTTAGCATCTACTTTTATGTTTGAATTTCTTGTCCTAGTAAGACTGTCGATACTTGAAATACTCTTTGCCTTATTTTATTTTATTTTATTTTTTACGCTGATGTACAAAAAGCTCATCGATATCGTGAAACTAAAGTGTTTTCCTGAAAAATCTCTTTGGCTGCCTTGACACTAGTAGCAACTGATCTTCGGAAAGGATTTCGGGTTCATTCGTGAGTCATCTATGCAGCACACAAGATTTACTGATAGTGTCCACTAAATAAGCAACAAAAAATGAAACTAGGATAAAACTAACAACTCTCAGATACTAGATAATAGATACAACTCTCGTTATTTCAAAATCATGTATATGCGTAGTATTGCCATTATTTTTGGCTCATTTCTTTGTATTCACGAAAATGGCCCAAGTCCTTCCACTACTTCAGTTTGACTGACTTGACAATATAAATACATTGCAGGTGGTTATTCCGAGGGACAACATTGTATATAAGCTAAGTTATGCCTAAATGAACTTAGTTTTCAATGTTCTAGTACGGTGGATCCAAAGAATCAAATTAGAACTAGCATGTAAAAAAGTCCAAGATTACAAAACCAAGAAAACCAAGATGTAGATTGAAACTACTGATGCGTCTAAGTTTTAAAAGGCTGAATTAAGAAGCAAAACATTTTACACAAGAAAGGGAGACTTATTTTCACTCTGAATTACAGGGTTATGGCCTATCTCAGATTTTTCTTGCTAATAATAGTCACCTTGAGCTCTCACACTGGGGCTGCAATTGCTCATCTAAACTCAACTTTGTACCTCTTACCCAGTTCTTCAAATTGGACCAACAATGAGATGTCCCTCCCTACAACAATAAATTTCAAAGATGGCTCAGTGGCACGTTTCATACTTCTGCAAGAGAGAAAAATAAATACAAGCTCTATTGGATTCGGATTCGGGTTCTGTTTCTTTTGTAGCTGGTCAACTATAGATCATGATTCTTGCTACCTAGCTGTCATATTTGTGGAGATGTCAAATGGTATGATCGTGACAGAGCCTCCCCAAGTAGTTTGGTCAGCAAATCGGGACAATCCAGTTGGAGCAAATGCAACTCTCAGTTTCTCTGCTTCCAGGAATTTGGTGCTGTTCAACTCAAAAGGTGACCTTGTTTGGTGTAGTAATACTTCTGATATCTTGGTTTCAGGCATGAGAATCAGTGAAAAGGGCAACTTGGTTATGTTCAATTCAACCGGTGGAAAAGTCTGGCAGTCTTTCGACCATTTAACAGATACTCTTCTGGAGGGACAGATTTTGACCAGAGGTAAACGCATTATTTCAAGAATCTCAGCCAAAAACATGACCAGGGGTTTGTTTTACCTCTCCATAGAATCTAGAACACATTTGTCTGCCTTTGCGGAAGGTGATAAACCAGCCAGTTATTTACATATAAACTCGAGTCCTCTTTTAAGTTTTAGGTATATTCCAAAGAATCAAATGCTATACTGGAACCCGGTATTAGAATTTGTAGAATTTAGGAAGGGAAACTTCACCTTGAATTACAAGGCACAGCCCAGGTCTAGGAATATAACTTTTCAGCATTCATTTACAACTTCAAATTCAAATACTATTGTTCAGATTATGAGGCTGGATACTGATGGGGGTCTTAGAGTTTATGGATGGGAGCCTGAGAAAAAGTGGGAAGAAATCAATCTTTTTAAGGGAGTAATAGATGATTGTCAATTCCCCCTCAAGTGTGGAAGATATGGGCTCTGTAATGAAGGTGGAAAGTGCACATGTCCGGTTGGTGTTGATGGCCAAAAGTACTTGACACCGATTAACAGCCAATTTCCTGAACTTGGATGTCGTCAGATTCATGAAGCTTCATCAGAAGGAACATCTGATCACGAATACCGACTTGTAAAATTTGGAAATCTTTCCTACTTCAGTTGTAGTGATCACAATAAAGCCATCCGAGGAATAGACGATGAAGATAGCTGCCTTGATGCTTGCAAAAGGAATACATCTTGCAAAGCTACCTTCTTTGAGTATAACAAGCATTCCTCCAAAGGCTACTGTTTTTTGGCACCAAATGTTCTTACCCTGAGGAAGACACCAAGTTCTAGATTCTGCAGCTCATCATCACACATAAAGATACTAACTTCCCAATCAAACGTGAATTCAAACTCTTCAGCCTCCCATAGTTCTTATTTCGGCATGACTTTATTTACTATTTTTGCATGTGTGTTGGTGTTTCTGATGGCAATAGTTGTGTTCATGCTAGCATTGCAAAAGAAGAAACTTGATGATTGGTTGGATCATGGTTTTCTCAAACGGGTATCGTCAGAAACTCCAAGGAGATTCTCATACGACGAGATATGTTCCGCAACATCAAATTTCTCTGAGTTGCTGGGGCGAGGTGGATTTGGAACGGTGTTTAAAGGAGTACTAAAGAATGGAACACCAGTTGCGGTCAAGCGGCTTCATAATAGACATGGAACACAAGGATTTTTAGCAGAAGTTGAGACGATAGGCAATCTTCATCACATCAATTTGGTAAGGCTGATTGGATTTTGTGCTAGTAGAAAGCATAGGATGTTAGTTTATGAGTATATGAGTAAAGGGTCTTTGGACAAATGGCTTTTCTGTCAGAACATGGATGGTGCTTTTGATTGGAACACAAAAAGAAAGATTGTAATTGATGTAGCTAAAGGCTTGACTTACCTACATGAGGAGTGCAGGAACAAAATTGCTCATTTTGATGTCAAGCCTCATAACATCCTACTTGATGATAATTTCAGTGCGAAACTTTCCGATTTCGGATTGTCGAAACTGATCAACAGAGATGCGAGCAGTCAAGTTATAATTGGAAGGAGAGGAACTCCAGGCTATCAAGCCCCTGAGTGGCAGCACTCAAGGATCTCAGTCAAAGCTGATGTTTTTAGCTTTGGGATTGTTTTGCTAGAAATCATTTGTGGAAGAAAGGTCTTAGACTACTCACAACCTCCTTCGGATGTACACTTGCTAAGTCTTTTAGGAAAGAAGGCTTTTGAGAACCAACTGAGGGATATGGTTGACTGTAGAAGTGAGGATATGCAAAATCATTTGGAGGAAGCCATTGATTTGATGAGGCTCGGAATGTGGTGTGCAGATGGTGACTGCAATAGGAGGCCCTCAATGTCAACGGTAGTCAAGATCTTGGAGGGTTGGATGCCGCTGGAATTGATCAACAGAACTAACCTACCTTTCTTGAGTAGCCCCTGAAAAAATGTAATCCCATTTTTTTAAAAAAAAAAAAAAAAAAAAAAGAAGTTCAGTTCTATTGTACATAGACCAGAGTGTAATACTAACTAACAGCGAAACCAGTAATATATACAAAGAACAAAATTGGCCAATTGTTCTATGTCCTCGTTTTGTTTTTCTGGGATTTGGCTAGTTACTTTCTTTGCGTTAGGGAAGTGTTGCTCAACTATGAAACAAGAAGTTGGTGGTCAGGTAATTATATTGAATTGCAGCATTTGAGGGGATAGATTTGGAACTTTACTGCTTTAGTGTATATATCCATCAAATGTGTAGAGAGGAATATTAGTGTGGAATTAGAAAATTCAGTTAAAAATTCTCATAGGCATTTCAGAAAGTGGTTCAACGTCTTGACAAGTACCTGATGTCACAACATTAGAAACAAAGTATCCAAATGACCGGACGTCACAACATTTGAGACTTTCACTTTAAAACAGAATTAGAGCATAAATGTATCTCAAAAACAGATTCAGTAAAACCTCGTATGCCTTCGACCAAATCTGCGTCTAAATCGTCATGTTTTCGATCTTCCAACTCCGTTGACTCCTTGAACTCACTCTTAGATGTAATTTTCACACAACTAAGTAACATAAAAGAATCACAATTAAATTTCCATAACATGCCAACTTATACAAGTCCTGATACAAAAGAACAAGTATTCTTCTGCAGCATCCAAGTATTCTTGATTTTCCAACATCACAGGCATATGTTGAAGCCACCGGCCTTTTGCTAAGCCTGTCTGACTTGGATGCCATTGGAACTAGTCACCAATAGGACAAACTCACCTTTCCTGTGAAGCCCTTCAAGAAATGTTATCCCATTGTAGAAAATTTGTCAGCGTTATCGTTATTGTGCATAAGCCACAAATAAAAACACTAACTAGCAACAAAACTGGCCTAGTTTTGAGCCAAAAACAAAACAAAACAAAGCTGGCCTAGTTTTAATGGATGTGATGTTCGGCTAGAAAGGAACAAATTGGTCGAGTAACTGTGGCCAGAGTAACTGTGGCCAAATGAACCATTTGAGGGTAGATTTAGTGTTGCGTATGTATGCAAACGAACTCGAAAGGAACAAATTGGTCGAGTAACTGTGGCCTATGTATGCAAAGCGAACCCTTTGAAAAGAGGAGGGGAAAAAGTAGTAAACAACATATGATGAACATCATGAACCTTTCGGTTTTGTCAAAATTAGTAAAGCTGCGTTTGCCGGGAGTCGAACCCGGGTCTATTGCTTGGAAGGCAATTATCCTAACCGTTGGACTACAAACGCTAACACGTTCATTATACTTCCTCAATAATTATTTATAGTAACAGAGTTAAAACAAGAAAAAACATTCCGGTCACTTTATGAAGGATATTATGCACTCTTTCTTCAGCTTAGGCCCTATGGATTCATTTAACCCTAGCCAATAAAGCATTAATCATAATTCATACGATGAAAATGGAAGAGATCTGATAGAAAGTTTTACTGTACCACTTGCATGGAAGCTAATGCTTTATATGTGCTGAGCTCTACAAAGAACTTGGGCCAAAGCCCTGTTTTGATTTGATAACGGGTTAAGTAGGTAATTGCCATTTTTTTCAAATGTTTAACTAAATTTACCACCATCATTAGATTTTACCACTTTTGAGAGGGAATTAGTCAAGAATCTGTCAAGAATTCATCAAGAATGCGTCAAGAATCCATCAAGAATCCATCAAGATCCCTATCGACGTCAAGAATCTGTCAAGAATCTATCAAGATTATCAAGAATTAATCAAGAACCCATCAAGAATTCATAAAAAAAGTAGTATAGTGATAGATTTAATTAATAAGGAAAAAAAAGTGGCTTCTAGCTAATTTATTCCATATGCATAACACCTCTTCACAACCACAACCATGCCATTGCTCCTCTACATAATAACCCAAGAAAAAGTTACTAGCTTGGGACATTGTTCTAAAACATGACATTGACAATAAAGTTTACGCTGAGTTGAAGCTTTCAATAAAGTTTCTTTTCTTTTATTCTTTCTTTCTTTCTTTTTTCTCGGAAAATTTTTTAACGTCCTAATATTGATCGGTTAGGTTGAGTGGTATTTGTTTTTATTTCCTTTTTTTTTTCTTTTTTCTGGGAGGTATACTTTAGGTTGAGTTGATTTCACTATTCATGTGAAAATGACATTTGAGTACAGAGCATAATAGACACCCCTTTTTTTGTGTGGCTAGAGAAACATTTTTGCAGGGTAAGGTCCAATTAAAGTTAACATTGGTTAGAACACTAGTAGAGGCAACCATATTATATTTATATGGAGCTTTTTTACGTTCCAAGGACCAAGTTTGAAACCATTTAGTGTCATGTACAAACAAGTATTGATGGCTGTTAAAATAAAGAGTATATTTTCATAACATAGTCAAAAAGCATGAAGCTGATTTCTCATGCAACATATATTTTAATAATATATACGATATATAGTGTCTCTGTTCAAACTTTATATTGCGTACGTCAGACAAAAGGGGAAAACGGCTTTCGGCTACGGCAGCAGCTAAATCTTGTCTGAGACAAACTCCTGAGCAGTTGACATGGATGAATAATTCAAGGCCATTCTGTTCACTTTCTGCCCTACACTTTATTCTCTGTCACACTCTTATTATAATTCTATGCCGACACTATTACATATTCAACGCGTAAGAAAAATATGTACGTATATGTAATAACCTCCTTATCAAATATCTATAAAATATGTATGACTTCTCTTATTATAAATATAACTTATATATAATAACAATATGATGCCTTTTCCATAGATCTGGCCTGCATCGTGGAAGCAAATCCCACCTTTCTTATTAGAGTAGTATTTTGAGTCATCATTAATCTTGACTTAGAGTTATCCCGTATTGGTTTATTTTACATCAAACTTATTATTAATTTGTACAAGTCATGAACACTGTCTTGAAGGACTTGATCAATTAGATATTGCATCACTGTTAGATGTTTTGCAATATTTGCGCATGGAAGTACATAGGCCTATTTACTAATCCGTAATAGAGGGGAATATGAATGAGAAAGAGTAAGATATTGGTCTTATTTGGTTCACTCATTTGAATGAGTGTATTTAAATAGAAATTGTTGAATGAGTTATAATTAGAATGAGAGACATTTAAATTGAAATAAAGTAGAATAGGGTGTAATTAGAATGGGAGACATTAGAATGGACCATTCAAAAACACATCCTAGGCTCTATTCTTATTCTAAGACACAAAAAATCTATTCTAATGGATGATGTGACTGATGGACCATCTGAATGGAAAAATTGAATTGTTGAAACAAACATTCATTCCAAAAGACCATTTGAATGAAAAAATTGGAATTATTGAAATAAACACTCATTCTAATGGGTTTTTCTTTTAAATGGAATAGAATGAGTGAAACAAACGGGGTCATTCCCTTTCTAATATAACTAAATGCTATGTAAATACATGAAAGAAAATTTTAATCTTCCTCACTCATTATTTCTTATTCCTCTCTATTCATTTTCCCATCTATTCTCTTTCCACTCATTCCTTTTACAGATTAATAAATATGTCCTTATTGTCAATCATTGTCTGTGCCATCGTGTCTACATTTCGTCCTGCACTATTATCCATTTATCTAGTACCAAGGCGATCTGAGGAAATTTTCATAATAATAGCTGATTAACACCCCATCTAATAAGAATAATCTAAATGAGTGTCTACTTTTTAGTCCAATAAAAAGCCACAATTTTAGTAAAAGAAACTCTAATCCTAAGTCTCAAAATATCTTCTTGTTTTTTGGATAGTTACAGTTCATATGTCTAAAATAGAAAAATAAAATAAAAAAATAAAAACGAAGTTATAGTATGTAAACCGGGCGATGCATAGAATCTCAATTCCGCCCCATCCATACTTAATAATAAGCGGGGATTCCCAGACCAGCACTGCAAACTGTTTACATTAGAAAATAATTACCTATTAGGATCGGATCTCAACGGTACCTAACACAAACGATTTAAACTGATATTATATTCCTCATTATCTATCGTTATCTTGTATATAAATGACTGCGAAGGAATAATATAATGGTAAAATCATCATTATTTAGCCGCATAGTAGAAAACTTTTAAAAGATTGAAAATATTCTTAAGTGGAAGTAACGCTTTAGGTGTTGCAATTAATTAGATAAATAAAACTTGCCATAGAAATGAGGCAAAAGGTCCTACAGGAACCTAGTAAATATTGATGAATAATATGAAATTCAGACAAAAGAAGTACTAGACCCATGAGGGCTTGTCACCCAAAATATTTTCTTTGGTATAGAAGGAATAATAATTAAAATGAGGGGTTTCTAGTTTCGACGTACCTTATGATGTCTCACTGTAGAGTCTATTGCTGACTTTGTCTGTAAACAAACGTATATAAATGCCACTTTCAAAGCCTCAATTAAAATAACAATCAAAGACTCCAACTTAGCAATACGTGACCATACCGTGTTCACCACTGAATTATCAGTACATGCATCATATATATATATGTATAAGTATACATATTATAAAATAAAAATAAAAATATAAGGTCAAACACTCAATCTCTAATCAAGCACCGCCAAATTTATTATTCCGTGTTACAAAAAAATATAATTAAGAAAATTGATTGCTTATAATATATCCCTTGCTATTAATTAAACTGATCTTCTCTCTACTTAACCCATAACTGCTAAAAATAATGGCAATGAATTTCTCATCATTCTTTGATTTGGTCCTAGGGACGAAAATTTAGTTATCAAATACATTAGTGGTTTGATTATTTAATTAATTCAACCTTTTCAGTGGTATATATAATAGAACTCCAGCTGTAAACAAAAGCTGAGGATCAAGTAATCTTTAGGGCACTGAGGACTTTGGTCCACGTATAGCCCCTTATAATGTATACAATAATTTAACCTTTTTGGTGTTAGACAGGACTAGCTATAGCTATATATAGGACATTGGAACCCTTTTTTTTTTTTTTTTTTGAGACATTGGAACTCATACTGACAATAGATTCCTTTTTCTAATTATGTGTGGTATAAATAATTATGTATTAATTATTGCCCTACAACTTCCCGAAGTTGTGATATTAATTTCAGCCCTGCTGCATGTCCTTCAAAATGTGTAGCTACCTTCGATAAAGTTGTAAATAAGCTGAAAAGTAACCAAAGAGATGCAACTCACAAAAATTAAATAGCTCATTAAAACCTTAATTTAATCATAGTTCTCTGACTTTTATTTTTCTTTTTTTTTTTTTACTATTTTTGCTACGAATCATAGTCCTAATCCACAATTGGCACCCGATACTCTTATTATGGGTTTCTGTTTAGCCCCTCTTTCAAATGCATGCCTCTTCTACTATTCTAAACTATGAGTTTGTCCTTTTTAAAAAAATAATTAAAAAAAGGTTTGTTTGAAAGATACATTCACAAACTTAGTTTGAGTGCAAGTCTAATATGTTTTGAACTTTTTGAGTGAAACTAATTGGAGGTAAAAAAAAATTAAATTAATAGGAGCTACAATTCGGAGGAAAAAAGATTAAATTAATTTTTTTTATTACGGGTTCTCTAACTTTAGCAAACATGTATATAAATAAGTAAAATGAATATTGTTTTGAGCAATGGTGAGTTAATTACGCGATAATATCTATATAAATCAGTAAAATGAATATTGTTTTGAGCAATGGTGAGTTAATTACTCGATAATGTCTTGAATCTGCTGGCTAAGAATATATGTGTATATATCTAATATGTGTTGTTAGAGTTCGTGACCTAAATTCTGTTTGCCTCAATCCGAAAATTTCGCAGTGCGACATATGTGGCGTTTTTATAATTGAGAGAATTTTTTGAGATTTGTGGTAGAAGTGGAGGGATCAGGCCAATAGGCCTGATCTCGGAGCCCATCACCCTGCTTTATTGTGCCAATTTTTCTGCACATATATTTTAGGATTTTGGGATTATATATATTTCGGCTTAGCCATATAATACTCTACCTTTTGTACCTTATTTTCGATATAGTGAAATTTTCTTCTCTACTAGTAGTTTTTCTCAATTAGGTTTTTCCATATAAATATATGTGTTCTTGTTTTCATTCTTTTGTTGATTATTATTCGTTAATTCTCAACAAAGTAGTATCATAGTTTTTAATCTTGGTTTGATTACGATAATGGCAACCACGAAGTGTGATATTCCGCCTTTGGATCGTAGCACCGAATTTTCATTATGGCACGTTAAGATGCAGACCGTGCTCGTACAGTTGGATTTGGATGAGACACTATTAGGGATCAATCAAATGTCCTCATCCTTGTCTACAGAGGAAAAGCAACATAGGGATCGAAAACTCATATATCAAATTCAACTGCATCTATCGAATACTATATTACAAGACGTTCTAAGGAGAAAAATAGAACCACTTTATGGTTGAAGTTAGAGCAGCTGTATATGACAAAAAGTCTAACCAACAAGATAAATCAGAAGCAGCGACTGTATTCTCATTGTATGACAAAAGATACATCTCTTAAAGACCACTTAAATGCCCTTAAGGAAATTGTTTCTGATTTGGAAGCTTTGTAGGTTAAATATAACACTAAAGATTTAGCGTTGATTTTGTTGTGTACATTACCCTCTTCATATATGCCTTTGATAACTCTATAAAAGTAGAGTTATTTGTGTTCTTTTACTTATGTATTTTTGAGTATTTTTATTTAATTTTTAAATTAATTTAAGTTATTTTATTTTTAATTCAATATTAAGTATTTAGATTTAATTTTATTGAATTTTAGGTTATTTTAGATTTAATTTTAGGATAAGAGTTTATTTATCTATTTATTTTTTTTAGTTTTAGTATTTAGATTATTTATTGTTTTTAAATCTGATTAGGATTTATTTTGATTAAATATTAATTTTATTTTGATTTTATTTAGATAAAGAAAAAGAAAAAAAATTGAAAAACAAAACTTGAGATGCGTGCATGTGAGGAGAGGAAATGTATGCACATTTCTAGCCATCAGATCTCAATCAAAACCTATCAGGAGGGCGCATGTCACACACGGGCGGATTCAGGCGAGTGGAGCAGTAGGGGACAGTTAGGGCCCACAGTTGTCAGTGTTGCAGCACCTTTTCAGGTCGTGTCTATTCCTGTACTCCGCAAGTTTCGTGCACTCGATTTTCCGTCCATTCAAATGCCGCCACTTCATCCTTTGGCTTTGACGTTTCCCATCAACCAATGACGAGCCATTTTCTTGCCATGCTCACGAGATTTTACCACACCAGATCACAACCTATAACTCAGAAAACTTGAAAGAAGAGGGAGAGAGATAGAAAAGAAGAAAGCAAAAATTGTGGAGATTTGACACATCACATGACCAATCAAATTTCACCTTTAGAAACATGGAGACTTGTATAACACTCTAAACTCAACTATAAATAGCCGGAGCGTGAGGAGAAAAATACATACCAATTTTGAGAGAGAAAATTCCATTTTTTCTATAGAGAGAGTGTGAGATGAGTTCAAGGTTAGGCTAGTTTTTAGAGAGGCTAGAGAGATGATCTTAGTTGCGTAGTTTTTCTATTTTCCAGCTTTGATTCTTGAAAGTGCTCCAACGTTTATATATTTGGTTTGTTAAATTCTTCAATATTTTTAGTTTCAATATATTATTTTCTAGTTTCTCATATAAATTCAGTCATGCTTTCTTTATGTGGTGATTTAAACTAGATTAAAATTATATTTATTTTATTAGTTGATCTTTTACTGCAGTATTGTCTCTGTAATATATTGTCGATCTTAGATAACTAGTAAGATAAATTATTTTTGGTGATAATTGGAAGAATTTTTCATATTGAATACTTTAAATTAATATTTGTTCTTAAGTGCTATATTTTCTGGTTATGTGTTTAGGATGCGAAACATATAATTGAGTTATAAATAGGAATCAAAGTTGGTAACACTTAAACGAATAATTAAGTGAATCTTAAAGCCTTGTTTTTCTCATATTGATATTTTCATTTATATTTCTGTGATTATTTTAATTTATTGCTCAATTAATTTTTATTTTCAATTTTTCTTTTTATTTTTCATTATCTTTTCATTGTTAATTTACTTCTCTGTAAGATCGATACCTTAATCTATACTGTGATAGCCACTAGTATATTTTGAGCGTAGACAGCCTTTTAGAGATACTATTTTATATAGTTGTGAATCCCTTATTGTGAGCGTGGTTTATGATGCTTTGTTTTATAAAGAGAAGATGAATCCGTTTGTTATTGGGACTAAGACTTAGGCAAAGAGTCTCGTTGCTAGAGGGAGAACGCAGGAGAGGAATTCTAGTAGTGAAAATCGAGGAAGATCGAAATCTAGAAATAAAAATAAAACTTGCAACTATTACAAGAAAAAAGACCATATCAAATCTGAATGTTATAAGCTTCAGAGTAAAAATAAGAAGGTTATACCTAATCAGAAAGGGAAAACAAATTGAAATTACTGGTGAAGCTGGTACTGCTAAGGATAATATCAGTGATGGAGAACTCTTACTTATTTCTGATGATGACTCCAAACTTTGTGATTACTGGATTCTTGATTCAAGTTTCATATTTCATATGTGTCTTAATAGGGGCTGGTTTTCGACATATGAAACAGCATCTAAAGGTGCTGTATTGATGGGAAATAATGTGCCCTGTAAAGTTGCTGGTATTAGAACAGTCAAAATTAAGATGTTTAATGGAGTTATCAGGATTCTCGATGGCATGAGACATGTTCCAATTTAAAGAGAAATCTGGTCTCTTTGAGTACTCTTAATTCAAAAGGTTACAAGTACACTGGTGAAGGTGGAGTTCTGAAGGTTTCCAACGAGCTCTTGTCATTATGAAAGGCCAAAAAAGATCTACCGAATTATATGTCTTGTTGGGTTCTACAATTATCAGTGAAGTAGTTGTCTCTACTCCTTCGTTGTCAGATGATGAAGTCATTAGGCTCTGGCATATGCGTCTTGGGCATATGAATGAGATTAGAATAGCTAAATTGAGCAAAAGAGGACTTCTTGATAGGCAGAGTACTAGTAAACTGAAGTTCTGTGAGCATTGCATTTTTGGGAAGCAAAAGAGAGTCAAATTTACAAAAGACATCCACAATATAAAGGAAACACTTGACTATATACATTTTGATATCTGGAAACTATCTAGGGTACCTTTTAAGGGAAGTGCTAGGTATTTGCTAACGATTATCGATGATTTCTCCAGAAAGCTTTAGGTGTTCTTTCTGAAGCAGAAGAATGATATGTTACCTATATTCGAGGAATGGAAGACTATGATCGAGAAGTAGACAGGGAAGTAGATTAGAGGTCTCCGCACTGATAATGGCTTAGAGTTTTCTTCTGATAAGTTTAATGTTTTCTGAAAGAAAAAAGGCATTATGAGACACTTAACAGTTTGCTATATTCTACAACAAAACGGTGTGACAGAGTGCATAAATAGGACATTGATGGAGAAGGTACGTTGTATGCACTCCAATGCTCGTTTACCTAAGTCTTTTTGGGCAAAAGCTACTTCTACTGTTTGTTTTCTGATTAATCGATCACCTTTAAATGCTATTGAGAAAATGACTCCAGATGAGGTATGGTCTGGTACTCCTGCTAATGATACAAACTCCGCCAACTTGTGATGAAATCTGAAATAAGAATGATACCTAGGACCGTCCTACTTCCAGATTCGAATGGAAAACCTTGACCCAATACTTATAAGAGATGTGAACCTTAGTATAAAGGAGGACGCTACAATCAAGGATAGAAAAACTCGATTGATAAGTCAAGATATGAACGCCACAGAAAAATCTGATAAGTTCGAAATAGTTCAACCAAAGAGAAGTTGCTCTCAATTTTAATGAATAAATGTCTGATATGTTTCATTAAGTTAATGGCTATTTAAATATATAGAGAGCATGAAATTGGCAACTAAAAAATACATAAGAAGCTGTCCAAAATAAGGAAAGGAAACTAAAATAACCTAATTGGAATCTGAGAATTGATTTGCTACAGTTACCCTAAAACACGCCTACTTCATAATAAAAAAAGAAAGTATCTTAATTGGCATGCAAGCCTTACAACTCAGCAATAAAACTTATAATAAATAAATAAGAAAGATAATTTAGCTAAACTGCAACCAATCATTCTCCTTGATGAGTCAAAAACGGGTAATTCATGCATCTTTTGAGTTATCCTCTTTGAAGAGCCTTTTCTAGATTATTCCAAAGCTTGAATCATGGAAATCCAACCTTGTGGTCCACGTGGAACATCCTCCTTGGGCTTCCAAGAATTCACCTCAATTCAAACGCTTTGAATTAATCCATCGAGAGACTCCTTGAACCTTTTAGCTCGAGCTCTTGTAACCGGTCCAATTGGAACTTGAATTGGCTCCTTTGTAACCGTACCTTGATTTGCATCATTCCCATCCTCTTGAAAGGGATTTGTCCTCAAATTATCACCTACATCAAAAGGAGATAAATCAGAAATATTAAAAGTTGCAATGACATTATATCACTAAATCTAATTTGTGGGCATTGTCATTGATATGCTCAAGGACTTGAAAAGGTCCATCTCCTGTCGGAAGCAACTTAGAACGTCTTTGTGTAGGAAATCTTTCCTTCCTCATATGCAACCAAACCCAATCTCCAAGTTCAAAGACCACCTATGGTCGCCCTTTGTTGGCTTGTGTTGTATATCACCCCGTTTTCCTTTCAATGTTGAGTCTTGCCTTCTCATGTATCTGCTTATCAAATTCAGCCTTTTTCTTTCCATCTAAGTTAGCACGTTCAGACAAAGGTAATGGTGTTAAATCCAATAGAATTAAAGGATTAAAACCATAAACAATTTCAAATGGTGAAAACTTAGCAGCAAAATGAACAGAATGATTGTAAGCAAACTCAACATACGGTAAACATTCTTCCCAAGTTTTGATATTCTTTTTAATAATAACCCTCAACAAAGTAGACAAAGTCCTATTCACTACTTCAGTTTGACCATCAGTTTGTGGATGACAAGTAGTAGAAAATAATAACTTAGTTCCTAACTTACACCACAAAGTCTTCCAAAAGTAACTCAAAAACTTAGCATCTCTATCTAAAACTATTGTTCTAGGCATGCCATGCAATCTTACAATCTCTCTAAAGAACAAATCAGCAGTATAGGAAGCATCATTAGTTTTGTGACATGGCATAAAATATGCCATCTTAGAAAATCTATCCACCACTACAAAAATTGAATCTTTATCTCGTTTAGACCTAGGCAAACCTAATACAAAGTCTATAGAAATACCAATCCAAGGCTCACTAAGAATAGGTAGTGGTGTGTATAAACCATGGGGTTGCACTTGAAATTTCGCTTGCCTACGCGTGACATATCTACCAAAAATTCTCTCAACATCCCGTTTCATGTGTGGCCAATAGAAGTGTTCTTATAAAATATCTAAGGTCTTAGCAACTCTAAAATGTCTTATTAACCCTCCCCCATGTGACTCTCTCACTAACATATCTCGCATAGAACAATTAGGCACGCATAATTTATTCTCTCGAAACAATAAATCCGCATGCCTAAAGTACTTACCATTGGCTGTCTTTTCACAAGATACATACTCTTTACGAAAGTTATAGTCTAAAGGATATAATTCTTTAATATGCTCAAAACCAAGTATTTTAGCATCAAGGGTAGAAAATAATACGTACCTGCGAGAAAGTACATCTACAACGATGTTTTCCTTACCTTATTTATATCGGATGACGTATGGAAACGTCTCAATAAATTCCACCTATCGTGTATGCCTCTTATTCAACTTATGTTGATCTTTCAAGTGTTTTAAGGACTCATGATCTGTATGGATCACGAATTCTTTAGGTCATAGGTAGTGCTGCCATGTCTCCAAAGTCCTAACCATTGCATACAACTCATTATCATAAGTCGGGTAGCTTAAGGCTACCTACTTAGCTTCTCATTGAAATAAGCAATTGGTTGTCCTTCCTGTATTAAAACTGCACCTATACCAATACTTGAAGCATCACATTCAATTTCAAATGTTTTATTAAAGTTAGACAAAGACAATAAGGGGGCGTTGGTCAGTTTTTGCTTGATCAGTGGAAACGCCTTCTCTTGTTCATCTCCCCACTTGAAACCAACGTTTTTCTTAATTACTTCGGTAAGTGGTGTGGCCAACGTGCTAAAGTCTTTCACAAACTGCCAGTAAAATCTAGCAAGGCCATGAAAAATTCTCATATTCCCTACAGTTGTGGGACTTGGCCACTCTTGGACTGTACGTACCTTCTTCTCATCAACCTGTATACCCTGTGCACTCGCAACAAATCCTAGAAATACAAGTTTATCAGTGTAAAAGGTACACTTCTTCAGATTAGCAAACAACTTTTTTTTTTTCTAAGCATATCTAAAACAGATTTCAAATATACTACATATTCATCTAAGTCTTTGCTATAAATCAGAATATCATCAAAATACACCGCAACAAATTTTCCAATAAATGCACGCAAAACATGATTCATTAAACGCATAAAAGTACTCGGAGCATTAATTAAACCAAATGGTCTTACTAACCACTCAAATAATACATATTTAGTTTTGAATACAGTTTTCCATTCATCGCCCTCTTTTATTCTGATTTGATGATATCCACTTTTCAAATCAATTTTAGAAAATATACAAAAACTATGCAATTTATCTAACATGTCATCTAAGCGAGGTATAGGATGACGATACTTTACCGTTATATTGTTAATTGCTCTGCAATCAACACACATTCTCCATGATCAATCTTTCTTAGGAACTAAAATTATCAGAACTGCACATGGACTCATATTTTCTCTACCGTACCCCTTTTCCATCAATTTAATAACCTGCCTTTAAAGCTCCTTCGTCTCCTCTGGATTACTCTTATAAGCTTGTCGGTTTGGAATGGAAGCGCCGGGTACAAAATCATTCTGATGTTCTATTCTCCTAATTGGAGGCAAACCACGTAGCACCTCGTCGGGAAAGACATCCTCAAATTCCTGCAACAGAGAAACAACAAAACTAGGCAAAGCAGGGCCAAGTTCGTTAGTGTTTAAAAATGCCTCTTTGTATAAGAGTACAATCATCGGCTGGTTTAATAACACTGCTCTTTTAATTTCTTTGGCTTTTGCATAAAAATTCTTTTATTTTCTCTCTGCTTTTCTCTCAGTGGCCGAATCTATACTTGCATTTTCTCTCTTTTTTTCTTCGGCCTCTCTCTCTTTTTCACTCTTTCTCTTTTGTTCACTCTCTTTTTGTAACCTCACTTGATCTTTATGAAGTTGTTTTGGTGTCAAAGGTACAAGAGTGATTGGTCGTTGATTAAGTACAAACGAGTACTTCTTGGTGAAGCCATCATGTTTAACACGTCTATCAAATTGCCATGGTCGACCTAATAATAAGTGTCCAGCTTACATCGAAACCACATCGCATAAGACTTCTTCTTCATATTTTCCGATACGAAAAGAAACTAACACTTGTTTATTCACCTTCACTTCACTACTATCACTACTATCATTTTACTACTATAACTTGTAAGGCCGGGTATGCTTCATGGTTGGTAACCCTAATTTTTTCACCATAGTAGTGCTAGTAATATTAGTACAACTACCACCATCAATAATCACACTACATACCTTATTTTGAACGTGGTACCTAGTATGAAAGAAGTTTTCTCGTTGCACTTCTTCATCTTCTTTGGCTTGCGCACTTAGAGCTCTCCTTGTCACCAACAAATCACCTTGGGCAGGGTATTCCTCTTCATTGGCATACTCTAATAGTGGCAAAGGATCAGTGTCATCTTCGTCTTCGGTTTCAATCTCACTATCATCTTGCAATACCATAACTCTTTTGTTCAGCCATTGGTTAGCTATGTGATCTCTACCTTGGCATTTAAAGCACTTGATATCACGATTCCTAGAAGTAGAAGAATCAGATTTACCTTGACTTCCATGGCTGGTCACTTCTTGCTTTTACTCAGTTTTTGGCTTCATCATAGGTTATTTCTCATCCTTCTTCCACTGATTCGATTTCCAAGCGAATGTACTTGGACTTTGGCTTGGGCGTGTGCTGCCCCTCCTCTTGAGTTGGTTCTCAATTTTTATAGCCATGTGTACCATATCCTCCAACTCCATATAATATTGTAGTTCCACTACATTATCAATTTCTCGATTCAAACCAACCAAGAATCTAGATATTGTAGCCTCTCGATCCTCCTCTATATTCGCTCAAATCATAGCACCCTCCATCTCCTTATAATATTCCTCCACACTCTGGTTACCTTGCCTAAGACTTTGTAATTTGTTATACAACTCTAGGTAGTAGTAGCTTGGAACAAACTACTTTCTCATCATAGTTTTCATCTTCTCCCACGTCTCTATTGGACGCTCCCTATTTCTTCTTCTATTCATCACCAACTGATCCCACCAAATAATTGCATAATCTGAAAATTCAATGGCAGCAAATTTTACCTTCTTAATCTTGGAGTAATTGTGGTAATCGAATACTAATTCTACCTTCTTCTTCTACTCAAGGTAAGCTTCTAGATCATTTTTGCCCTGAAACGATGGAATCTTCATGTTAATACTACCCAAATTATCTTCCTGATTCCTATCTCCTCTAAATGGCCCACCGTTTCTCCTATTGCCAACAATCGAATCTCGATCATCTTTATCACCAAAAGTGTCTCCATAATATTCTTTATCTTCAACTCTCACTTCCCTAGGTTGGAATCTCTCTCTTTAATGCACATTAGGAGTGATTTATGGCTACCCCACACGTGCGTTCCCTATTCTATCTATCTGCTTATGAACCTGCTCCATCTCAGCTCTCATCACTCTCCTCATCTCACCAATTAAGGCTTCCATAAGAAGTTTTGAATCAACCACTCTAGGCACATCTCCAAAGGTGTTTCTATCCATGTTGTCTGACATATTTTGCTACAAAACAAATTTAGAAAAAGGTCCTCACACACTCTCTTACGTGTTTCACTCGAATAATGATTCACTCAATTTCACTCATATTTCACACAAATATCAGATTGGCTTTTACCCTCTTATGTACTCATCACTTATACCTTTTTCCACTCGTAATTTCTCAATAGGTTCTTATCAAACTAATTCAAACAAATAACTAGAATTTCATAGCAACAATCCACACCAAAACTCACTAACCAAATTCAGATTTAATGTAGCAATCTAGATCAAAAGTTTTGGAAATTAACAAACAAGAATTAAACTAGTACGAAAAGTACTAATTCAGACCCTAGGTTCACACGAATCAAAGAAACAAGAAAAAGACGCGGACAAAACTTTAAAAGTTCGGAAAGTAATGAAAATGATGGAATTTAGGCCTGAAAACTATGATAAACAGGAAGTAGTCTATTCAAAATCATAGGGCTCGGAAAGAGCTTCAATTTGATATATAATATTAGTCATTTTGATATCCGGATCAAAAGATATGACCGTTTTAAGGAAACACTCTCAAAATCCTCTAATTCGGCTAAAAATTTCTTGATTCTTCTTCTTCTTCTTCTTCCTCTTTTTTTTTTTTTTTGGTAAATCCTCTTCTTCTTCTTTTTTTTTTCAATTAAGAACCCAAATATTCACTAAAATAAATTGAAATTGATACAAAGCTAAATTCGGATTCAAAAGCAATCAAAAAGAATCTGACTTCGGCTATGACAAGAATAAGTAAGTTTGGCTACTTTGTTTTTTTTTTTTTTTTGACGATTTAATAAAGAAAGAAATATAGAGTGGTACGACTAGGAGAAAAAAAAAAGATAGAATAAACCTGAGACTAGAATTCGGCTCTTGATACCAACTGATACGAACCCCGCCAACTTGTGATGAAACCCGAAAAAAGAATGATGCCTAGGACCGTTCTACTTTCAAATTCAAATGGAAAACCTCGATCCAATACCTATAAGAGATGTGAACCTTGGTACAAAGGAGGACGCCACAATCAAGGATGGAAAAACTCAATTGATAAGTCAAGATATGAACGCCACAGAGAAATCTGATAAGATCGAAATAGTTCTACAAGAACCAAAAAGAAATTGGTTTCAATTTTAATGAATAAACGTCTGCTATGTTTCATTAAGCTAATGGCTATTTAAATACATAGGGAACATGAAATTGGCAGCTTAAAAACACCTAAGAAGCTGCCTAAAATAAGAAAAGGAAAGTAAAATATCCTAATTGGAATCTGAGAACTGATTTGCTACAGTTACCCTAAAATATGCCTACTTCACAATTAAAAAAAAAAGAAAGTATCTTAATTGTCATGCAAGTCTTGTAACTCAGCAATAAAACTTATAATAAATAAATAAGAAAGATAATTTAGCTAAACTGTAGCCAATCATTCTCCTTGATCAGTCAAAAATGGGTAAGTCACCCAAATTAAGAAACTAGACTTATAATTCATGCATCCTTTGAGCTGTACTCTTTAGAGAGCTTTTTCTAGATTATTCCAAAGCTTGAATCATGAAAATCCAACCTTATGGATCACATGGAACATCTTCCTAGGCCTCCAAGAATTCACCTCAATCCAAATGCTTTGAATCAGTCTATTGAGTGACTCCTTGAACTTTATAGCTTGAGCTCTTATAACCGGTCTAATTGGAACTTGAATTGGCTACTTTGTAACCGTACCTTGATTTGCATCAGCTAATTATTCTGATTTGAAGATATTTGGATGTCCTGTCTATGCTCATGTTGATAATGGAAAGTTAGAACCTAGATCTATAAAGTGTATTTTTCTAGGCTATAAGGCTCATATTTAAGGATATAATCTATGGTATTTAGAAACTCGAAAAATTATAAGAAGTAGAGATCTTATTTTTGATGAATCTACTATGCTTCGTGATTTGCCTATTAGAGATTCTAGTAGTAAACATTAGCAGAAATTAAACACTCAAGTGGAGCTTAAAATTAGGTTAGAATCTATAACAGCGTCTATTTCTCAGTTAGTTTCCTCTTCACTACCATCGCCACCACTAGCATAACCACAGTATTCAATTGCTAAAGATCGGCCTAGAAGAGATATTAGACCTTTATATAGGTATGCTGAGGATAATTTAGTTGCTTATGCTTTGAAGTGGCTAAAGATATTGATTCCAATAAAGAAACTTCCACTTATATAGAGGCAGTTAGTTGTGACGACTCTGGCAAATGGATGATTATCCTATAGAAAAAGATGGAATCACTTCATAAGAATGGTACATGGAATTTGGTGAAACTACCTAAGGGTAAGAAAGTTGTTCATTGCAAATAGGTCTACAAAAAGAAAGAAGGAACACCAGGATTTGAAGAAGTCCGGTATAAGGCGAGGCTAGTTGCAAAGGGCTACAATCGAGTTCCAGGCGTAGACTTTATAGACATGTTTTCTTCAGTTATATAGCATAGTTCAATTCGAGCTTTACTTGGTATTGTGGCTATGCATGATCTTGAGCTTGAACAGTTAGATGTGAAGACAACATTCTTATATAGAGAACTTAAAAAAGACATCTACATAGAATAGCCAGAGAGTTTTGTAGACTCAGGAAAGGAGAACTATGTGTGCTTGTTGAAAAAGTACTCGTATGGCCTAAAATAGTCACCCAGACAGTGGTATAAAAGGTTTGATTTATTTATAACTACTCATGATTTCAAGAGAAGTAGCTATGACAGTTGTGTCTACTTTAATAAGTATGCTGGGTCTTTTGTATATCTACTTTTATACGTCGATGACATGTTGATAGTAGCCAAGGATAAAGAAGAGATTAGAAAGGTCAAAGTCCAGCTTAGTAAAAAGTTTGAGATGAAAGATTTGGGAGCAACAAAGAAGATACTTGGAATGGAGATTCTGAGAGATAAAAAGGCAGGTAAATTGTACCTAAGTCAGAAAGAGTACATTAAGAAAGTTCTATACATATTCAATATACAGAATGCTAAACCTGTTAGTACTCCATTAACAGCTCATTTCAGACTTTCATCTACTTTATCTCTACAATCAGATGATGAGATTGATTATATGTCTCAAGTTCTATATTTTAGCGCAGTAGGATCTCTCATGTATGCTATGGTTTATTTTCACCTAGATTTATCATATGCAGTCAGTACTGTTAGTAGATATATGGCTAATCCTGGTAAGGAACATGGGAAAGCGGTTCAGTAGATTTTCAGATATTTACATGGCTCTACTGATGTTTATTTGTAATTTGGGAGAACTATAAGTGGAGTCGTTGGATATGTTAATTCTGATTTTGTTGGAGATCTTGATAAGAGAAGATCTCTTACTGGGTATGTTTTCACCGTTGTGCTATCAATTGGAAAGCTACCTTATAGACTGCAGTTGTATTGTCTATTACTGAGGCTGAATACATGGCTATTATTAAAGCTTGTAAGGAAGCTACTTAGTTGAAAGGACTATTTAGTGAACTCAGTAAAGACTTATAGATGAGAAGACTATAGTCTTTTTGTGATAGTCAGAGTGCTATTTTTTCTCACAAAAGATCGGATTTTTCACGAGAGGACCAAGCACATTGATGCGTGGTATCATTTTGTCCATGATATTATTACTTAAGGTGATATAGTTGTGAGCAAAGTTAGTACTCATGATAATCCTGTTGATATGATGACCAAGACATTTTCTAGAGACAAGTTTAAGCATTACTTATACTTGATTGGTATTGCTTACTGAGTTTTGCCTTCTTGTGGAAAAGGTGGAGAATATGTTTTTGTCAAAAATTAGAGTCATTCCTTAATTGGAATTCATGTCAAGGTGGAGATTGTTAGAGTTCGTAATCTGAATTCTATTTACCTCAGCCCGAAAGCTCCGTGGTGCGACATATGTGGTATTTTTGTATCCACCACCCTGTTTTATTAAGTTGATTTTTCTGTACAGTTTTCGTCCATAATATATATATTTTAGAGTTTCTGGATTTTATATATTTCGGCTTAACCATGTAATACTCTATTTTTTGTACTATATTTTTGATATAGTGAAATTTTCTCATCTGCCATTAATTTTTTTCGATTAGAATTTGTTACTTAAATTTATGTATTCTTATTTTTATTTTTTTGTCAATTATCGTTTGTTGATTCTCAATATGTGTGTATATATACACTTACCGAGCATTACAATTGCATGTATACTTTGGCTGGGCAGCATCTTTGGCCATATGTAATAGTAGCTTGTTTTCTACAGACCATAATTTATTGGTACCACTACGCCACCAGTGCGTTGTAGCCAAATTTTGTCGATTCTCAGCGGCTTATCAGGAAAAGACAAATGTCACAACTTTTAAGGGTTTTGATAATTAATGGCTTTGAATGAAGTCCTATTACGTACACAAGCCATTGACAGTTCTGCAGTAATAGAAAGTGGAACATCCCATACCCCATGACTCATTGTCTCGTATTGCAAAATTTGAACATCTCAATATAATGTAATTAATTAATTTTACGATTTGAACTAATCTTAATTAGTCACAATCCCACTTCAGATATAGCCATACATTCGAGGACTATGTGGTACGAGTCGAGTGTCATTTAGTCAAAAATATAAGTTACGAAAAAATTCGACCAAATTTGTTGCGAAAATTAATACTCTAATTGCTTATTTGACAACTGGTTTTGAACTATCAAAATTGTATTTTAAGCTTGTTGTTGCTGATTAAACAAGGAATAATATTGAGTATGTAACGGCAGGGATTGGGTGGCCACTAGCCACATATATGCTTACATTCCAAAGGTATAATCCAAACCAATATCTTTTCTTTGGCTTTTTGTCCATTGTCTCCTAGGTATATGGTATTGGAGATCAAAAAAAGTCCTGACCCAAAAAAAAAAAAAAAGGTGTGAGGGTGCAAAAAATAATGAAAGCCCCTCCAATTGGTCGTTTTTGCAATAAATCACACACGTTAAACATCACTAGTTAGAAGATTATTGAGACAAAAATGCAAGTAAAATTAAAAATAAGAAACACAAGTGTTCACATCAAATCAAATTAAGCAAATGAAATCCAAGACTAGAACAGAAAAAAGTCACGCTACATGATTAAAAACATTTTAAAATTTTTGCCAATATTGTTACGTTTATGTTTGTTTTCTTCATTTATTTGCTTCATTGACTATAGGGTTGGGAGAGTGTCTCTCTCAATGTCTATCTTTGTATCTATTTACCAAAAGGTGGAAAGAGACGATCCAAAAGGTCAAATTAGAAATCTCCAAAAAGTGATAGAGAGTCCTCCCACCGACAGTAAGAAAAATGAAAATAAAAATTAAGTGCATAATTCCCAAGTAATAGTAGAGACTAAGAGTAGATAACAATAACCCAAACAGAGACAAAACAGAGGAACCTAACATAACAGAGGCCGTGAGAAAATATGAGTATATGTCAAACTTGGCCATGTGAATCTCAATTTTGAGACTATTTTGATTTTGTTGATTTTATTCCCATTACGATATGTTTTTCTCTGCCAATAAACCTTGTTTTTTTTTATTTGAAAAAAAAAAAATCATATCTCTGGGGACCAATGTGATCCTTCTACTTCTACCTCGCGGATTTTGACTTTTTGACTTTGTGAATTGAGAGTGAAAAGCTATCTGGCTAGCTGAGCTTCGGCTTGGGAAGCTTGTACCTGAGTTAGCTGTGGTGTTTGGCAGTAGGGGTCAGAGAATGTCTCTGACAGTAGATGAAAACGAAGCATAATAATCAGTACATTTACCTCTTTAGTCTTAATTACACTTAATTTTTGGTGAATGAATACTAAGATTTGAATTTTTATTCAACACGCATGGCTTATTGGCTTTTTTATTTGAGGAAGAGTTTTCACCCCATTCAAGAAGGCTTTCTTTTAGGGCTTTTGATAATTACATGGTATCAATATCATTGAATGACTCTTTTTAAGGATAGGAATTTACCGATAATTCAGGTGTCATGTCATTTATGATGTTTGATGCCCGTTAAATTATTCTTAATATTTTGTTGCAAATATATATAGGGCACCAATCTAGTAGATATATATTTTTTTAACCTATACATAGTATTAATTTGGCCAATAAAAATTTATCATATATATTTTTTTATATTAAAAAATAAGAGAGAAATAGCATTAATGATGTACGTCTTTTTATGCACATCATTATAGTCGTTAGACCATTATTAAATGATAATCTAATGGTTAGAAAAAAAATACCTATACATAGGTGAAAAAAAAAAGTTCTATACATAAGTAAAAAAAAAAAAATTACTGGATTGGCAACATATATATATTATACTTGGTATTTTAATCGAAGAGGATTCAAAGAAAATTACATCTTCTTCGAATTCAAAACTTCACATTTAGTGTATGGTTATTATTTATTAGGCTATGTCTACAATTCATGGTTCTGAAGTTCAACGAAACAATTCAAATATGATTCACTATCTTTAAAAAAGAAATAAAAAGTGTAATTAACTAAAGAGGAAACACATCTTAGTTTGACCCAATAAATAATGAAAAGAGAAGTTCCTACACAAACCAATTCATGTGCATACCGTGTGAGACTTAAATTCTGCTTTCTCTCTTTTTTTATTTCATACACCAAATTTTATTAACTTTTATTGGATCCCTTCCCATTAGAATAATCACAAATAATTAGTGTTAGAAGGGGGCTTGTGACTTTCTTTTTCTAATTATTTTATTTATACTCGATATCACACTCAATTTTACTTACTAATTGACATTAAAATTATCTCACTACGCTAATCAATCCTATTATATGATATTGTAACAAATCATTTCCTTTTCAAAATCTGTGACTAGGCACTCGTTACATCAATTAGTCTCCTTGATTAGCAATGTGTTTCACGCATCTAAAGTTCAAGGTACCTCTTAACATATGATCCACTATTTGTAAAATAAAAAAGCATATCTCAGTTTGACCCAATAGCCAATCAAAACAAAAGCAGAATTACTTAAAACTACAGTGTACACATAATTACCATTTATTTTTCTATTAACTCCATACACCTAATTTTGCTGTCTAATCCATTTCCTATATTGAATCCCTTCCTATTGAAAGAAGAAGTAACCATGCATCCCTCAATTGAGAGTAAGGCTAGACTTCTACGTTAGCCGTTATGTCCTAATTAATGTCTAACTAATTATATAGCTTATCGATCTGAAATTAAAATTATAACTTTATCCCGCCTTTTGTTTAAATTTTTAACATGACGTGTTATTCATTCAATGTTGGACTCGATTTGAGACGATCCAAATTGATATAGAAGTGGGTTATATTGCTCATTAAATCATTACAAACACTCCCCATATTTCAATTTTTTACTAATGTATTTCACCATTAATAACTTCTGAAGAAGGCTAGCCGAGCCTCAGTGTATAACAACCACACTAATAAATGAGGGTTGAAAGTCTGGGGAGATTGACGGTGCATGAATACGCGCATATATAGCATATGAAAGTGAAACTAAAACAGTAGAGTAGTACCAGTTTTGGCAGCCGGCCAATCCCTTTAATAGTCTTTATACTTACCAAACTTGGCCTCCACGTGGGCCTTCTCAACATGATCACGAAAAAAGAAAAGAAAAAAAAAACTTAATACGACATCACTCTGACTTATGAGACTCCATATTTTGATATTTCCCCACCTCATCAATTTCCTAGAAGTACACTCTCTTCCTTCCTATATTTTCAGTGTATTGACTTGGCCACTCTCTCAATTCTCTGATACCTTTTTACTTGATCTCCAAGCGCTCTCTCTCTCTCTCTCTCTCTCCTGCCGTCACGCGTTACTATATGTATTTTCTCTCTCCTAACTTCAAATATTATATATACATATGCCCCAACCCAATTCCCATAACGCATTATTCAACAAAACCCAAAAACTCAAAAACCTCTCTCTCTCTCTCTCTCTTATATGCCCAACCCAATTCCCATAACGCATTATTCAACAAAACCCAAAAGCTCAAAAACCTCTCTCTCTCTCTCTCTCTCTCTATCTCTCTCTATTTCTCAAAGCAATATTGCTACACAATTCAGTTCCAATACTACTATGGCTCGCTTAAGCTCTTTGGCATTCGTTTTCTTGGTACTGTTTTTCTCTCTCGTGTCAAGCTCAGAAGGCAGGAAGTTTTTGGTAACTAACAAGGAATTATTTTTCAAGAATGAGGTGGAGAGGGTCCTTTATTCAAAGGCCTCTTTGTTCCTAAGTGCCCTTCCTAAGGGCACAGTGCCCTCTTCTTCTCCAAGCAAGAAGGGTCACGCCGAGGTCGATAACGAAAAGCTCGTCGAGCGGCACCTTATGACCATGGATCGGAATCTCCAGTCTGTCCCTAGCCCTGGTGTTGGTCACTGATTTTTATTATTATTATTATTATTATTATTATTATTATTATTATATATATATATTTCTTGAAACACATTTTTCTTTTGTTAGTTCATATCTTCGGTTTCTTTTTTTTTTTTATCTTTTTATTTTTATAATTGTTTTGTTTGTGGTCTCTTAGATACAAACTGAATTAGAAGAGCTGAAAATGTGTATATAGACAGTACAGGTTTAAACTAGTTTATTTCCTTTGTCTTGGGATCATTATTATTCAAGTACTTGTAATGTCCATCCCTTCATTATTATATAAATTAGAAATTTTGAAAGAATAATCAGAGTACATTTTTGGTAAGACTCATTCAAAATAACACAGTACTGCCCCAGAAAAGAAAAAAGAAAAAGAGAAAAAAAAAGAGAAGTATTTATTACTTAAGAGCATTTCTATGAATTTTGTTGACGTTGTTCTCAAATGGTCCATGTTTTAGGACTACATGTCACGTAATGACATGCCATTTGGCTCTAGCCTATAATAAATGAAAGTGCTCAAAAAAAAAAAAAAAAAAAAAAAAAAAAGGAAAGAAAGAAAGAAAGGAAAAACGCGTTTTTGAGACATGTTCACTCCCATGACAAACCAATCGCCGGTCTGGGTTTCCTATAAAACTGTCATTTCTGTCATTCTATGTATTGAATCTATTGATTAAATGTGGTCTGTAACTGTAACCGGGGTTAATTGTAGGTTTACGTGCAATACACTTTGAGAGTGATTCATATAACCATTTAAATATACTTATCAAAGTCACCTCCAGATTTTTGGGTACCCAATTATCTACTTTTATAATCATTTAAATTTTTATAAAACAAAAATTATATATATATATATATTATCGTTCATAAAATATGTTTATTAGTACAAACTAGCGAACCCCGGCCTAATTGGTTTGATTTACGTACGTCGTTAGTAAATGACATATAGAAAGGAGAAATTTAACGCAAGTTAATAAGAGTCAAGTATTTCATTTGCTGGCTAGCTGTCTAATTTCAATCTTGTATATGATAATAATTAGGGTGCGTCTACAGTAGGGGCGTCCCTGCGTAGGGTCCTGTCTATTCACTGTTTGATGGACATCTGTGTATAAATAAATTCCTCACAGATTCCCGTTATTCTCCACAGATTTCCATTAAACGGTATATAAAGGGTGGCCCTACGTAGGAGCGCCCCTACTGTAGCCCTCCCCTAATAATTAACTATTTATTCCCGGTTATCTAAATTTAGTATCAAGTAGTATATAAATATTATTAGGGTTGTACACATACATGGAGATCAAATACCATTTCAAGTCAATTTCGTACTCAAAAGAATTACAGTATATATATATATATATATGGTAAGAATAAGAAGAATATAAGAAGAAATAGAATCGAGGTTTGTGTTTTGTAGCCATCAATATTGACTGGGTCTATCGTATCTATATCCTATATGGAGCTAGCTAGCTAGTAGCCAGTTAGAGTATATATATGCATGCATATATTCGTTTCTTCTCCCTTTCAAACTCTTCTTAGACTCATGGCATGTTTATGATGATCATGAATTCCAATATCAAGTTGGTTACGTCTTTTGTTTTCATTAGTCTAATAACTTTCTTGTAAGGAAATTGAATGGTACGGCCACATTTGACTTGTTAATTGAAAACTTATTCCTTCATGCGTTACAGGTCAGAAAATTTACTCATTGACATTAAGTCATATATTTTTGTCCGTGTCATATATATATAATCAAGATAAAGTACGTATATTTAAACTTATTATATTTCCTTGGAAAACATTAATTGGCTAGCTCTTGATTATGAGGGGATAATTTAATTAACAACTAGCAAACAATTAATAATGCCCACATGACCGAAAATATAAAGAGGAATGCCATAAAGAATAGAATAATTAATTATTTTAGCCTCAGTATGAATTTGTCTTCTACTTTTGACTTTGTATTCAAGTGCCTCTAAATAGCAAAATTCTTCCTTTTTTGCGCCACTCACTTTGGGTTTTGTATTCAAGTGCCTTTTAAATAGTAAAGTTATTTTTCTTTTGCCCTTCAACTCTAACACCATCAAAAAAAATCATTAGTGGACAATGACCAAATTGGCATTTCACTCTTTTTTTATTTTAGGGGCACTTGAATATAAAGTCAAACATGAGAGGGCAAATTTATACTAGGGGTAAAAAAATAGGGACATAATAACTAATATTTCTTTTTTTAATAATTAAATACAAAAAAAATGAAAAGGATGTAAAATAACATTTTTAATATGGTTAGTACAACTGAAAAAAAAAAAACAAAAAGTGAATTTTTTTTTAAGTGAATTTTTTTTATTCTTAGATGCACATATTCATATTCATAATGAAACTACACTAAAACTACAACAAAAAAACCTATATCTAATAAAAACACATATGTCAAGTTTGAGTAAGAATTATTATATCACGCCTTTTTGTTTTTTTTCTTCATATTACGTATATACAGATATATATATATATATATATATATTTAACCATGTAAAAGAATATTATGTTACTTCTTTTCATTTATTAATCACAAAAATACTAATTATTTGAAAATGCCCAATAAAAAAAGAAAAAAAAATTAGTGAGGGCATTTATTTAACTTTTTAAAAAATTAAATGACTTATTGTTTATTGTCTACCAATGATTTTCTAATGGTTTTAGAATTAAGAGGTTAAAAAAATAACAACTTTGCCATTTAGGAGTACTTGAATACAAGTTAAAATTGATGAGACAAAAAAAAAAAAAGAATAATTTTATTATTTAGGGTGTACTTGAATATACAAAATTAAAAATAAGGGGACAAATTCATATGAAGGATATAAAATGACTCATTGTTGTAAATAAAACATATTAACAAAAATATGAGCTTTGTACATGAAAAGTTAGAGAAATGTGAGACTCATCTCTCCTAGTTTTGGGCAACAAACACCACATTTGCTTTTAACTAATTTTTTTTATTTATTATTTTAAAATTATTGTTTCCATATTGTACTAAAACAGTAGCAGCTAATTGCTCCACGTGAAATTACACCCCAATAACGCCGGCAGCTAACCATATATTATGGCCAATGTAAGCATGACTTTTTCAGTTAAGTTTTTTAGTGTAGGTAAACATATAAGTGGACATATGTAATTAAATTTGAACCCAAGAAAAAAAATGATAATACTAATCAACGACATATGCCGGAGACATATTGTGGCCCAAAGTTCAAAGTTTGGTATTGTACGATCAATGTATGATTGCCACGTGCCAGTTTGAAAGCCATCAAAGGTTTGGGGTGACTTTATAATGTCATTTGCATGATTTGTTAAAAGCTAATTAAGTGACCTATGAAAAACAAAATATATAAAATCCAAACAAAATCAGTTGACTTTAAACTTCATCAATATAATAACGGATTAAAGTTAATTAACAACGTAAGTTTAATCCAACAATTCATTATACGAGATTGATTTTCGTCCCTAGTGCCGTTGCTTGTTGACTACGACAAAATGGATGAGACTGACGACCTCATGACTATAAAGGACGAATTAAATTCCTGGCTTAGCTTGCTCCATTAATTTGGACAGTATCTAAGCGCAGCCCCTGATGTTACATGAACAAGATTCAAACTTATTAAGTGCCAGTCCTTGCAGGTTTACATAAATAAATGGCACAATTAATCATTTTTTGATTGAAATTTACGGGGCAGCCTGTCATTTTCCTTTTTAAAGTTTTTCTGCGACCGAAGAGAAGTGATTAAAAACACCAACTTGCTAACAAATTAATTAAATTTCATAAATCGAGTCACACTTTTTAAAAAGTACTGGAGATCTTTTTTTTTTTTCTTTCTTTTTTTTTAAACATGGAAAAGGATTCAAAATTAAGTCCCAGTCCTAACAGGCTAACATAAACTAAATGGCATAATTAATCATTTTATATTGAGTTTTACAGGGCAGCCAATATTTTTATTTTATATAATTTTATTTTCTAGTTAGGAGTTAGGACCGAAGACGAGTGACCAAGAACTCCAATTCGTTAACACAGAATTCTTGCTAACTCAAGTAACACTTTTTAAAAGCAGAGATCACCTTCTTTTTTTTTTTTTTTTTAGTTTCTTCAAAGGAAAATCTTTGTTCAAAAACAATTTTTCAGCAGACATAAGTGTCTCTATTAATCATGTATTATAACACACATATTAATAGTAATGTGCATGTAACATAGACAAGAGGAACAAGAAGATGAAACTAGATACCAAATGTTTCTTTCTTCAAACCAACAAAAGGGCTCCACAAACCGCTCGGGTTAGTTGGAAATGAGAACTCATGGGACAGGAAATATGTGCTTAAATTTTATTTAAGTCAAATTTTGAGTCATGTGGTTTCCTAAACGGAAATTATTTTGTATAGTAGTGGCCAGTGGGGACCCCATTCAAAGGCAGTAGTCGCAAGTCCATGGGCAGCCTACCAAAAGATCTTTGGCCTTTGCATTGATTCTTTGACTTTTGAGGTTGGACCACACGTGTCACTTTTTGTCTCATCAATTTCCATGAAATTAAAGCAGTAAATCAAAAGTTGATCCGGCCGCACACGTGTTTCTTATCCTTATTTAGAAAAACTAAAGGGAGAAAAAATGTTTTAAGGAAAAGAAAAACGTACGAAAACCATGTGTACTCGACGCTCTTCATTTTAACTGTTATTTAGTGTGGACTTCATGTAAGGGGTGGCAATTCGGGTTACAACACGACGACACGACACGAACACGACACTATTTTTTGCCAGTTAGGGTCGAAGAAAAAGGGGTGCGGGTCGAGTTTGGGTCGACCAGTCTGACACGAATAAAAAAACGGGTCGCGTTCGGGTCAACCCGCTTGACCCGTTTAGCTCGCCAAAAAATATATATAATTAAATTATAAAAATATTTTTTATTTAATTTGTTTATGACTATTATTATAAATATATTTAATTTTTACAATGTAAGTGTTTGAGATTATAAGTTATTAATTATATTTATAAATTACCCCTAATTTATTTATTTTAAAATGAGACAATAATAGCCTTAGAAAAAGAAAATATAAGTAAAAAAATATGGGTCATAGCGGGTTGGCGGGTCAAAAATAGGTTGACAAGTCAAAATCGGGTTGTGTGTTGGATGTTATTCACCAAAGTGGGTTGTGCGAGTTGGGTTCGGGTCAACCCGTTTTAAGTGCGGGTCGGGTTAGTGTTGATGATTTTCTGACACGACGGGTCATGGGTCAGGTTCGAGTTGACATAATTTATGTATATATTAGACTTCAACCCGACACGAACCCGATCCGTCGACACGAATTGACACCCCTTTCATGTTCATATATATATATAGCTTATAGAGGTTTTACACTTACCAATACAATAGTTAAAGGGAATCATTAGTGGATGTCCCTTTTCTGCGGTTCATCTTAAAAAGGTTCCTTTCTTCCTTTTTTTTTTTTTTTTATGTTGAGCAATAATATATTAGTTTTTTGCTTTTAAGGGACTATATTCGTCAATATACTAGATATATAGATATCTTATTTTACGAGTTGATGTAATGAGTATATTAATGACATACTGGGACATAAGCTATAAGATTAGGAAAAAAAGGGACAATTTTAAATGAATTTAAAATTATTGGAAATTATCCTAAAGACCCGTAGTTAAACTAGATAATCTAGAAATACCATCTTTATTATTATTATGCTTAAATATCACATTTTACCGTTTGTTCTCAGAAAATTCTGAAATACACCCTCTATTTTTAAAACAGGAAAGGAAGTAACCTTTCCTCACTATTTGGTCAAACTTTTAACAATTATTTTCCTAAATGACAATAATACCATTTAGATATCAATATATAAACAATTTTTGTTTTAAAACAAATCTTAAAAACTCACTACAACAAAAAAGACCTTTCAAGGCGCTTCTTAAGTGCCTTGAAAGGCCTTTCACGGCGCCACAGAAAGCGCCTTGGTTCCGGGTGCCGTAATAGGCCCCAGATACCAAGGCGCTTATCAGGCGCCGTGGAAGACCTTCCACGGCACCTCACAGGCGCCTTGGTATCTCGGCTACCAAGGCGCCTAACAGGCGCCGTGAAAGGCCCGCTGGAAGACCTTCCACGGCGCCTGTGAGGCGCCTTGGTAGCCGAGATACCGAGGCGCCTCCCAGGCGCCGTGGAAGGTCTGCCAGGGGGCCTTTCACGGCGCTTTAGAAGCGCCTTAGTATCTCTGCTACCAAGGCGCCTCACAGGCGCCGTGAAACATATTTCCAGGGGGTA